>WUAM01000356.1:2878488-2888726 GCA_024336885.1 Actenoides hombroni
TGGTCCATCCAGCAGGGTCACCCAGAGCAGGCGGCCCAGCATTGCAATGTCCATGTGGATTTGCAATCTCTCCAGAGAAGGAGACTCCACAACCTCTCTGGGCAGCCTGGGCCAGGCTCTGACACCCTCACAGGAAAGAATTTTCTCCTTCTGTTCAGGTGGAACCTCCTGGATTCCAGTTTGTGCCTCTTGCCCTTTGTCCTATTGCTGGGCACCACTAAACCAGAGTTTAGCCCCATCATCTTGATCCTTGCCCATTACATATTGATCAGCATTGATCAGATCCCCTCTCAGGCTTCTCTTCTCCAGGTCCTGCACCACTCTTGTCATAGAGGTCTATGGGAGGAAGAACCCATCTTTTCCACCTAAACGAGCATCACAGCAAGTTGCCTCTTGGAGTATAAAGCCAGCCAGCCCAAACTTTACTATCTTGGTCCATCAAGCATTGCTCACAGACTATGAACTATGTGCCCAAGCTGAAGAGACAGCAACTTTCATGGAGAAATACCACCGAACACACACGTTGCTGTGAGACTTGTTTTCACTGAAGTCTTTCCTTAGACTTAATACTTATAGGAGCGAGATATCACACCTATGAGTAGGTCAGATTCAGCCTAATATGTGTCCTAATATAATCACGTTCAAGAAGAGCTACAGTGGTATTTCAGTACTTCTTTGAGTCTCTACATAAGATTTGTTTGTTCTTCTCTAAATGTGTCTCTTTTTTTTAAATTTATTTTATTTGTTTAGTGTTTTGTTGTTTGGTTTTTTTTTATTTTCCGCCTGACAATCTTGCTTAGGAAAAGGCAAGGAAAAAATAAAGAGTTGATACAGAGCACTTATTTAAGCTTGAAATACTGTCTTGGTCTGGAAAAGCAAGAGTTTCCTGATTTCCTAGCTTTGTGCATAAGACTTTAACGAGTCACATCTGGTGGTTCTTCACGTCATGTTACATTATGAATCTTTATGGGCAATTAACTGGTTGGGTATGAAAACATCCACGCTAGTAATGGGTCAATGGGCACATCCAGTTCCAGAATTCATCTCAAATTGTTAAGTCTGTCTCTGAAGAAAAAACACACTATTTTCATTCTGATGAATTTGATGAGACAGTGGTAGGACATAAACAGAAAACTTTCTGTGATGCATAAATATTGGCTGGTGGAAACGGCTGGTGTTCTTCCCTCCTCATCTTGTAGTTTAAACAAACAACAATAGCCAAATAACATCCTCTATGTAATTACCCTTCCTATGGCCATGAAAATAATTATTTGAGATTATATAATCAGTTGCTTGAACTAGTCTTGCTTTAAATGTATTAGTTTGTGGGTTTAACAAAACATATTTCCAGCTCAAGCAGGAGTTTCGCAGCCAAAACATCTTCTCTGACCTTAAGAAGTATGGCTGCATAGGAGTCATTGCTCAAGGTTGTTTTGCTGCTTTATTTTTTTCCTTTTCCCTCCTCATCCTCTCCCCCCCCCACACATGGAGCTTATTGTGTGTTCATGAATATTTTCCACACTGATTTCTGAACTACGCCACAGTCTATTCTGATGCTGAGTTGCACCAGTACCTTCAGTAGCCCTGGGAAGGGCAAGGGATTCCAGGTGTGGTGATTTTCACCTTAGGCTTGTTTCTAAACTGTGCTCAAAGCAACACAAATTACAACAAGGAGCAAGTTCCTTACCTGTGTCTGTGTGGTGCAGGAACTCTTTCTCCCAAGTCCTCTGTGGTGATGGTAAAGGAGAGCGTTGGTTTGCCATGAACATTGGCAACGCAGAGCAGGACTTGGTAGGGTTACTGCACACGTCAGTGCACTGATAAAATGTGCTTTGTTTGAATCCTAATGAATTTAAGGCCTTAATTTTGTTGTTTAAACTATGTTGGTACTGATGGAGTGCTGTGAGCCAAAGGGACATGCAGCCCTGTGTTCTCGTGGCTCAACTTCTCAGTCTGCACAGGAGCCAGGCACATGAGAAGTTAACCCAAACATTGTGAAACCAGATCAGGTCTGAACTGTCTGCTTTTGAAAGTAACATCTCTAGTTTTTACATGAATTTTTAATTTTAGATGACACCTTTGACTGGAAGTGACAGTGGAGCAGATCATTTGTGTAATTACAGCAACAGGCGTTGAGGAAGGGAAGAATGTCTCCAAAGCATATAAAACATGAAATGGATTTGATAGTGTATGAACTCTGTAATCAGAACTGCAGGAACCTTCTGGCTTAGAAAGGCTATAAACCTGGTAATGTCTTAGCTGACAGTACTAAAAAGTCATGAGATCAGCCTTTCTCTGTACTTCAGGTGAAGTAATCAAGTGGAAAAAGTGAACTTTTAATGAGTTTGAGAAGGTTTTGCAACCCCAGAACACCAGCAGAAATGTTAATGTGGTGCTGGATGGAGGCAGATGGGATGAGCTGCGAAAGGGGGGTTTAGCATCTTTTAAAAAAAAAAAAAGAGAGACAGAAAAAAAAGAATTTCCATGTAATGGATTTGAAGTTGAATTTGTTACGCACATGCAAAATTCTATGTGGGAAGACTGAGTGAATTATACATTGAATAGTAGCTTCGTCTTCCTCATTGCCTTGTTTTCAAGTTGCGCCTTTCCCAGAAATGTCTTTTCATCAGGTTTTTCTGTGGAGCAAACTGTCCTTGAGCCAATAAACGCTCTTCTCATCATTGTAGTGAGGTGTTTCACACTTTGCTCTAGAAAATACTGTGCATGATATACGTACACCTGGGTTTACTTACAACATAAAGCAACCTGTAGAAAACCAAGCAGAAGATGGTAGGTATCTACAAGCCGGGCCAGGAGTAATACATTGTTGAGAAGGAAATATCCTAAGCACTTCTCTAACCACTACAGGATAAGCTGTGAGCAACAAACTCTCTAAATACCCTGAATGAGGAAAATAGTCTTGGGCACAGTAATTTGTACACACTTAAGAACTTGGTAATGATCCTAAAAGTCTGTTTTGGATAAATGGGAAATTCTTTTCTGCTATTTAGAAATGTAAAAACAAATGCAATAATTTAAAAAAAAATTTTTTTCTTTGTTGCTTATATGAAGATCACAGCTAATTAGACTTAGTTAAGTAAAGCATATCCTTTGAAAATTGGAGACAAGTTCCTTTGCCCTCTGAAGAATTGCCTGTTATTTACATTGTTAATATTAATATCCTGCAGTCTCTAAACTCTGAGTCAGTGTCATTGGAGACAGCCTTGTAACAAACAACTCAGACCTCCAGTAAAATAATGATTTTTAGATGTTATTTTTGTTTGGTTTTCAACAAGCTGAAATAACTCATGATGAGTGGAGACTAATATTGGAATCATAGACTCATAAAATGTTTTGTGTTGGAAGAGACCTTAGAGGTCATCTCATTCCAACCCCCTTGCCATGGGCAGGGACACCTCCCACTAGCCCAGGTTGCTCAAAGCCCTGTTCAACCTAGTTTTGAACACATCCAATGATGGAGCATCCACAACTTCCCTGGGCAACCTGTGCCAGCGTCTCACCACCCTGAGGTGTGAGGTCACCTTCCTAATTTCTAATCTAAATCTCCTCCAGTTTGAAGCCATTACCCCTTGTCCTATCACTACAAGCCCTTAAGGTAATACTCCTAAAGTAAAATCCAGACTGAAGCCATAAACCTCTGCAATTCTAATGTGAACCTTCCCCAGCATACCTTGTATGCAACCTGAATGTAAGGGATCAGAACAAGTGATGCTGCTTCACTAGATCTGATGGGAACTGGAGGAGTTGTAACTGGAGTGAGCTGCCAGATATGAAGGTTTTTGAGGCAGTGAGATGCTCTTCTAATGGTGCTTCTAGTTTCCCAGGCTGGAAGGGGTGCCTGCATGAGGGTGACATTTCCCAGTTTGTGCCAGGAGTTGATGGTGAGTCATGTAATGGTGCTGCTCATTTGCTCATCTTCCTTCTGTTCGTGCTTCATCATTCCTCTGCACCAGGTGGAGGAAAGGAAAGAAAAATCTGGTTAACTGGAAAAGCTGTACAGAGAAAAAGCAGGAAGTTACAGAAGGAGCAAGTCCTGGAAGTACAGATTTATACTGACAATACTTGTGTGTCTGAGGGAGGGGTTTTTCTTGTTTTGGAGGTGTAACCAGCTTACTGAATTTTACCCAGCGTGAGTAAGGTGGCAGAGCAGGGGCTGTGGGTGCAGGATTTGCTGTTCTCAGGAAGTGGGTTGAACATATTGTCCTCTGCCACCTCCAGTTTCTGGGGCTTCACTGGGGACCAAACCAAAGCAGATGCTTTGCAGCAAGCTGGTCTTCAGCTTGTAAAGCATGGGTGAGTAATAATAAAGTCAGTGCAATTCATCTGGAAATCTATGGAAAATATTATTGAGGGTGATGTAGAAATGAGTGGAATTCATTAACATAGGGATGAATGCTGAAAGAAGGGGTTTAAGATGAGAAGTCAGCCAATAGTCCTTAGTAAAGGTTGCCAAAATGCAGGACTCGGCATCAAAGCTCTTTACTATTTGTGCTTTGCTTGCACTTGGAGATCCCAGGAAAAAAACAAAGTGCTTTCTAAAATTGGCACTGTGTGAGCACACAGGAAGACGTGAAAACGGCACCACACACTCAGCTCCTTGGGGCTGGAGTCAACACCAAGGCTGGGAGAGAGAGGCTTCTGGCTGCCCTTCACATGCACTCTTGTATTGCCACCCTAGAAGCACGGATGGCTGCAGTGAACTGAAATTCTGTTTTCACGTGTACTGTAAACGCTGAAGATCTTCACCAAAGTCGAGGCCTTCCAGATGTATCCTGATGGAGCTCTGGGCTGCAAGCAGCTTTAAAAATAAAATTAAAAAATCCTTCGTTGGTTGCTCTATTGAATTGTTTGAACTGAAAAGAAACGTTACTAATCAAGAATTAAATACTTCAGAAGAATGCATTGTTGCAAATTAAAAGCCTCGTATTTCTTATTGCTTATATACAATTTTAATAGTTAACATCGTGTTATTTGGTAAGTTTGGAAGCCCCCATCCCATTAATCGCAATGGGAACTGAGCACCCAGATCCCCAAGGTGACTTCGAAAAATCTCTGCCTAAACATATCTTTCTAGTTGGCGTTCAGAAGGTTGAATGGAAGCAAAGTTTCTGGGATATGATAATTTCATACTAGAATAAATCTTGTATAAGTTAAAAATCCCTGGAAGCGCCAAGGTAGTAGGAGTTATGTACTGGGGAATCTTTAACAAGATCACTGAAGTGATTACTGGTTCAATAAATGAAGATTTTATTTTGGCTCCTTTGAGACAAGGAAGACACCAAGGGACTAGAGAGAAGCAAATACAGCCCCAGTTTGGAGGGGGGAGGAAAAACAGCCAGGATATTATAGACCAGTACATCTGACCTTAGTGTTAGGCAAAACTCTAGAAACATTAATAAAGGATGAGATCACAAAACATCTGGAGAAATAAACTAGTCAGCCTGGTTTCATAAAGGGCAAATCCTGTCTGACAAATCTGTGGAATATTTTTTTTTTCTTTTTTTTTTTTTTCTTCTTTTTAGGAAGATAATGTGGAAAGCAGATATGGGTGTCAGCACCGGGCTTAATTCAGTCATTCTGGGGCTCCTGGTACTGATCTGAAAAGATTGCTTGGGCACCTGGAGTGTGAGTTGGAGTAATGGCTCGTGGTATAAGAGGGGGGAATGTGAGGTGCGACAGGAGGCAGTACCAATCTGTGACTAATACTGAGGGTTAAACATATATTAAACATGCATATATTAACATATATATTCTGGAAAAACTTGATTAAAGGTGGTATCCAGTGAGGTGAATAAAGTGGAGATGATGGATTAAATCAGCAGAGAACTTCTGTACAAGATTGGGAGAGCATGGAAAGAAATGGTCCATCACCTCCTTTTGGGACAAAACAGATTTTTAAATGTATAGCTTTACGTTGTGAAGATATATCCCAAACAGACACATTTTGCAGAATTCTGAGCAAGAAAGAGTCATAGCAGGCAAAGCAGAAGCTAAACCCAGTGTAGAGCAGGAAGTGTAAAGATATAAGAGCTTAATCTAACATCTTGTAAAGTACTTACCTGGACCTCTGTAGACTACCCTGCCTGAGGTAGGACACTGCAGTATCAAATGGACATCCTGGGGATTGGAAAGGGCAGGGGACAGCAGGAATGACAGAAATACTTGTGAAGCTGCTACGTGCAGAAAGCCTGGGAAACCTGGGAATGTGCTCACTTGGGGGAAAAACAAGCTGTTTAAAAGATGATATGACTTGAAGATTTCAAGATGCTGAGGAGGAATTTCAGAGTCGATGAACTACAGATAAACTCTTTAAATTTATTCAGAATCCCAGAATGTGTGTTCATAAAAAGAGCATAAGAGGAAAAAAAAAAAGTAGCTGAAATAAGAATATAGATATGTTTGATTCAAGCAGGGTGAAAAATACTTAAATTGCTGACCTGGGATGAAAAAGGAGGCAGATTGTATTGCCATCTAACTGTGCTGATAAACAGGGAGATGTTAATGGAGCTGGGGGTGGAAGGCAGAAATCAGCTCTGTCCTGTTCTAGCAGAACCTGTATCTTGACTGGTTATGTAGTTAAAGGCCAAATAATCTTAAGTGATAAGACATGCAAGGAGGGGATGAGTGTTCAGGCTCTGCTGGTGGGTCAGCTGCCCCAAGTGACACAGGGAAAGGCCAGAGCTGTGCCTGAAGAAGTTCTCATAAGCTGCATCATCTTCTGCTTGGGGGGAGGGAATCCTACAATTTCATGATGTCAAGAGGAAGGCAAGCTTTTAATATTTACAAGGGGATTTTTATGATAAAGGTTCCCAATACTGAAGAATTCTGTTAGAGAATTGTAGAATGAAGTCAAACTGCTGCAAGCTAAACACGTGCCTGGGTCTAGGCTTACCAGGCTCCTGTAAACTGATGAAAAGTGCATCAGTCCTGCAGCGCCGTTGAGCAAAGGGGATGTGTGTCTATATGCAATGACCTAGAAGGAATTATCTAGCAGAGGTCTTATTTTTGTTGTTGAGCGGCCAGTACTTTTGTTGTGTGTGTGTGTGACCTGCAAATTACTCCACTTGTACTAATTTATGGAGAAACAACGCAAGAAAAACTGAGGAGGTGCACAATTACTTATTTCTTTTTTTAGTAATGGGAGCTGCATTTGTGTTCTTTTACTCAATGTGTATTGAACTTTATGCACAAAAATAGAAATACTGCTGTTGCCTCATGCTCAGTGACACTGCTGATGTGATGTGAGCCAGAACAGTCTCTGCTCTAAAAAAAAATACTAAATTAAAAAAAATAAAATTAAAAAATCACTTTTTTTCCGTCAGATCATATGAGTGCAGCATGAAGCCACTCACTTCTTTCTTAACATTATTCAAACCCACTTGCTAAACCGTGTTTGTTCAGGGAGGGTTTGGTTTTGTTTTTTCTTTTCCTTATTGCAAACTGTTGGCAAATTAATGTGGCTAAAATAAGACTCTGCTGGAACCCTGAAACGCAGCTCTTACCTAATGGGAAGGAAACAAAAGCTTCTCAGAGCTTGAAGTTGTTAACATCCTTTGGTTGGTTTGCCCAATTTGAGTGTACTTCTGCTCTTCATGGGTTTGATTAGGAATGATGGCCCTAAAATACTATGAGGAAGCTCTTTTTGGATTTACCTGACCACGGACAGGAAATATTAAAATCTTGTGCAGACCAGTGCTTAACACGCTGTGCTAACCCTATTTGTAGGGCTGAGATCAAAGGGTAATGCAAGCTGCAAGTGTTATGCCTAACTTCTTGGGTACCTTTCTTTTCAAAACTGCCTGCTTTGATAGTTCCCTGGCACTTTTTTTCCCCCTTTTTGTTAATTTTGACAATATTGTCTAATAGAACTGAATGAAAACTACTACTTCATCTCCTTCAAGTTACTTACAGTAGGATAAAATAGAGTAGATATAAGCTGGAATAACTCCTGTATCTTCCCAGAACATGAAGCTGTTGTGTCAATGAAACCATTTTTCTTCTTTAACCTGCTTCTCATTTTTCTGCACCTTTCCCTATTGCCTTCAGGAATGAGTCATTAATAGCTGCTACTCAGGAAAAAAAGTGAGAACTCTTTCAGTCCATAATTCACCCTCGCAATTCAAGTACTGAGTGGGTTTTGAACCTTTTTATACTGTATCATGACATAGCCATCAAAACAGATGGAGTACTCATTTTATAATGCCAAATTCACAGTGAGGCTACTGGGATCTCCCTTGAAAGTCCTGTTCAGGTCAATAGGGTTTCATCCTAGACTTCTAAACTGGTGTCAGGTGCTGGGAGTTGCTCTACCTGCTCCCTACGCATGTGGGTTTTTTTCCCAGTGATGAGCTGTGTATGTGGCTGGTGCTGTGTGCCAGTGATTTGTCGTGCTACACAGGGTGTTGTGACCTGTCTAATCAAGTGCCATGAGACTCCAACCTGCCAAGCGTGATGGAAATTGGTACCTAATTTAAATCTGCCAGGCCTTTTTTTTTTTTTCTTATGTGCAACAGATAAAAGTACGTTGATTTGCCAACCCCAACTGTGAAATGTTCCCGCTGCCTGAACTATTTTCTACACAACACTTGTTTTCTTTGTAAAAGCCTTTTCCTATTGATCTGAATTGACTTGTGCAGAAAAGCCTTGTGAGTTCAATGCAAATTGTTACCATGCACTTACTGTGAGCAGCAGAGCAATAAAAAAGGATGCTTTTGTGTAGATGTGCAATGTGCGTATTTCAAGCCATGTCTCCCTGTATTGATATTTGGTCTGATCTTGCTTTCAGAGTATAAGCAAGCAGTCAATTAATGCATTTTTAAATGTTTTGAGGAGAAGCTAAATCTAAAACCCAAGGAGGGCACATGTTTGGGTGGAGGAATGCTGAATCTGCTTGTTTTCCTGGATTGAACTGAAATTGATCTCAATCTTTCAGCTGAGACAACATCAACTCCTAGACTTTTATCCTAGCTATATGATGGGGATGGGAGGAAGCACCACAAGGCAACCAGAAAGAGCATCTTACTTCATTTTTAATGCTGCTGAAATAACTGGGTTTATGAAGTTTTTGTTGTGCATCTTGGTTAGTTTACCAAAGAACCATGAGTAGGTTTGGAGTAGGAAGACATATCAATTCTTGAGTGATTTAGCACACATCATTTAGAGAAGGGGTCCTGGTGCAGACATAAGGCTCAACTGCCAAGTTGCTCATCTGCTGTAGGGGGGGGGGGAAGTTTTGTTAGAGGAATATCAACAGAGCAAGGATTTAGAGTTTCATCTGTGTACTCTCGATGCAGCCTCAAAAAGGGAGGCTGAAAAACAGGAGACCAAGGCCTATAACAGGTAAACATTTGCCCTCTGGATAGGGTAAAACACCCCCCAAGAAGCTCCTTGAAGCATTCCCGATGAATCAGCTCCAGAAAAAGAAAGATTTGATGGCAAGGAGGCAGGTCACCACATTCTGCTCACAAAAATCTCCATGAGTGTGCCAGTGGAGGAGCAGACCACAGAAAGCTCTCTCTGCACAGCCACGCCACTTACCAAAGCTCCATCCCAGCAGCCCCCAGCCAGCCTTTGAGCCGTTCCTGAGTCCAAGTTGCAAAACTTGGCTCACAACTCTCAGATAAAGCATAAGCTATCAGATTTATACTTGAGTTAAAATATCTCTAAGGCTGGCCTGCACATTTTCTGGGTAGGTCAGTAAACTACTCATGGAGTCCAGCTTTAAGTTGTATTAGTGCAGATGACAAAAGTGGGAATAACTCACAAGGGTTTCCTTAGCCAGACAGCCTGAGTTACATTTACTTCTTGTGTGTGGAGTGGGGACACACCTCCATGTCTCTTGTGCTGTGGACTGGAAGTGCTTATATCATAAATGACCAGAAGACAAATGTGAACAAAACCCTTTCTTAGTCCAGGAAATATCTTCTGTGATCCCTTTGTATGTGAATTGAAGAGCAGCGAGGGCCAGAATGACCATCATTCATGTGGAACATGCTTCCCACACTCTGATTTGCCTCTGTCTGAGGAAACAAGCACAAAATAGCTTTTAGTGCCTGCATGCAGAACTAATGGCATTACCAGTGGTGCCACCTAGCAAAGAATGGCATCTGGTTTGATGATCAGCAAGTGGCTGTGCTCCCTCTGTGCCAGAAAACTGAGCTTCTCATTAGAAAGTTGAGAAATGAGCTGGTCATATATAAATATATATTAGTAAATAT
>WUAM01000356.1:2900682-2913182 GCA_024336885.1 Actenoides hombroni
TAAATATAAAAAATTAATTGGGTGCCTTTCATCGACTTTGTAATGTGAAAACCACAGCCAGAGACCTGCCAGCCCTTGCTTGTATAAAAGCTCATGACAGTGGCCAAATGATGGAGGCACAAGAAGAGATGTTTGGAGCTGAGTCGAGTCACCAGTGATGGGCTGCCAGGGAATGAGCAGGAACCTGGCCTAGGCCAGTACCACTGAATCCTTGTCAGATTTGACCATTGGTCTTTGCAAATCAGCTAAAATAATCTCTGACACAATGCAAATGGGGAGCCTGGAAGGTGGCATAATGGGAATAAAGGTGTTTCCTAATTTGCAAGTTTGGGGACTATAGGAATCTGAGTATCCTGGTATTTTTTTTGAACAGAGCTCCCACATCTGCAGTGTTAACAGGAATGGATTTTGCCCCTGAGTAGCAAATGAGCGGTCAGACCTTGAGGATCAAGGGGGATGGATCCTTTGGCAACATCAGCCATTTGGGCACTTGCTTGGATGGTAGGAGGATGCAGTACGCCACAGGATTGGACATGCTGAGGCTTTGGCTGAAATAAAATATGCCATTTACGTGTTAAAAAATTTAAAATTTCAAAAGTCTATTTTGCATAAGATACATGGAGGATGAGGTGTTATCTAAAATTACTTTATTGAAAAGGAGAAAAATATTTCTGGGGTGTTTTCTTACATATAAGGCATTTTTCATCAGAGATGGTCCTGCCTTCTTCTTCTAGGATGATGTAAAATCCCATCTCTGGTGATGTTTTTGGATATTTCTGCCCCAAGTTAGAAAAAGCAGTACCTTTAACCTCTGCTCAGACAGAGTTTATAGCAAATGGTAAAACTGTGTTTAAATTAGGATAAAATATTAAAATTAATATTCACTGACTTTTATGTTTGATTATCATTAGAACTTCACTTATTCTTGGGTAAACAGTTTACAGCCAGTTATAAATATTTTCGATTGACCTATTAACTGGCTTGGTAAATTATGAAGTTATTGACAGTTGCAGTAAAATTTACAAACAGCTATTAAACCTTTTAACATACTAGATGTGTCTAACTCTCTGTAACACAGAGAAGTGATTTTTTAAGATAATCTTCTACTGATATTAAATTCCTCCAAGATTTTAATATATTGTCAAAGTTTATGGGTCATAAAATAAACCTAGGGCTTACAAAAAATTTACACAAGGATATTACTTAAGAAAAAAGGACATGTAAGTTTTAGTACAGTAAGAATGATGATATAAGCCACTGAAACATATAAAAGTACATACCAAATACTATGTTAAAATAACATTAAATGTCTTGTATAAATCCCCAAGTCAAGGTTTAAGGTTTTTTACAGTGCCTGAATCTCTTATTATTGTGTCTAGATAATGACACCCTCGCAGTGCAGCACTTAGAAAAGCTCACTTTTGATAGATGTAAAAGCATGAAATAATGATAGACCAAGAAATCCTAATTTTGAATTCCCTGATAATGTAAGGTTAGGACTCATACTTCGTGGGCCTGATTCAACGATGTATTACTCCATCTCTAGCCTGATGTAAATCATTTAAAATCAATAAAAATGGGTCATCTGGCTGGTGTAAATTGGCCTGCCTTCATTACTGTCCATGGATGGATGCCAGTTTACACCAGCTGAGAAATTGGCCGGGTGCAGTTATATCTGTGTAAAGCTGTCAGAACTCAGTGATTCATCAGGAACTGCACATTTACGATAGCTTTTCTCCGTTTCCTTTATATATATACGTATTTAAAAGTTGGGTGGTTCGACACTGCCCTTGAAATAAGAGTGATGTCTTATAACCTAATCCACGTTCAATAGAAGCATCGCATTTCTCTTGCTAGCAGGCATTAGGCACTTGATGGAAAAGTGTCTGAGCGTCCGTGGTGCTGCGAGACTGGGGGGGAAATTGCAATGTTGCAGCTGAAGCATCCTCCAGGTTCAGCTGAAGGGATGACATCCAAGCCAGGGTTGCACCAGGAGTCACCTTCCTGTGTGTGTGACTGTCATGTGCGCCCGGAGGCAGCAAATCGAGAACATTGCATCCTGAGAACCAAAGGAGAAGTGAGAACATCTTAGGAAGTAGAATATGAGCTATATTCTTGCATCAGGCATGCTTTGTACTGCATGTATCTAGTGAGGTTAAGCTGGGGAGAGCCTGATACCAGCTGTGGTACTGCTGCCTGGTCTGTGGTGACCAGACAAAGCCTTTCCCTGAAGCCCCACTGCACACCATGGCTCTCCATTCTAGCTGTCTTCTCCTCCCATCATTTTCTGAAGCTAATGAGGTTCTCCATAATTGTAGGCCCACAGCAGAAGAACTCCTGAAGATGGAGAAAAATAAAAGGGGGATTATTTCAGCTTACACTTACCTCTTTCAGAGCAAATATCCTAAGAAATGAGGCAATCGTGGAGAAGTGTCATAGTCACGGGTCCAATCAAGAGCATGGCCATACATGAAATAGCTCAGAGGAGCCTCTCTGCTTTCCCTTTGAGGACAACTCATGTATTTTGGGTGTCCCACCTTAAATGAAGGTGCCTGAAACCCAGCAGCAGAACAGAGCACATGGTCCAGTTTAACCAAGGTCCTGCAGGACCATCACCCAACACTAAAAGTAACAAAACCAACAGGGTTTGTTTCGGTTTTATGTACTGTTTGTAGGCTGGGCCTGTGTCTGGTTGGCTTTCCACCCCAAGGTCAAGCTCCTTGTGGGTCCTCTCCTGGTGGGCCAGAGCCACCCAGATCCCAGGAACTTAGCAGGGCTGGAAACAGAGCTATCTCACCTTGTGCAAGCATGCAATATAACTGACGTGACTTTGTGGTTTCCTATCTCAGCTTTGAAATATAATAAACTCACAAAAGCTACTGTAGAGTTCAGAACAAACACAGGGGGTATGTTTAGTTATTTGTTTTTGTACTAAAATAAAATATTTATTATACACAGACACCTACTGTGAACAGAGGGTAAGGCCACTGTGTTTTATCTCTAGGGTGTCATGTTTGACTTCCATTAGGGATGTATTATAGACCTGTGGGTTTTCATGAATTCAGAAAGTCCACTTTGAACACTGATTTCAAAGCCTACAGGGGGTGTGATGAATGTAAGAACACGGCTTCGTAGGAAGGAACCTGTTGCATCTAACAAACACCTTGCGTTTGATAAGTCAGAGTTGAGGCAGGCTATAAAGGCGTTGTTATTTTTTATTTTATTTTTCCTTCACACGATTTTAAAGGAAGATTTCCTATTGTTTGCTTTGCAACTTTAGCCCATCTGAAAGCTCAAGGTGAAGACAATGAATGAGCTCCTGAAAAATGCACCATTACATCAGCATACTTTTTACATTTCACCCTAATTCTCTCCCAATGAATCATATGGGAGGAGAAAACGACCTCAATGATCAGGTGGATACTGATAAATCTCCGTAAGTGCCTCTCAGATTAATGATGCTGTCCAAAACTCTAAGTAACACTTGAGGGAGATGCACGGAGGGGCTGTCAGAGGCATGCGGTGCTGCAGATGTGGGGGCTGCCAGGCTTCTGTCCCCTGCATCACCCTCTTGGTGGGCTTTGAAGGCTTGGCCATGAGAAACAGCTCATGGAGCTCAGTGCCATGCAGACCATGGTTCCTGAGCAGCCTCTAGACTAAGCAGATCCATGGTAGCTGGAGGTGGGAGCTGCCCCACGTTCTGCTCAGGGCACAAACAGTGATGTGGGGACATCACCTCAGCCCAACGGAGTGGCTGGAGAGAGCAATGGGAAGGTGGAGAGGATGACAAAGGAATCTGCCATGAAAGCATGAAACCTTCAGATGTGATTTTTCTTCACGGGGACCCTTTTCCCTTCTGCCCACATCCCTGCCTGTGGCTGGACAGCCAGGGAAGGATGTGTTCCGTTCTCTTCAGATCCATGTATCCCACCTTGAACCATGCAATACAAGTGACAGTACATGGAATGCAAACATCTCAATCAGAGAAATTACTACACTCCTCTGCAGATGGATGCTGTCTATGGTATTTGGTTTTATCTCATGGCCACCAAATTTAGAACAAAATAACTACTCAGAAGACTTGACTTTGTGAAACCAGTGCAAGAATCATGTGGCACCATTAGAGTTGTTTTGCTTGACCTCCTCCAGACAATGACTAAAGGAATATTTTGAACGTTCATTCACTTCTTTATCCATGTTCTTTCGTCTGTTTATTGCTGGCTAGGGAAGGAACGTGCATTGATTGGTTTCCATAAGGATTTCATGGAGAGGTCAAAACCCAATGAATCCATATAAGTGTAGGAGTCAGTGGGCTTCTTACAGGCATTGAAAAAGATCTGGCTCTGATGAATTATTTTTTCTTTCATTGTGGAAAGGTCAATGAAAGAAGTTAATGGTGCCTAATAGGCTGAGCTAGGGTTGGAAAAAGTGTGGTAATAGAAAGTAGGTCTAGAAATAGTCACACATGCTGCTGCTAACAAGTCTTCTGCTACTAACTGTACCTTCGGCTAATGTGTCTGTCTTTTCAGTTCTATTTTACTGATACTATTTTGACATTGGTTAACGTGTTCAAAACAGCCTGATTCTCATTTTTCAGTAGATGGTAGTGGTTACACACTAAATCCTGTCCAGCAAAATCTTTTAATTACTCTTGGAGCCAACGTGTCAGGATAGACTCTTTCATAACTGTTTGGTACAGGAAGCGATGAGCAAAATGATTTACTTGTATTCAAAAAAAATTCCCATGGGAATGGGAGGGCAGATGAACTAGATAACCTGCAAGTATTCACTCCCTCTACTTTTGATTTGTTCTTTTCTGTTCTTCCTGGGGATTTTACACCAAGGGTGCAAGCTGCCTCTATTACAGTCAGTAGTAAAATTCCTATTGGCTTTGTGTTCACCTCATTCCTGCAAACTGCATCACAAGTAGTTTTCTCAGGGTAACCTCACCTTTGGAAACCACTTTGGGTCCTACTACTCACTAATGGGATTCTCACCCTGTCTTCAAGGTTGTTTTGAGAGTAACTGGGCTCTTCCCAGGTCCTACACACACTAATAATACCCTGTGAGAGAGGTTAGCAGCAATAGTCATGGACAGTAAGTCCCGACTTGGTTATGTGCTTCCAGTTCCACTTGAATTCAACCATTAAATCTGAACTTCCAGTTCAAATTAAATATGTCATGACCAATGTCAGATATATGGACAACTTCAGAGTGGAATAACCCAAGGCAATCTGCTCTGATCATATCATGCCTTAAGTCTCAGACTAAATCCAGAGGGAATTTAATAAAATAGCTCAGTCAAGCATTGATCTTCTCATGATGTTTTGTTGTGCTTTTTTTTTCCCCTTTCCAATGGTCTTGCACACATTGCCCCCACTTCCCACTTGCAAAACAATACTGTTTCATACAGGAATAACCCAAAATATTTCAGCACTGCAGTTATTGTACCTTTGCTATTGACCTTCTCCCTTCCAATCTCTCATCTGATGACAGTGTTCTGGTTTGGCAGTATTGAATCATTTTGTTTCTCTCCCTCTCTGCCAATATGCTGCTCTCCTGTTATATTTGTTACATAAAGTGTGTAAAGTATCCTAAAATGGGATGACAGTGCTGCAGCAAAACCATCACGGTGTTGCATCATGGTTCAGAGCGTTCATAAGCAGAGCCTGGAGACCCTGTTAGAGGATTGGTTTTACAGCTCCATTGGTCCATCCCTGTCACTGTTGTGGCAAACCAAGCCCAGCATGTACCCCATCAGAAAATGCAGTGGGTGTGATGTTGAGGTGTCCAGCTGGAGATGAGGGGCTGGCAGTGCATCGTGAGGTTAGCAAGCAGAGGACAAGCGAACAGCCATGGGATGCTCAGAGAATGGGACATGAGCATGTGAGAGGCTTGTAGCTGGCCCTGTCTGAAAATAAGAGTTTTTAGACTTCCCTTAGGATATAATATTATATCTAGTAGGAAACTGTGAGATATAACACACCGTCCAGCAGAATATAATATATACCAGGTTTAAAAACCATTCATTTTGATTTTAGTCAAGCTGTAAAATTTAATATAGTATCCAATGGTGTAATCAGCATTATTAGATGGGGCAAAAATTGCAGTCAACAGCATCATGAAAATATCTGGGGAGTAAAATCATCCCTGCTGTAGTGCATCAGCTCTCCGCTGCTTCTTTCGCCGTTATTTTGCCTTGAAAAAGGAGTATCTGTAAGATGTTAGAGGAGGGCATCAAAGCATTGTTACTTCTGTACTAAGTGGGCGCTCCCGGTGAGATCAGTGTGGTTGTGAAGCAGAAGGAGAGACCTGGTTTTAGGGCTGTGGGGCAGTTGGCTGACAGTGAAGGTCTTTACTGGAAACCCACTGCAGAGACAGTGGTGAAAACGTGAGCTACTGAATTGATGGCTGGCGAGTTTAACATTTACGTAAAGTCCAGAAAAGAGAACGTTGCATTATATGACTTTGCTTTAAAAATGAGTCCTTGGGTAAGATCCCTCTCTGATTTGAAACCCTTCCAGGATTTGGAAGAGTTTCAAGTAAAATTAAAAGAAAAACAAAGCTCAGACTCCTGAGATCACTCAGCTACATACTGAGGAGTGAGTGTGAGGGTATGTTTTGTCTCTAAAGAAAATATCAGAGCCTATAGCAGTCAAGTTAGTTTATAAGCATGAACATAACTTTGAATATCCCTAGTTCCAGTTTACCATGACCTCTACAACTCAACTCTGAGTAAAAGGTAAAAAAATATTCCCTCAATACCAGCGATACGCTAGAAAAGATACTTAAACTCAGCAGATTTGAAAATCACAGGCATGTCTTGTTTCTCGTGATGATGCCGATTGACCTTCTCTTTTCATTTGATTTTATTAATTATAAAATAGAAGTTTTTACAGGAATCTAAGAATATAACTCTCCTTTCCCTAAAGATGCAATGCCTGCGCACATCAGGAAGCACAGGCAAATAGACTATAAGGAGCCTTTTATTCGATGTTTTGAAAGCTTTTCTTTGTTTCCTTTCTCTTTAAGTTCGAACCCTTGCGCGTTTCTTCCCTTGCTGTGAAGTGGTTAATGCACAATCTGATTGATTTTATTTATTTATTTATTTTCCCACAAAGGCGAAATGTGGCTGCTCTTTCTCTACACACTGGCCCTTTCACAGAGCTCTCCTCGCCATCTGAGAAACGGGTTTTCCTAATCTGCCGGCACAAGCTTCCCTTTGTCCGGCCCGTACTATCAGGTATGGACAGCGGTGTTAGGAAGTGGTACCAGTGGAAGGGAACGATTGTTTTGGAGTCAGGATGGATTGTGTGCCCCTGGCCATGCCCTGGCTGCTTGCCTTGGCCTGTTCCACCTCAGCTGTCACCATACCTCAGCCATGTGTTTTCTTTCCCCACACTCATCCCATTGAGGGGAGCTGTGGACTCTGAACAGCCCAGCAGAGATACCTTTTCTGCCTGTGCTGAGCCATTTTGATTGTTACTTTGCTTTATTTGCAGTGCAGTAGATTAATTAACAATTTCAAAACCTGGAGATTTAATTTAGCTGAGCATTTTAGTGTATTCATCTGCTCTTCTCTCCAAATACTGACCTGAAATCCTCAGGTCCTCCTCCAAAACAATCGGGATGACTTGCCAGGGACCTGTCAACCAACACGTGCTGTGGACTAGAGCTCCTCTTGGTCAGTAGGCTCCTGGGTGAGATGCCATGAGTTCCCATGCCGATAAAGTCACTCCCAAGACTCACCTACTGCAGTGACGTTGCTGTGACCCAAAGCAGGATCACTCCAAAGCTTCTCAGAAATCAGCTGTGTGTGATCCTGAGCAACATACTCTAGGTGAACCTGCTTTAGCAGTGTGGTTGGACAAGATGATCTCCAGAGATCTCTGTGTTTTTCTGTAATTTCCACAAGAAACATGCTATAAAAGTGAAAGCTGGTACTACTGTGAACCATCAACAAGGTCAGGAAAGTCCCTACAAGGAAAGGATTTGATGGGAAGTTTGTGCAAGTGAGACCTGTCCGATATCCCCTTTGATTCTTTGTGGGTTTTTAATGTTTCTGCAAAGACTGGTCCTTCAGGTTCCCTTGGAAGGAGTGAGCAGAAGCTCACCCCTGGAAGAAGGGTCCATGTTGTGGTTCTTGCTGACCATAGCTGTTGGATAAGGAGCAGCCAAGGCCAGTTGTACCGTGGAGATATGGAGACATCCATGCTCTCTCTGCTAGCTGGGAAATTTCCACAGCGGTACAAAGTGTACCCACATGTATATGTGTGTATGATGGTGAAATGTTTTACCATTACTGTGTGTGTTTAAAATGCTGGGGAGATATGGAATGATCATGTCTACAGAGTGATCTCTTCTCATTGTCTTTCTGTGCTTGCTTGGGTCCTGCATTATTAATAGCATCAAAGACATGATGTTTAGCAACCTCTTCAGAAGAACTGAGAATTATCTACAGATAGGATGGAAGGAACTTACTGTTTTTTGTTTAAAAACTATTGAAAAATACTGGAGACTCTGAAAAACATCAGGTTGCATTAGCTGAGAATGCAGCTCATCAGTGGTTGAACTAAGAGAAGGAAAGGACAGACATTGTCTAACACGTTGAGAAAAGGGTCCCATTGCTGAGGACTCCAGTAAAAGGAGCTAAAACACCAGAGTGTTAAGGAGATTTTTGTTCTTTTTGAGTGTCCGAACCTAATGGACTTTTCTGGCTGATCTGTGCAGTACAGAAACCAACACAGCACTTCCCACCTTCTCTCCCTGCACTTGTCTGGGACTGTTCATGTCATAAATCATTCACAACTTCACTAAGGTGGTTCTTACACAGTCAGTCTATATCTTTAACACAAAATCAAGGATGGAAGAAGAAAAAAAAAGTAGAAATACATATATCCCACTTTTCTGAACCAACTTTTCAAACTCACTAAGCAAACTGTGATATCCAAGCCCATGTGAAGGCCAGTTAGAAATGCCAAAAGTATGTTTAGTTTCAGTGCACATGCCAGAAAGTCCAAGGTTTTGTGCTCTCTCCCCAGCAAACCATTTTGTTGGGTTTTTATCCACCAACTTCCTCCCTCATCCCTTCTGGTCTCTGTTTTGTTTCATCCCTGTGCATCTTTTCCTGTCCTGCTGCTGGCTGGTAGCTCTGGGCTACCATCCCAGCATCATCCCACTGCCACTGCCAAAGCCTCAATGTGTAAACTGGTCTTAGAGAAGCAAAGGCCACGTCAGTAAAATTTCCTGTTTGTAGTCCACTGCAGCATGGCAAAAATGTGCACAATGCCATGTCAGAACATGTCCAGAGAAGGGCAATGGAGCTGAGAAAGGGTCTACAGCACAAGTCTGGTGAGGAGCAGCTGAGGGACCTGGGTTTATTGAGCCTGGAGAAAAGGAGGCTTAGGTGAAAACTTCTGTCTCTCGACAGCTCCCTGACAGAGGTTGGAGCCAGGTGGGGTTGGGCTTTTCTCCCAAGGAACAAGCAACAGGACAAGAATAAATGGCCTCAGGTTGCACCAGGGGAGGTTTAGGTTGGAGCTGAGGAACAATTTCTTCCCCTTGACGGTTGTCCAGGGCTGTGCCAGGCTTCCCAGGGCAGTGGTGGAGTCCCCATGATCCCTGGAGGGGTTTCAAAGCTGTGGAAATGTGGTGCTGAGGCACATGTTTTAGTGGTACCCTGGCAGTGCTGGGTTAACAGTTGGACTCAATAATTTTAAAGGTCTCTTCCAAACAAAACTATTCTATGATTCTACAATTCTGTTTGCTATGAATCCTCATAAAAATAATCTGGTGAGAGTTGCTGAGTGTACTGCGAATAGTAGTTCTCTCCCCACACCGTCGATGTCTGTCTGTCTGTCTATCTATCCATCTATCATTTATCTATCTATCTATCTGTCTATCAATCACTAGATAGTTTATTGCCTTCCAATCATTTTTTTTCATATATATACATGTGTGTACACACACATATGTGTGTGTATAATGATTAAAATTCACTCTTCTATCCAAATAATACTTTCCTGCAACAATGAGTTCAAAAATCCAATAAGTTTAGGAACTTCTCCTGTTTGTCAAAAAACTTTTCTCCGTTTCACATGTGCTTCCCGTTAAATGCAGTTGCAAAAGGCCATAACATTAATTTCAATAGTCTTTGGATCACGTGGAATGACAGTGATTAGATACAACACTAGATGATGTGGTGTCCTGTTTGTGAACTGATTTTCAAATATGACTTAAACATCTTGAAATACACATTGTTCAGTCTGAAGTATAAAAGTACCTTATGTTAGCAACAGTAGTGAATTATTTAAGAAACTAGATTAAGAAAGGCAAATGGGAAATACATTACCAAGAAATGAAGGAGAATCAGGGTTTTTTTTGAAAAATCTTCCCAAAAAGAGCCTTTCTAGAGCTTGCCAAGCTTCGTATTTAAAGACAAAGCTCTCTTGAGCTGAGTTCAGAAAAAGGTCTTAGTGTCAAATGTTTTCAACTTATTTTCATTAAATGAAGTGAAATTCAGCCAAACCAGATTCCTCAGATTTGGGAAGAAAAAAAAAAGGTTCCCTCCCAAGCCCAGGAGAAGTAGGCCAAGTTTCATCCCAACAGGAATGTTTTTGCCAAAGTTATAAAAACTGAAGTGAAAGTAATGGTGCTGTATCTGGCATTTATAAAGCAGCTTCATCTCCAAAGTTCCAAAAGCACATTACATAGAGCAGGCTGGATTCCCTAGTCCTTAGTCACATCTTGCTCATACACATTCTCATTAAAATACACAGATTCTGAGCTCAGGCCTGGAGGTCCCCTGCAGGAACACACAGTTGGATCCCTTTACACGTCTCTTGTGGTGGGAACTCAATGGCAGTAGACTGACACCTTGGCTTTGCTGGAGATTCAGTCTATAATGAGTGGAAGTGCCCACCATCAACATCCATCTGAGAGGCATGATGCCCATCAGTAAACCAGCTTTGGTCCAAAATTAGACTGAGTGATTCAATACCATATGCTCTGCCACAGGGTCATGGATACCAAAATCAGAGTTTGCAACCAGCTCCGTTGGGTCCTGGTCCTGCTATCAGAAGTGAGCTTCTCCATCCCCTGTTAACACAGAGTTTTTAATTAGTCCTGAATTATCAGGATATTCAAAGTGCATGTCTTCTGCGTTCTTACTTGAACTCAATGCTTAAAGCTTTCACTACTACATGCTTTTTTCTAAGACTTCCCTTGACTTTAAAATAATTCACTTTTCTGCATGAGTGCCTCCCCTAATTCTATGCATATATATGTTTCCCATAGATGGCACTGGCATTGTGTGTTTTCTTTATATTTTTGCCTAGATTTTTCCTATTTCGGAGGCAGGAGTTATTTTCCCTATATTTAATGAGTAGGTTGTGAGTTTTAGTTGTTTTGATTTGTTTGTTTTCTCACCCAAGGAATCTTGCAGAGTTCCCAAAGGAAAAACAAAACAAACAAACAAACAAACAAAAACAATTTAAAATAAAGGTTTTTTTCATCTTATTAATAGAATGGTTTGGGTGGGAAGAGACCTTTCAAAGTAATCTAGTCCAACTCCCCTGCAGTGAGCAGGGACATCTGCAACTAGAGCAGATTGCTCAGAGCACTGAACAACCTCACCTGCAATGGTTCCAGGGATGGGGCAGCGACCATCTCTCTGGACAACCTGGCACAGGCTCTCACCACCCTCAGCATCAACAATTTTTTCCTCTTCTCCAGTCTAAATCTCCCTCATTTAGTTTCAAACCATCATCCCTTGCTCTGTCCCAACAGGCCCTGCTCAGTAGTCCGTCCCCATCTTTCTGACAGGCCCCTTGAAATCCTGAGAAACCACCAGAAGGTCTCCCTGGAGCCTTCTCTTCTCCAAGATGAACAATCCCAGCTCTCTCAGCCTTTCCTAGATTTGCTTATACTGAGCATATTTGGTTCAAGAAACCAATTTTGCCATGGTGTATGAAGAAATAAGGAAATGAAAGGAACATTTTAAAGGTGACTGTGTAACCTCGACTGCTGTGAAATCTGCAGGGGAGATGGACACAACAACTACGGTGCCTGATCTCATCCCTCTTCTCATGCTTTAGGTTCACTCCTCACTATTGACAAGTATGGCCCGAGATACAGGGCGAGTCAATTCCCTGTATCCACATTAAACTGAGAATATCCAGTTAAGTAATAAGATTTTAATTACCCAAGTCAGAATTTCATATTAAGCTCTAATCTGATACATTACCAACCTAAATTAATGTCAAAAGGTGTCTGTATAGAGACTTTCGTTCATTTAATGATGGTTAGTTTGGGGCTTAAACAAATTATTTGCAAAATTCTCCAGACCGCTGTAGAAATGGCATTTCCAATGCTAATAGACTTTTGATTTCCAGTTAGTCCTGTACTCATTGCAAAAGGTAGGGTTGCTTTGATCAGCAGCCGATTTACTGAACAAAAGGGTGTTGAGAAGATGGACCCTTGAAGCATTTTTGTATGTGAGT
>WUAM01000356.1:2914556-2929017 GCA_024336885.1 Actenoides hombroni
AAGAAAAGAAAAGAAAAGAAAAGAAAAGAAAAGAAAAGAAAAGAAAAGAAAAGGAAAGAAAAGAAAAGAAAGAAAAGAAAAGAAAAGAGAAAAGAAGAAGAAAAGAAAAGAGAAAGAAAAGAGAAAAGAAAAGAAGAAGAAAAGAAAAGAAAAGAGAAAAAAAGGAAAATCAAAATAATAAAAATAAATTCAAAAGAAGGTTGAGGGAAGAGACAGAGGGAGGGAAAAAAAAAATGCAATTTATTGTATTTTTTTAGGCTTATATTCTTTCTGCCTTGTCCATTGCTTGGGTTTCTTCTGTGAAGCATCAGCTGCAATGTCTGCAAGGCCAGGTACCAGCAGAGCCCCTGATGGGTTTTTTTTCCTTCTCTTTTCCTTTCCCTAGGGAAGGGCTGGCATGTTTTGCTGAAGTCCCAATGTGGACCACCACAGACAGTGCTTCGGGGCTGGGGCTCCCTTTCCAACCCTTCCAGAGGCAGCCATCCCATCCCACTCCACAAGGAGAAATGGGACTCCTTTTAGACTGGCCATTCAAATAATTTAGTAAAAATGGGCACATTAAATTTTTTTTTTTTTTTTTTTTTTTTTACAGTTTTGGCCTCTTGGAGGAGCTAATGCAAAGCAAACACCTTTTTTTTTTTTTTTTTAGGCAAAGGCTTTAAAATCCCAATAAACCCATTTTGATTGTAAATATATTTTCAGCTACATTTTATCAAATAATCTTACCAAAAAAAAAAAAAAAATCTGGTTTATGAAGTTATGATGATGTAAATTGTTCTTTCCCTCTCTCTTTCTCTCTTTCTCTCCTTTTTCACACGTATTCTCTGGAGGATCTAAAAATAAGCCTCTAGCTATACAAGTCAGTGCTCCAGGTTTATCCTAGAGACTAAGCAGTATTTCACAAAATACCTTTATTATTTTCTGGGGTTCCTCTGCATTGTGTGAAACCTCCAAGGTTATTTGAGATCAGATGTGTAAGGAGAATGGACACATTTGAGGCAAGGGTTGGGGGGAGGAATTTTTCAGGACCTGCACTGTATAAATTAAAAATGTGATTTCATATTTTTCTGGTGCTTGGATTACAGTTTCAGTGACTTTTGTTTGCTTCTCACTAGTCAAAAAGGTATTAGTAATCAACAGGTGAATTGTATGCCAGAGTTTTATGAAATTCTGTGTCTTGACTCTCAAAAAACACCTTCAGCCTCAAAAACATGAGGTTTTTATAATTAATATATAAGGCATGACCTTAATGAATGGGAAATCACTGAGTTCAGCTAGAGGAGAATAAGCCCATGAAGAAGAGTGTTGATATAACCACATTTTTTGAGATAACATCATAGCATTATCAGACCACCTTTTTTTCCTGATGAAATTTGAATGTACACTCCTTAGGTAAGCATTTCAATAATGCAACATAAATGATTTGTAGTAATGAGGTAAAGAAAGGAAGACCAAAAGGTGGGCGGGAAGGGCTGATGGATGCCCAAACATCCCTTGCAGAGCCCTGCATCCTTAAAATGATATTTCACCACTGTCCAAGAGCAGCTTCCTATGGAGGTCGGCTGCCAAGCTATTAAAAAACAAAGAGCATCCCAGCCACATGAGTTAAAACCTAACTGGATTATCTTTATTGCTTAGAAACATGAACACTACGTATTTTCTGTGCATCTATCTATGTCAAGACCAAATATCCAACTGCAAAATATAGCACGGCTGAGGGTATCGATCCAAGACACGTCCTCATGGTGACCATCATCAGTTTGCAGAGGCAAGGAGCAGGAGCCTTCCTGACTGATGAAGCCACTCCTGTAGTTCTGCAGAATTACTCATGGCCGTGGGTCTGGGTTTGTCCCCAGGACAAGCGGTGGGGGCCACACGTGCTGTCCTGCCCGCCACGCGCGAGATGTGACGCAGCCCTGCAAACACCTCCTTGAAGAACTAACACTCTTTTATTGCAGGAAGAATGGAACAGGATTTCACAGTCACTTGTCTTCGCAGTAACCAGCTTCTCACTTCCCCCAGCACTCCCTGGGGGTTTGTGGCTACTTCAGGTGCGCTCCTCTGTTTATGGCCCTGCAGCAGTATCAGTTTTCCCCAAATCCCCTAATTCTAGTTCCTGGGGTGGGTTTACCCAGTGAATGGTGACTGAGGATGGCCTTATGATTAGGTTAATTAACTCATTTGTGTTTTGGCCCCCTCTCTGTGCCACATGTTGGAGCTTCAGGAGCAGGTCATGTGGGCTTGAGCAGAGGATGCCTGTGGCACCAGTCCTGTGCTGGCACATGGGGACGTGTTGTGATAGGACAAGGGGGGGATGGTTTTAAACTAAAAGAGAGAGATTTAGACTAGAGAGAAGGAAAAAAAATAAATAAGCTGTGCACTGAAACACTGGATCAGTTTGCCCAGAGAGGTGGTCAATGCCCCACCTCTGGAACCATTCCAGGTGAGGTTGGCCGGGGCTCTGAGCAACCTGGTCTAGTTGCAGATGTCCCTGCTCACTGAAGGGGGGTAGGACTAAATTACCTTGAAAGGTCCCAACCCAAACCAATCTGTGATTGTATGATTCTACGACATGAGTGTCCATCCATGCTGAGGGGGATTTCTTCCTTTCTCTGCTTCCTACTGCCACCCAAACAATGATAAAAGAGGTGTGGTTTACTGCATTTGGTGATACAGTTCCTAGAATTTTCTTCTCTATGAAGGTATAAGTTGTGGGTTTCAATATACAAAACCCTTTACTCCTCTGTAACACAGCAGTAACAGAAGGAGAGAAGGTGCAATGTAAGGAGTCCATCACGGACGAGAAGGAAGAGTGATGTTTAACTCCCTCCTACTCACTCTTTCAGGAAACACCCCACTGGGATAAGTTGGTCATCAAAACTAGCAAAAACAATGTTTTCCCCTCATGTAATATGTAAAATGAAACAGAAACCAATCTAACCTAGATGCCCCAGTTCAGGTTTGCAGTGTCCTTGCACAAATGGAAAATAGAGTTCGTTTTACTTTGCCCAAGTGCAATGCAGAGGTGGCTGTTTGCACTTCAAAGTCTGCAGCCTTCAGAGGAGATAAACATTTCTAAAAACGTTAACATTCCTAATGGACATAGGACCATTTTTCAGGTGGGAAGAGCTGACAAGCACAGGTCTAGCTGAGAAAAAAAGCCTGACTGCTGGTTTCTGAAGAAGAGATTTGTGCAGGTTTCTCGCTAGCGCTGAGTCCGTGGCCACAGTCTAACATAGCTTTGCCATCATGAATAACATCTCTGCCCCAAAAATGTGAACCACCTGAGCAGAAAACTGGCAGATTGATTTTTTTTTATTTTTTTTTTAAATATTGAAAATATTTTAGTACTGAAAAACAGTTGTGCAAGTGCTGCCCAAGGTTTGTTTTTCCTACGAGGTTTTTCCTGTGAGGTACTTCTATGGTCTTAAATTCTCCAAATGCCAGCAAATACCATGAAAATCAGGGTGTGCCTGAGGTGCACCCCGTAATTGTTGCTCATATGGTGGAAGGAGTCTGTGTTTTGTAAATGAGTGTGCATACCCCTTATGTGATTTACTATATACCTACAGTAAATTTTCTTGTGGGAGATTTTATGGTGCCTTGTTGAATCGTGAATGTTAAGTCAAACCTTCCTATAGCCGAGGAAAATAGAAGCCAGATCTGCAGAGAGAAAGTAACAAGGAGTTTTTGTTAATGTGTATTCCTGCCCGTAGAAAGAGAACAGAAATTCTACCCTAATGAAAATTAAATTTACTACCTTTTGTTTGTAGGTGTATCTTAAAAAAAAAACCCAACCAAACCTGCACACCCTTGTTAATCACGATGAACAGTTCTCTTCCACCAGAACAAAAAAAAAAAAGCACTAAAATTCCCTGGCTAGATTCCGGGGGGGGGTTGGGTTTTTTTGATAACTTTCCGAAAAAAATTTAAATAACTTTTTTTTTTTTTTTTTTTTTTTTTTTTTTTTTGCTATGGGAAGCGTGTTTTTCCATGATTCATAAACCCGCTTTTATCCAAGTCCATGAAAGGACCTCTCTCCATTATGCAGACCAGAGCTGACACATTTATGTGCAAAATTGCTGGAGCATTTACACCACTATTCATCAAGGCAGTGTCTGTGCTCCAGGAACATTGCAATCACCTGGCACCATCAGTTTAACACACACATGCACAAATTCTTGGAAGACTGTGTTATTATAACACATAACAAAACATAACAACCACGGCACTACTGGGCCACGTCTGCAACAAGTTTGCTTTTCCTTTCTTAATTGTACACGTGAATGCAAATTAACAAATGCCATTATATTATGGATGTAATATTGAATAATAAGAGATATGGGTAAAATGAAGAATATCAATTGGTTCAGGAAATTCCTAATAAGAAATACTCTTTTCATCCTCAACGTGACCAGTTGAAATCCAGCCTGTGCTGCAGTAGCTGGAAGTTACACCTACCTGGCTGGCTGTATGTGGCTTGTGCAAGATGAATTCTCAGTATTTTTCTTTTGTTATAAAATGTTTAATCAACATCCCCTATTATTACCCTCTGTTTATGGGTGATGTTCTCTGGATAGACTTTCCAGTCAGTCCACTTTTCTGTGCCCAGGTCTGTGTTCCCACCTGATCCTGCACTTCACAGGAGGCTTTGGGACATGGTTTAGTGGTCATAGTATTGTTGGGTTGATGGTTGGACTTGATGATCTTAGAGGTGTTTTCCAACCTTAATAATTCCTGCCCTAACCACAAGTACGGGAAAGGTGTTGGAGGACAGAGGTTCCCATACTTTGTTGTGATCACACCTCATCATGATGTCTGGAAACAGCACACACTGTCTTCTGTGGAGGACAGAAAGGTTATTTCCTATTCATAGGGTGCTGAAGGAGCTTGCCAAGGTGCTGCTGGCCATCTTCCTAACTTGAAAGACAGCACCTCAATGCTTAAAACCTGAGCTGTAGCACGTGCAAGATCTTTTGTAGAGGACTAGACTCTCAATGCAGTTCCCACTGCCCCGAACCTGGCTCTGTTTCAGACCCAGGCCACTCAGATGTCAGCTCTCACCCAAACCAGCTTACCCTCTGCTCTGGGAGATTAGACCACCCTGCCCCATCACCAGGACCTGGGTGACCAGTGTGGGGCACCCAGGCATGCCAAGAGCTGCATGAGTGCTCTCTGGTCTTGTCCAGTGCTGGGCAACTGTAAAATACGGAGGATTCATTCTTCATCCATGAAGTGGTCCTCACCTCACTGTCAGGTGATGTTATACCCCACAGTATGCAACTTTTCCATCCCCAGATGAGGTGGAGATGGCTTTTGTAACTGTGGGAGAGGGAGGTATTTAGCTTTCAAACATGGCTGTGGCTGTCAGGTGAGGAACACATTTATTTTCATGAGGATTTGCACTGACTCTGCTAGCTAAGATTTCTAAAAATTGCCTAAATAAGTATTTACATGATACTGTAACCCAGAATGGTTTCAAAGGAGCCTTTATGATCTGTCAGGTCAATAATCTGCATTTTTAAAAGTCCCTGAATACATATTTGCATGATCTGTATTTCAAAAGCTCTAGTAAATATGTATTTGCACAATAGACCATAACAATCTCTTTTAAGCCATCGTGGTCTATATATGGTGTTAATCCTCATATATTCCGAGGGAGTTTTATTTTCCAAAATAGCTTTTATTAATAAGATGTTCAGATGCTGTGGTTCTGAGGGCGATAGAAGGATGTAATCAAAAGGGATGAGGAAGGCTTTTCATGCAATTAAAAACCGATTTAAAAGTTAGGAAAACAACGTATGCAGGCAGTTGGTTTTACCCTCACCTTTTAGCCCAAGAGTTTTCCCAGAAACCTCCCTCTTTGAGGATCATCTGCTGCTTTCTGCCCCATTGCAGGTAGACCGTGTCCTCCTGAGTGACAACCTCTGGCAGGCAGACAGCAGTATTTCCCATGAAAATCTTTCTGCTGTGCTCCAGGTGGGAGAAATGAGGCAGAGAGAGGTTCTGAGCCAGGGATCTAAAGGATGTATCATCAGAGCAATAGATTTATAGACCCAAGTGTTTTAACACGAGCATCCGCTTTGACCAAAGTCTTGTTGCTGTTTCCATGTTGGCCTGAAAAGCCAGACTGGACATGTCTGGATTGTCAGTTTGTTCTCACAAGGAACAAGTGGCAGGACAAGAGGAAACGGCCTCAAGTTGCCCCAGGGGAAGTGTAGGTTGGAGCTGAGGAACAATTTCTTCCCCAGAAGGATTGTGAAGGCCTGGCCCAGGCTGCCCAGGACAGTGGTGGAGTCCCCATCCCTGGAGGGGTTTCAAAAGCCATGGAGATGTGGTGCTGAGGGACATGGTATAGTGGTGATCTGACAGTACTGGTTTAATGGTTGGACTTGATGATCTTAAAGGTCTCTTCCAGCCAAAACAATTCCATGTTTGTATGTATTTCATCACAGGCATGGTTGTCTGTGAGATGGTCATATCTGATGTCCTCTGGCTGTTTTGCTTTGAGATCTCCTCTGAAACGTGCTGGAACTGACCCTGGATGGTCCAGTACTTGTGTCCCTGCATTGCAGCCAAATATAATGACCAAATTCTGCGTCCATCAGTGATCATTAGCAGTTCTAACCACATTTCTTCATCTCCACCATAGCTGGCTTTGTAAGAAGTTGTATGGCATGATCTGGTGCAGTTTTCCTCCACATTCTGGCCATACACCAAGTAGCAAGTTCATAGTTTTTAGTCACAGGTGGAAATAGGTACCAGAGGTGGGGTTGGGAGTTTTCTAGGAGAAAACCACGTGTATTCAAGTTAGGCGTTCTTCATTCCAATTCACTTTGTTTTTGATGTAGATCAGCCTTTTAAACATGGAGACTGTTGTTTGGGGTTTTTTTTTAAACAAATCAAACCAAACCAAACCAAACCGACATTTGTAATGTTTTTTAAAATTTAGGGTCTTGTCCTGGCTTTGAATACGTACACAGTGAGTTTTTTATCACCATATCAAGACCTCAATTTTCACTTTCAATCCACTGTAAATGCTGATTTATGTACAAGTGCATTATCACAGAGCAGAGGTGAATGTTGGTTTATTACTGCTAGGAACATTATTGTGAAATTATTGATATCCTGATCATAACAAACTTATTTCATTAAATACCTGATCCTGAACTTAAGCAGCCTTCGGATACCACCAGTAATTATTTGATGTGTAAAATTACAACGGGTTTGATGACTTTAGTTGTTTTTGCCATGAACAGATATTCCATTTCTCCAGCTACTTGTATTATTTGTGCATTTTTTATATGTCTCGCATTGAATCAACTTAGCGGAATAGCTTCAATCTGAGACCTCCAGCCAGCAGTTTGCAGACCACAGTTTTTTGTGTTGGTTTTGGGAGGGTCAAAGCCTAAATAAATAAACCTCAATCAATCCTCTGTCCCCAGATCATGGCCATCCTGCCTCCACCTCGGCCAAGCACCTGGAGCAGTCGAGAGGTTTTCCTGCTGCTTCTCCTCCTCCTCCTCCTCCTCGCTTGGTCATATGGTGCAGGTAAGAGAAGGAGCCTGCACATATTGTTTCTGTTTGCGAAGGAAGTACACCCTGCACTTTCCCCCACACATAAATTCAGCCAAAGTGGTATGTCATTAATCAGGTGCAGAATCTGGAAAAATCATACAGAGACTTTGTGTCTTATATTAAAAGCAGCAACTTACGGCCGGTTAGTTTGTTTATTGAGAATGTTTTATTAACACCGCACCTTGCAGAATGTGAAGAATAGGACAAAATGAGATTATTTCTCCATCCACCTCCAGCTCGGGTTTTCTGCATAAACAATTTGAATTGTGAACTGTAAAAATATACATGTGTTGGTGCCAGAGCCTACGTGGAGCGTAAGTCTCTCAGATCATGGGGAGCGGTAAAACACAGTACCAGGTATTTCCAGACTTAGAAGGGTTCCTCGCATAAATCTGAGTCAAAGATTAAACCAAAGCTTCACAAAGCTCACCTGGATTTCTCTCAAGTGCCATGCAGCATCACCTTGGCTTTGACATATTTGGCTTTGGATCACGTGCTTTGTGGTGGAGTTACAGGAGAAAGTCTCATCAGGTCCAGCACCATCCCAGCCCCAGCACTGCAGAGCAGAGCAGCCCCCCAAACACGCACACATGTGAGATCCCTCATTTTTCTTACACTGATAATTGCCTATTAACATAATGCAAATTGAAACCCCTTTCCGAATGTTAGAGCCCCCGTGCACAAAGACCTTCTTGCTCCATTAAAAAGACAATTTTGCCTGTGCGGTAATGGCAAACGTCAAGCTCAGATAGAAAAGTGGGTGCCTCTAAGTATTTCATATTTTACAGGAATATGTTTTAAATGAAATACTGCCTGACAGATAAATTACACTGGCTTTTGCGTACGTACCCGGCTGATTTAGTGCTACCAGCAGCGCAGATGGTTGGCGACAACTTTGTAGGTGCTTAAACATCTTAGTACATGAATGCAATTTTTGCACTAATGCAAACCACTTGTGGAATGACCCCTAGTATGTAATGTTTTCCATTGAGAGAACTGGTTTGGACTTGCAGAGAGAAAAGTAATATACAAATTACTTCAGGTAACCTGTAGCCTTTAAAAAGAAAAGAAATGCAATTATATCTGCTCTCTGCAACCCCCGCTTAATGAAAACAGAAGACTGAAATGGTCTTTCTAAGTTTCAGAACTTACAACAGGTCCCTGCTTATTAACAGAGCAGTTGTACCAGCAATTTGTTTTTGTAATTACGTTCTTTGTGGTCTACACAGTTTTCAAATAGTGATGCAAAAAGGACAGCTGGAAATACTGCTGGTTGCTTACCTAATCCCCAGTGAGAATAAAAATAGATAACAGTAAATGAGACTGTACAGAGGCAGCTAAATTAACAGTCAAAGCTGAGATTTTTTTTAAAGACACAGTATTCTTCAATGTACGCCTTAAAAGATGGAGAAGAAATGTATTAAATATCAGTAGGAATACTCGTCCCTTTGATTACGTGAATGAGGAGCAGAACTCATTCCCTGACTTAAAACGCCCCGCTCTCATACAAAGCAAATAATGAGCTTAACCACAAAATGCTGATATTTTCCATGCAAAAAGTGAGCACCGAGGCAAAATGGTTGCTTAGAAAGTAACGCTGGTTCTCCTCTCCAGGATTGTGTTTATTGTCGAAAGAAAATGCACAGATTCCCGTTGAAACTGTGATTTGAAAAGGCTTCAAAGACGGTCACTTTTCTGTGAGCCGTGCTTTAGCTGGCAGTGGGGAGCTGTGCACACATCCTGGCTTGAGATGGTGAGGCTGAGTCTCATGGGAGGCCTGGAAATATTTAGATTTGAAGAAACTCAGCCAACTTTAGAGAGTCTAGAAACATATAAATTCCAACTCGAGGTTCGTGCAGCCACGCAGTCGGTCTTTGCGCGAATAACCTTCCTTTGGTTTTCTGAGCACAACTTCCCTTGTTTCATTTTAATTTGTAAGAATTGTGTTGGCACTGGCCATCACTATCTAAACCTCCTCAAAGCTTCAGTGTTGATGGACAGAGGCCACCTGTAGCTGCACGCTGCGGATGCACCTTCCCTCCACGAATCAAGGGCCACCAAGGCTTTGGAATTGTAGATTAACAAGGCTTTTACCTCCATTTGCGTAACTAACTAGCGAGCCAGGCTACTGGCGGGTATCAATCAGCATTTCATTATGCCATTTTGCATTAGCTGAGGATGTGACCTGCGCTATTCCCTCCTGCAAAGCAACATCTCGTAGCTGTCATTTCACTGAAGCGATCAAGGTAAATGCATGATGGAGCGAGGAGCTGACATTTGCTAGGGGAAGCTCTCAGGAGCAGCGGGCAGCTCCCAACCCCGCGCCCGCAGCCTCCCCGCTCGCCGCCGAGGAAAGCAAACCCTCAGCGCTTGTGAACTTCGTTGCCTGACATCCATTCTCTTCTTGAATATTCCTCCCAGGTCTGGGAGCGAGGAGCTCAGCAGCAGAAAATCCAAATGCACAGAGCAGAGCCAACAGGAATTTCACATTTTACCAAAAGCAAGAGCCAAGTGAGATCACTGCGCTCGTGCTCCGGCTGCAGCGTGGGTGCAGCAGGGTTGCGCGAGGCAAACCTGGGGTCAACAAGGTCCAAGGGCTGCGTCCTTAAGGTCATGATCTGGAATAAACTGAAATCAAAGGCAAGGCTCACCTTGGTTTAAAGGAAGACCTTGAAACAGTGCTTTTAAGTATATTATTTTCTGAGCGTGTCCAAAAGATCCGTGAGAACAGTCACCCTGGAAAATGATTCCTTGCAGTGGTTTTCTGCAGTTTCAGGTACTTTGAGAAGTACCTACAGGACTTACCTGTTAGCTGCAGTTTTATACCCCTGGCTTTCTGTAACTGAATCCTCTTTCTCCTGATAGTTAATGAACTGTCTCCTAAAATATATAAAATACCTCCACTTCCCTAGAGTTGGGGATGAGAGTGCTTGCTCCTACACTGTAAAATCTGGCTGTGTGAGAAGATGGCCTTTTGCGGGTTTGGGTTGTTGTTGTTGCTTTTTCAGTATTGAGGGAGCCAATATGAAGTTCATTGTATTTTCCTTGAGGACACGGTTTGCTGTATCTGAGGCCAGGTAAGAAAAGAACAAGAGAAAAGCCACTTGATTTTGTGCCTGCAGCGAAGCTAAGCAGTTCAAGGCCAGAGTAAACATGAAGTGAATAAAAAAAAAAAAAAAAAAAAAAAAAAACCAAGAAAAGAAAAAAAACAACCAAACAAACATGTGAGAGAGGAGAGGTTCTGTGATTTAGCAATGAGCAGAGCTTGGAAAGAGCCAGAGGCTCAGTTGCCTTCCCCTGGGGATGCCTGGGCTGCCATACCTGCTGGCGCTGCCCATCTTCCCAGCTCCAGGCAAAGCCATAAACCGAGCCAATTTTCATGTGTTCCAGAGATGCTCCATCACAGGTTGTTTCCAGCTCCGTCCTGCTGCACCGTGCTGGTAGTAGCTGGGTGTTTCTGATCACCTCCACAAACCTGGCGCTGTTCCACCTCTCGGTCTGACTCCAGATGGCAGGATGAGGTTTCCTTGGTTTGATCTGTACTACAACAGACTTTTAAACAGTGTTTTGTTGTGACCATTTTCCAGCCTGGAGCTGAGCTCCACTCTCAGGATGATCGCTGCTCAGAAAAGCCAAAAAAATAAAAAACCCAAACAAAAAGCCCCCAAAACAGTTAGAATTGAATGTAAATAGCTTGGGGAAGGTTTCGTTCTTGTTTCATCTCTGCCTGTTTTGGTGAAATGTCTGATACAGAGAAATCTGAATCAGATATGCTGAAGATGCTCAAAATTTGCCTGGACAAGGCAATCGGATCTAGTTGGATCTGCTATGAGTGGGAGGTGGGACTATAAAACCTCTAGACATCCCTTCCAGTAAAATTAGCAAATCCTAAAAATTCAATATGGATTGTCTTAAAAACTGACTTGTGAGATATTAACTGCAACCATATACCTTATACCAGCAGGTATATGCAAAACTATAGATTATGCATGACTATATAAAATGCCAAAAAGGTCCCTTATTCTGGATATAAGCTGAACTATTGAGAACATTTTGGGAAAAAAAAAAAAAAAGAAAAACAAACCACATAATTTTCTCTCCTCTGAACTATCATCAGAACAGAAACAGCTAATAGTCATAGAGGGTGGTACCTCCAAAAGAGAGGTGGTCTGGGTATTCAAAGTGAAAAGGATTTTCAGGATAATAGAGTTATTCCTCATTTCCTCCTGGCTTGCAGCTGCCCCCCAAAAGGGATATGGGAAGCAAAGGTGGCTTCTCTCTCCCCCTGGTTAAGGAGCTGGTTGAAGTCCAACAGCTGCTGAAGTCTCAGCCTGCAAGAGCCGATGCGCAACCCAAATACTCTGCGGTTGGACACCAGGATAATTTTCAGGGAAACCCTTTGCTGGCAGTATTAACCGTATTTCTTACTTCTCTATTGCAGCCTCCAGGCCATGACGCTGCAGATTCACCAAATGAGATCTGAAATCACAGTCCCGTAACACAGACAGAGCTTGGACTGAAGAGATGTGGAGCTGCTGACACGTTAGCGTGGCACTGTGCATCCTGCACATGCTGCCAGGTAATCTCAGGACACTTCCAAAGTCCTCCAGTGACTCCGAGTCTGGGGGCAGACCAAGACTTCTCACATTTTTAAGGCCATTGTAGGAACAAGAGCAATATTGCGTTTGGAGTAACAGCAGAACTCAGATGTAAGGAGCCTTGGGGAAATTTAATGACACATCCACTTTCTACTTCTTTCACTTACAGACACTTACAGCCAACTCACTGTCTTCTTCGGCCTCCTCTGAGCCGGAGGTGGGACTCCATTTGTTTCCCAACCCCACAGCTCACCCTCTGGCTTCTCATTTCTCCTGCTACTTACCCACAGTATTCCATAGTTTATCAGGCTTTCATCTTTCATAGAATCATAAATTCATAGAATGGGTTGAGTTGGAAGGGACCCTTTACAGGTCATCTAGACCAAACCCACTGCAGTAAGCAGGGACATGTCCAACTAGAGTAGGTTTCTCAGAGCCCTGTCTTTTTACTAAAGGTCCCTAAAGCTGCAGGGCAGGAGTGATGCAGTGGTTGTGGTGTAGAATATAGACACTGTGTACATTTCTAAGCAGAGCTCAGCTTTCTGCCTCCCTGAGACATTCTTCTCCTGTGCTTTCCTGCTGCTTCTCCTGTCCATCTTCTCAGCAGTCAGGATACATAGTTTTGACCCTCAACATTACTCTGTGTGTGCAAGGAAAAGGCAGGAGAGGTCAGGATGGGAAACACCTTCCTGGATTGCTCAAAGTCCAGGCTGAACTCTTCGCAGGGAAAGCCATATTCAGATTCAGGTGTGGTCCTCATCCACAGTCATTATGAAAATAAGTTGAGCAGGAGTGGTCTGCATGGCCAAGCTGTGGAGTGAGCCCTGTTGCCCTGCCTGGGGGGCTCAGCATCCTCCATCCGTTGCCTGAATCAGACCTTGGTGCACCAGCAGGTAGGTCTGAGCAGGATGGGCTCAGCGTTCCCCATAATGAATCCCCTTGGTGCTGGCAAGCCCTGAGCCCTGTCCCTGCTACCCCGACCAAATTAAAGAGATCAGATTTACAAGGAAGATAAAGCCGAAACGTCCCCCGAGGCAACGTGCCTGCTGCCACCTTGGAAAGGGCTTGGGGAACAGGGATGAGCTCTGCGGCTGGATGATGTGTGTGGGGGTGTTCCCCCCCCTTTTCCCAAGCAGGAGCAATGTGCCATCTCCCCAAAATGCAGCCGAGCTGGAGAGTGTGATTCCAGCATCTGTGTGCCAGCTCTGCAGGGCTGTGTGTGCCGCTCCCGATCCATCTGCAGAAGGCAGCACGTGCCAGCGGCTGTGCGCAGGGCGGGCTGCGCCGGGGACTCCATTAGAGGGAAAAGTCCATTGCATAATTAAAAAAACCCCAAACCCCATGTTTTCACTTGCTACCCTGATATTTTTCCCTCTTCTGTTTAAAGTTCCCCATTGGCTTTGATCAAACTCAAGCGAGATTCATGAGCTTGGTCAATTTAGGGATTTTTTTTTTTTTGGAAGGGAAAGAAACCATTAAAAAGAAAAAAAGCAAAAATCAAAAGGAAAAGGAGGGGGTTTTTTTGCCAAGCAGGTTTTCCCAAGTTCTCATAGCTCTGCATTATGTGGCTCTGTGTCTGGAGCAGGCTTCAAGCCTGACTTCCAAACGACCTGGAAAGGGTCCTAAGCCAATGTGGCTGCAGGCAAGCAGGAGCTCAGCTCGGCAGATACTGCAGTGCTGGAGGAGAGAGGCAGGAATCCCGAACTGTGAAGCCTGCCTCACCTCCAAAACACAGAAAAACTCACAGGCTCCAGGCTTGTAGTTTTAAAGGTGTTTAGTGACATTGTTTTCCTGGCGACGTCTAAGTGTGACTCAGCTTAAAGCCTCTACTCAAAACAAAGTAAGTGAAGTTATTCTATCATCTTGTTATCTCTGCAAAAAAACCAAACAACTGGTAAGTATACAACAAATGCTTTTTACCTTCCCATCGCTCCAAATATTGAATCTAGCCATGGTTGAGTCCCAGATGGCGAAGCATTTAACTTCATTTTCTAACCTCTTTTGGGGCTCGGTTTAATTTATTAAGAGGTTTCTCTCAGGACAGATCACGCGACACGTGAGTGTAAATTGAACCACGTATATCAGTGATTTACTAACTGGGTGACTTGCAAGCTTAAAAAGAGTAGTCCTCTCACACAGGCTGCAGCCAGACAGATGTTACATGTGTGTGTCGCGTACCTGCGGGGAGGGCAGGGATCAAGTCCAGTATCTCAAGTCTTTCCTTGCCTGCAGTGGTAGCACATCTCTTGCTACCTCTCTTCCGAGCTGTACAAGAATCAACCTCA
>WUAM01000356.1:2934809-2965330 GCA_024336885.1 Actenoides hombroni
ATAGGGTGGAGGAAGCAATTAAAACAGTCCCCGGTATGGTGCGGAAAGGAGAAAAAAAAAATAAAATAATTAAAAAAAAAAATGCACAGGTTGGGAAATCCTCAGTGTTTTCCACAAAGCCTCCAGCTACGCTTCCACCCATGATCGTATGTCATACGGATGGTGTCATAGCGTCCTAAGGGTGCTAGCTCACAGCGATGATATCGAATTCATGGAAGTGTATATGCTCAGAGAGAATACTAATGTTAACTCAGTCTAAATAACAACACTGCCAAAGGAGGAAAGCAAAAGATGAAATACAGTGGATTTCAGGAGGCAACAAGCTCTCATTTATTAAGATCACAGGCATTTTACAGGTTACAAATCATAAGGCAGAAATAACTTTATAATATACAGGTCAGGAATGTGCCTGGGATATTGAGGAACTATTTCCTTGGCAATAATCTGCCACAGATAGTCAGAAGCGTGCGTTTTCTGGCACAACAAATCATTGCTGATTAATTTTGTCTGCCTTTGTCTCAGGGAAGCAACAAGACACTTGACTGTGTGTTTGGTACTTACTCTACTTCCACGCTATTCTTTCTCGATGCATAATTTTTTGCAAGATAGGCCAAACACAATGCTCTTTGTTTTACCTCTTTGACATCATTTTTTGCCAGAACACAGCATGCCTGCAGCTTGAGGCTGTTAAGTGTGCAAAGCCAAAGTACAGACTCCTGTGGCAGCCTGACCCAGTGGCTGAAATGGGTCCGAGCCCACCAGAGAAGAGCAGGGCAGAGAATCACCCCCTCTCTGCCATGGCTGGAAATATGCCCATCTATGCACTGGTGAGGAGGTGTAGTGTGGTACCTTCATGATGGACACGGCACCAGCAGCAACAAATTGGAATCTTTTTCCTCTCTACTGGCACTTGGGGACAAGTGGAAATCAGTGCAAGAACAAAACCAGGAGTTTCTTGTTCAAGAAGCAACAAAAGTAGAGCTGGACACAGCTGCAAAGTCGAGGGAAGGACCTCACAGCACTGTGGCATCTTCCACCACACTTTATTTATTGCATCCTAGAGCCAGCAGGGCTGGATGGTGGTCTACCTCATCAGCCTCATGTAGGAACTTCATAGTATCCCCATAAGGACCATAGATACGATAAATGCCAAAGGCAATGTCAAAACCCATAACTTTCCTAACATTTACTTAATATTCACAGCTATTAAACATCAACAGATCAGAAATGGAGTATCTCCAAAGCAGGTGTAAACTTCTCTGGGCTCCCTGTGCTGTTGGTGTGAGACAGCCACATGTGTTATCATTTCTGAGCATGCTTTCCACCGTTTCTGTGCTTTTGATAAAAACTCTCAATTCCTTATGAGTTATAATGAATCTCTCTGAAACAGGCTGTGGGAGAGACATTTCAAGAAATGAGATAGGTATGGTAAGGCAGGGCTCAGGAGAACCTGGGCAGGCAGGATTTGCTGCTGTGATGGGCACGCACGGGGCAGAAATGTCCAGAGGAGGGAGATTTTGGAGATTTATTAACCCATGAAGGGCAGGAGGAGGTGGAGAAATGAGTAGAGCCTTTGCAAAACTGTAGTTGCAAGGTAATCAAAACGTTTTATTTAATGATTTGTGAGATTTGGAGAGAAGAGTGACTTCTCTAGCTGCCCATCAATGCCTCAAATCCCCTACACCCCACACAGGCTCCTTGGTTCACAACAAGGGCAAGTAAGAACCAGATTTTTTTTGGGGGAAAAAAGTGATAGCACTAAGCCCTCCTGAAGAACAAGGTCTGGTGATATAAATCACCCACCATCTGCAGAGCGTGTATTTAGGGTATGATGGTTCAACCCTTTGGTCAACACATTCATGGGGGCTTAAACCCACTCAGATAGGCTCATGGGCTTGGTTTCACCTCCTTGCCTGAAGCTGGGTTGCCTTTGGTTGTTTGAGATAATGCAACAATCTCTCAGATTGTCCCACCCGCTCCTGTATCTCCCAAATGAGATTAAATTAATGATCCCTCACCCTAAGCCCATCCATTGCGGGTGGCTGCAGCAATTCCTAGAGCTCTTTCTTGCATTGGGAAGGTGCGAGGAGGCTTTCATGGAAGAGCTTCCTAACTGGGGCTGATAGAAACCTGGAGAGGTGGCCTGTTTCTCTCTTTGCCTAATTCATCTTACATGTGCTTGAAGTCATCGTGGAAAACAGTATTTGCTGTTCCGGCTTCTGTTGTCAATACTCCCCTCCTATTTGCATTCCCCGAGCTTCCACCTCCATCCTCATCGCTCTCTCCCTTCAGAATTATAACCAAACCAAATCCAACATGTTCATAACATTTCCTCCAATTTCAAAATACTGAAAGAAAACAAACAGCTAGCAGATGCTGATTTTCTCACTTAACTGCACATATTTTATAGTAATTCTCTCTGATTTTCTCCCAAGATACCCACCTGACCTTCCCTTCTTTCCAGTCTCTCCCAGTAGTGGCCAAACACTGCTAATCATGTAAGATTCAGCCCATGGAAATAGGCTGCAACTAAGAGAAAATTACCCTTTGACCTTATCGCTTTCGCATGCACAATAGAGACCAAGAAATGCCTTTGCTAAAAGGAATGCATTTTCCTTGGCAAAACCTACGATTTTTAGACCAAACTAAAAGAAAGTTATGAAGATAGCTTTGTTTTGGTTTTTTTTCCATAAAAGCCACACAAATAAAATGAAAACAATTTTGTGATTTTAGAATGAAGAACATCAAAATATAGTTTCCAAGAATCTTCAAGGAACTTAAAATGGAACATGATATTTTTTTGGTTTGGTTCTCTCTATGTAACTGGAAGTGATTTATAAGCATGAATTAATTTTTAATTAACATACGGCGGTGAAGGAAGGTTTAGTCAGCCCTTAATTTTTTTAAGTTGTCCATAGACAATTTAGTTGGGAGAGCGTCTCCACAACGCATCCTTTTTCCATTTTTGGTAAAATCTCTGTAGTAACTAAACCAATAATCTATGTAGGAAAAAGAAAGTTTGGAAAACTCTTCAAATGAATTTTATCTGCCTTCGTTATCTGAAAATAAGGAAGAGGCTCCACATGACCTGAGCAGCCAGTTTTTCGTGCATCACCCAATGCTTTGCAAGGTACCAGTCAGCCATGACCAGCTCAGGCATGTTTTGAGCCAGATGGGCTGAGATGCAGTGAGCTGAAGTGAAGTGTCTTGCTCACACACCAAGTCTGTTGCAAGACCTGGGAAACGAACTTTTCTGCTTTTCCCATCCACAAAGAGCAAAGCTTATATTTTGCAGTCTAGATGACTATTTTCTTTTTTGGATTAAGGAAAACAAAAAAGAGAGAGAAAGAAAACCAGTGACTCATTGCAGTTTCTCTGCTGAAACACAGCTGCCCTTGTCACAGGAATACGATTCTCAGAGCCTGCATCCAAAATTTATTGCAAAATAAAACTGAAACTTTCAAAAACAACCAGCCTAATGATGTTTCTAATTCTTTTTTAATATGTATTTGTGAGTGTAGGTCCAGGATCCAGACAGGATCAAGGGTAGGACTGGAAACTCAAGAGAAACTAAATTCTTGTGAAATTTTCAGACAAATTGTGCAAACCCACACAGACTACATTGTCTGGACAATCTTCAGTTTCAGTATGTGCTTAGCAAAGCTTTGGTATTTCTGGACCTTCTGGACCTCCTTCAGTAGCAGATCAATATAACAGCACCCACACCATCAGCCAAAGGTAGCATGGCATTTTTTCTTTGGTATTGTTTTTGAAAATGTGAAAATGAATCAAATGTGAAAATGAGTCAAAGGATCCCAAATCAGGAACAAAAGGACTATGTAAACCCATCCTGAACTTTAGTGATGCAATCTCTCCAGTTTAGAAAAAACATTTCTTGTTTTGCTACAATCTTTCTGCTTTGAGACCAACGAGACTTTACGTCTGGCTTGCTGAACTTTGAATTGCCACCTCTCTGATATGAATAATTGACTCTTTAAATGAGGGCCACACATCTTGAAACGAACATACACCTCGGGGTTAAACCTTCCTCATTCAGGAAACCTGTTCAGATGTTCATTGGGTGGAGAAGCTTCTCACAAACCTAAAGCTTGAGCTGATTCTTAAATAATATGGTTGGCACTGCACAGTGCCTCAAAGAGGAGAGGAAAAAAAGTACATGAGGGAATCAAGCAAAGAAGTGCTTTTGAAGTGGCTTTTACTCTTCCTGAGTTAAATAGAAGGAAAATTTTCCTATGTGAGTAAAGCAAGCCAAGCGTGATCGATATTTGCAACCTCCCCTTCATTTAATAAGAAAGCTCAGTAAGCGCAATGTGCAGAAGGAGTACAGGGAGACAGTGAAGAGGAAAGCGGGAGATTGGAGGGAGAGAAAGATGACCTGGTTTTGCTTCCAAGCTAATTTTACATTACTTTAACTATATTTAGTTACATTTCTATTTTATAGGGTTGCAACTGTTGGACTGAGATTTTTATTGTTGTTTTCTGAGCAATTTAAATTTCCAAGCGTTGGTGGTTGCTGGGTTTGTTTTTTTCTAAGACTTTGTGACCTTCTTCCATGAGTTTATTTTAGATGTAGCGGAATGTCCCAGAGAAAATTCCAAATGGTCCTTAATATATGAAATGTTTCCAGAAAGGAGAAATTCTCAGTGGACTATGAAACTATTTTTCAATCATGGTGTATGGCACACAAACCACATCTGAGTTTTTTTTCAGTAGGAAACTATTGCCCAGTGGGTTAAAAGAAAATAAAGGATAATGGGATTTTTTCCGTCAGGCCAGAGACGTTTGCAGGGGTTTCCTCCCCACTAGATGTCACTGGAACTGTTTGAAATGTTTGGAACAAACAACCCCAAATTCCCGAGGATTTGAGCTTTCTTACAAACATGAGACTTGGAACAAGTTGCTTTCAAGCTCTGCTCTGCCTCAATGAGCTTTGCAAGGGAATCTGGACTGAGAGATGGTTAATCATGCAAAGTTCATGGTTTGGCATGGGTTTGGGGAAGATGCAGGTGAAACTTGTGAAGTTTGGCCTTTGTGTTTGGAGGTATTGCTCATTTTTGGGAAACCCAAATGGAATCAAAGAAAACACTTGGGCACAGTCAACCTCTGGCTGGGAGGTCTTCATAAAAAGAGCAAGGTCCTCCAGAAAAATGTGTCACACCTTCTCCTGTGTCAGCAGTGGTCCAGTGCTGGGATAGACACACCATGATGTGAAGTTAGGGTTTGGATGGACATCGAAACAGCCATTAAAAACAAAAACCAAAACAAACCAGAAATTCTGATAATGTTTACCATGAAATTTTCCATGGCTATCCTCCCCAGCAGCACCAATGTTCACCCCATGCTGCTAAAGAAAGCAGCTCCTTCTCACATTATTAGGTCTACTATTAAAATTCTCCCTGTAGTTTCAATTGACTACAGGAATCTTCTTCCATTCTTATTCAAAATTCAGTTTAGTGTGATTATGTGGCCATGCATCAAATATGGCAGTATAATATGTCCTTTCATCTACTTGCCATAATACATCCCTTTTAGTGCCACATAAATCCCTGAAAATACTGCTGTCTTCTGCTCTTGAGATTCTTCATGTGCCTCTTTGCCTTACTGCCTTCCTCTTCTATTGTTTCTCCAAGCTGAATTAATTCACTTCTTTCTCCCCAACGTCGCTGCTCTGCTCTTGCTGCTGCTCCTGAGCAGACACCAGCGAAACAACAGCCCTTTCAGAGTACAAGAGGAGCCAAGAGCAGCCCAGATGCTGGCACAGCACCCTTCCCAGCAGCGCCAACACCTTGGCTCTCCTCTCGCTGGAGGAGGAGGAGGCTGCTCCAAATCACTCCATCTCCTCTATCATAGGCAGTGGGGAGCAGCTCCTGGCCAGCAATGCCTGCTGTTGGAGCAGTGGCAGAGCAGAGGAAGCTGTGGCTGAAGAATTACAGGAGTCAGCATGGTGCTCCTAATCCTCCCAGACCAAAGCAGCACCCCAGAAATGACAGTGGGTTTTCTCCTTTGCTGCAACAGTGAGTGCATGTGATGCACCAGTACGGCAGAGGCTCTGCAGCTCTGCCCTGGGCTGCTAAAGAGATGTTGTATTATTTCCAGTGACAATTTAACCCGTGCATACGAGTTACATTTATTTATTTATGTACTTGTTCTACACAGGTAACTACACGTGGACACGAAATACCATGAAGCTCTCTCCAGGCACAGAAATCTTTGCACCAACACACGCATCTCGTTCTTCCTTATTGACACTCTTTTTTTGTAAGTCTTTCTCCAGGATTAATCATGTCCTCATCATGTTGGCTCCTCTCCTTGCTCCAGACAGGAGATGGAGGACACCAGCCTGGCAGTGCCCCGTGGCAGTGACACAGTCCAACACACCTGCCCTGCTCCCCTCCTGTGCTTCACAGAGCACATACTGGCTTTGACTTGTTTAATTAATTAGTAACCTAATCATACCACTTCAGCATAACCCCCTGCTAGGCACAGTTGACTTATCTGTGGCAAGCCCAACACAAAAGGGTATATTCCCTTATACAACTTCTGTATGAAGTTGTTATTATATTAAGCCAGCAAACTTTCAACCTACTCAATATTCAGTAAATTTAAGAAAATGAATTGAAGCTACTTGCCTATTTTTATATGTACTCCTGAAGACATTTTCCAATTTTTTTTATGGTTTAATTAAAGCCTCATGGCAATGGAATGCTTCTTTCTACCTACTATGCCAGTGGTTAAAAATTACAGGGCTTCAAGTACCCTGCATGTCTTTAATTGCTCTGCTGAAGATAAAAGAGCAGCGATATTTTTATCACAACCGTTACAGCAGGCAAAATTAAAAATTGCCCCTTACCCACGTGAGCAGAGCCAGCCGTGAGCGGGGCCATCTCCCCCTTCTCGCCCAACCCCACTGATGTCCGGACCTGAACTTGTGCCCTTCCATTTCATAGTCTGTTGTGGGGAATATTTCATTCTGCTGCATGTCCTGATGAGCAGAGAAACTTCCCTGCCCCACTTCTTAACTATATACATTAAAAAAAAAAAAAAAAAAAAAGTGTAGAAATCTCTAAATTAAGAAAGTACTGGGAGAGTACATTCAGAGCAGGACAATGCAGAGGAAGGTTACAAGTATATTAGGATAAGGGCACCACAATTATATGAAGAAGTCTGGAGAGAAAAGATTACATTGTTCTGACAACAACATTTTTCAAACATTTAGACCTTTAATATCATTAATTTAAAGTACAAGATTAAATATTTTATGCAAATATTAGACAACAGCAAAGAGCTCCGCATATTAGGATTTAAAACAAATTGAAAGCATGCAAGACATATTCATTTCTTAAGCAGTTTAGTTAAAAAATTGGTATTGTCTCTATTAGGATTAACTGACAGTAGCTCTTTGTGTTCAAATGGATTTAAATTCACTGTGGTTTGTTTTCTAGATATCATTGTCCTCCAATAATCGTGGATAAAGGGAAATGTAAAAGGACAGATCAAGTAAAAATATATCTTCACATCATAAACACAGAATTATGTTTAAATTTCATTACTAAGTGGGATTTCAGCTTCATATACCATGCCTAATCCTGCACAATAAAAGATGTGTAAAACCTCCTGACAAATTCTAACAGACTTTGTGGAAGTTGCATATATTGATTAAAACATCAAGCAGTTACATACAAACCAATAATGAATTACTTCTTGTTGGAAGATAAAACTTTGTGATATTTAAAATTACAGACTTGAAAGTAAGTAAAATTACCCCTAATTATGCAGAAGGGAGCAACACCTTAGCAGTAAACAAGATAAGCACCTCAAACAGCACTAATAATTTTAATTAACATTTTCTAGTTTCCTTTCACCTCCTTTCAAGGTCATCTGCTACCTTTTCCTGGTACAACATTACAGCACAGTGTTAAAAACTTACATTCCATTACTAATCACTTTGATAAGCAAAAAAAAAAAAAAAAAAAAAATTACTTTCCAGGGCAGATTTATTAAAAAAAAAAATAAAAATGGCCTAATCGTGTGCAAAACCAAATCTTGCATTGTGTAAAACTGTCAGGAAGGTTTTTGCAGCGAGTTGCTATCAGAATTCAGGTTCTAGCGGCTGGGACTCAGTCAGTCATCTGGGGCATGATTCTGAACACCCCAGGTGAAATTATTCCAGGAATCCTGCAGAAACCCATCCACATTTCAGGTGTAAATTTAAAAATTTGGATTATGCCCAAACCGTTGGATATTTAGATTGCAATCAAAGTTCAAAAGACTCCTGAAGTGCGAACACTGAAAATGAAAATTTGGCAAAATGCGATAATCTCCACAGTATTTCTGTTGTTTTTTTCTTCAGCACCTATTAATATGTGTATGTTCAGGATTTATGATTTTGCTAAACTGCTTCTTTTCTTTTCTGAAAAGTCAAAAAGTTGGTCAGAAAAGGGCTTTGTTATATCAGTGGGTTTGTTCCATGCCACAAATTTAATGTACGAGGTCACTTGGAATATAATGTGTAGTGAAAGAATCTCATTAGGCTAAAATGAATGTAAAATGTGTCAATTTGATCCAAATGAGAACTGTAGTAAAACCATGTTTGATGTTCATGTGCAATAAATCTTTAACATTTGTCTGTAAAGTATTAGAGAACCCACAGGGAAATCTCTATTTGTGATAGCTGCACATTTTCAATGATTTTTCCTATAATCCTTTGTTGACATTTAGCATAAGGTAGCAGAAAAGAAGATCCTAAAATGCGAATTATTACTTATTATTCTAAGGTAAACAAGATGGACACCTTGCGCATAGGTTTTTGATGAAGACAGAAATTATGAAGGCATCCCTCCATCAGTAGCTCATCTTTCAGTCGCTCCTAGGTGAAAAAGGATGACATCAAAGGTGCCCTACCTGGCCGTTACTCAATTCAGCATTAAAAGGTCTGACGGCCCCATCCTACCGGTTGGGTTTTATTTTGATATATTCATATTGTTAATTACTGTTGTATTTCAATTTTCTCTCTGGTATTTTTGTTCATTCATAATAGCTTTATGGTTCAGTGGACCGAAATGGCTAAAATGAAAGATTTCCAAGATTTCTTCTGGGAGTAATTTACCAAAGACCACAATTTTTTAATTGCTCCTGATGTTTAGTTCTGGATATCTGGAAGAGGAGAAATCAACCCAACTCTTTTAGTTGCCACACCAACCGTATCAGATCTGTAGCCTCGCAGCCCAGCATCCCTATTTTCGAGGACTGCACTGTAGCAATGCCGTGGTGTTTATATTTCTACAGCTCACACTTGCTTTCGCAAGAGAATTACGAGCTATTTAGGTCCTTTGAGAGGCTCAGGGAATAATGGGTGAAATGTCAGAAACAATTAAGAAAAAAATGGAGGCATTTCATTTAAGCGGTAAAAGAAATACATAACTTCTGCTGAATGACTGGGCTTGAAGTGCCACAAGATTGCTCCAATATGAGTTCTGGCTCCCGATTATCACAAAGTTTTATTAAAGGAAAAACAACCTTACAACACTTGCATGCCAAAGGTTGCAACACAGGCTTTGGCAGGAAACGCGAAAATGCTCCAGCATGGGAAAAGTCTTCGAGCAAACTTGCATCTGTGCTGATTTACGTTTTTTTACGCCAAAGCAACAGCAGCTTTCTGAAGCCAAGGCATGACTTTATGGCTGTAGCAGCAATACTCGCTGGGAAGCTGCGCAGCATCAGCCCAGCCGTGCCCTGACAAACCCTCTTCCATCTCCCATCTCCCTCTTACCCACACCAGGCATTTTTTTTTATAGCATTCGTCCATCTCGTTAGTGCCGTGCAGGCCCTTTATCAATAAATGTGGTGTTCTCAGTCGAGTTTTCTTTGGCTTGCAGTCTGCTTTACAAAACCACTGCATACTTGACAGTTTGCCCTAGTTAAAAATTCTTTGGTCAGAGAAAGCCCGGAGAATGAAACAGTATCTGGTGTTGTAAAATCTTGACCAGATTCTGAAATATTGCCTAAGCCCCTGTCAACTCGAAGGTGATTTCTCCAGGTCATGGTTTAGAGGGGAATTGATGGCACACTCTGCTGACTGCTTGCTCTGCACTATATCTTTTTCAGGAGTACACGTAGTCACCTTTAGCATTCACTGCTTTCCGATCCCCTCTATTTTTCACAGTATATTTACTTCCATACATATATTACAAGCTAAACATAGGAAAATAACAATATGGGGGGGAGGGGGAAAAAAAGCTTATCTGCCTACTGATTTTTCGTTTCTCTATCTGAGGGATTATCAATTACCTAATAACCCTGGGAAAAAAAAAATCCACCTGAGGCTGAAGTCAAGATATTAATACCCAAAGCTACCTCAAACCATTCACCCCAGCTCTCATGACACCTTTCTGGTGGTGTCAGGTCTGTTATCCAGCTTTTACATCCGGAGAAACTGAGGCGTGGGCAAAGGAAAGGTCCAGAAAGCTAAAGATAAATTTTATATAAGATACAAATTCCAGTGCCCTTCCTGTCCAAACTCCCTCAGAGTTACCAAACTCATGGCACATCCAACAGCTCTGAAATGACAACCCATCCCTTAAAGGCTGTTATAACATATACAGAGGTTGTGTCTTCTGTTATTATTCCTAACTGAGCTTGAAAATTAAAAGGCTGTCAGTAAACATAAAAATGTTTGAATATTCTCATTATCAGACCAGAGTAATTTAAGTGCTTCCATCAATAACTGCTCGATATAGTTTTAAACTTAATATCGTACCAAAATTAACTTAAATTTGTACTGAAAACGTTGGTATTTTGCCAAATAAGGGCAAGATCTTAGGAAGAGTCAGACTGGGTCATCCAGCTGTATAAATTATAAATCATTACATTAAAATAAGTTCCATGTATTTATGACACAAGCTCTGACTATTGCAGCTTTGCAGAGTATTTTCTTGAAGGCAAATTACAGCAGATCTGCCCACTCCTTCCTCTGGAGAAACCGAGATGGCCCCGATAAGGCCAATAACCCTTCCAGTTTGGTGGCAACTCCTGCGGCCTTAATTAGAAAGAAAAAGACCTAGTTCTGCATTTTCCTTATCAACCCCAGGGTTTTTGTACTGCATTACAGTACAAAAATGCTTTGCTTAAATTCTCAGAGCATCATCCAGCTCTGGGCAAGCTAGGAATGCCTGAAGGACAAACTGTGCAGCCCTTTGGAGTAAGTCATCACTGCAGAACTCATTGGCATGTGCTGCTTCCTTGATGGTTTGGTTGGGTTGGGTTGATTTGGTTTGGCTGTTCAGGCTGGGTTAAGACAATCATGATGCTTGAACTTCTGGATTGATACTTAGAGGAATTTTGTCCTTTCTTTGGGCATTCATTCAGCAAATCCACTGCATTGGTGTGGTCTTAGGAGCAGAAGCAGCCCAGGCTGACCCACATATTTCCCCCCAACACCATCTCCTGGAGGGTCCACCCATGAGAAACTAAACCTGCACCCGCTGCAGGAACTCCCTAATTTTGATGTGATGCTTCTGTCAGGACAAAACACTCCTGGGGGCTGAAATGTGCCTTGGTAGGCTTTGGCTTTCCAGGTACTGGCACCGGTGGATCAGGCACATCGCTTTTAATATTCTTAATACTACTTTTTCCTTAGCCTCACTTTATTCCCCTCATTTTGAAACTCTTGACAACCTTTCGTCAAATGAACTCAAAGAATATCTAAAATGGGCAGTAATAATTTAGTACTGTAATTTTATGGGGTTTTTAAAGATCTTCAGTACTACTATTATTTCATGGAATGATTTTTCCTCCTTTTCCTTGGTCTTTCTTCCTATGTTCTTTGGTAGAATTATAGGTGAAATGTATTTCTTGGCTGCTGTTTCATCTTTTGTTCATACAGTTAAATATTGCACTAGTTAAAGAGTGCATGAGGCCCCCACATTAAAATTTTATTGTATTTTTGTATTTATTTTTGGCCCGGATCTGGAGGCCTCTCAGGTCCAGGTCTTGTGTAATTTTATTGACTTGTGGGTGGAGGAAAGAACAAAAATGAGGTTTGTGGCCAGAATGTTATCTTTGGCCACATGCATCTACCTTGGGGGCCTGATTCTGCTCTGGTTCATAAGCATGTAAATCTTGATCAGCTTCCCTGAAAATGAAGACATTAAAGTGATGTAAGCCCGACGTAAATTAGAGCATTACCTCTGTGGTGGATGCAATTTAAGCATTTTGCTATTTATGATTTAGCTGGGAGCTGTTGACTAGCCTCTCTAAAGATAAGAGCCACCTATAACTCAGTTCTGGGCATCTTTTTTTTTTTCTTCTTTTTGACTGATGTCTCCTAGATAAACCAAAGATTAAAACTAACTTCTTTTATGTGTTCTACTGGCTACAAGTAACAGAGCTGAGACTACAAAGCTCATCAAACCTGAGAACCACAGCTGAATTTTGGTGACTTCACCCTTGAGTGAAAAGCACCTTATTTCACTTCCATGTTAGGGAAAAAAAAAAAAAAAGAAAAAAAAAAAAGTTGAATTCAAGTGCTAAAAACATGGATTTCAACCTTAATCATTTATTTTTATGAAAGACTGCTCATATGACCACCACTTAATTTGTGGTGGCCCATCCTCTGGAGCTTTCCCTGTGTGTTCAGCAGCTCACCGGCATGAGTCATGGCCACCTCATCCTGCTCTCCTTCCTGCCTGGTTCGCTTCCATCACCACAGCCTCTTTCCTCCCCAAAATCTGTCTCCTCCTCACTTCTTAGCGCGTTTCTTCATGTCAGGTCTTTGGCTTGGAAAAGACTTCTCCTGTGAGCCAAACCTTCTTATTCTTCACTTTAAAATCCTTATGAAATTTGGCTTGCCTTCCAAAGCTAAGCCTCAGCTCCCTTGTTAGTCTTCTAAATATAAAACATTTTTATTGCATTAAACCATGTTGAAAAGTCAAAAGAAAAAGAGGAAAAGAGAAGAAAGGAAATCCCTGCACCCAACATGAAGGAAGCAGCCAACATTACATAGCAGCCTATCACATGTTTTCTGGTTTTATCTTGGTATCATCTTGCTGGCTCGTGCTTTGGGCTTGCTATCGGTATTCCTGATTGAGTATCTCCCATGATGAAAAAACCCCATCACAGTCATCTCTAAAGGAGTTGTTTCCAGGATGAACAAGAAAATGGGTAAACCATCCCACTATTGATCACGCTGTATTGCTTCCTAAAGGGAAAACTGTTTTCTAGGATACTCCTTTAGCACCTCTCAGTTACATTAAACTTGATTTTCCTATAAAATTTAAGCAACCTTTGAAATTAGTTATTTATATTTTACATGTGTGCATTTCATTCATTATTTCAAATGTAATTTTAAATCATTTCAACAAAGAAGGGTCTTAATATTCCCAATAATGGCTCTTGTCACTTTAAATATTAAAATTCGCATTAGGAATTCCCTTGACTGCGTGTGCATTATTTGCATTATAGATTGTGTGCATGTCTCACTCTCTCTATATATATGCATTTATATACATACATGTATTTTTAGGAAGACATGGACAGTTTTGAATGGTCCTATCTGATTTGAAAGCACGTAGCAAATGCCAAAGCGATTAGTGATAAACAAGGTCTTAACACTTCAAAATTAAAAGCTCCTAATTTTCAACTTTAGATAAATCCTCATTGTATAGCAGAAATAATTCCTCATAAAGTGTTTCTAACATTCAAGAGAATGCTTTTAGGACATACAGCATTAACATAATTTTTTCGACTGGGGTTCTCACAGGACATCTGATGAAGTCTCTACCCTTAATTTTAATTGCGTAGGCTGCATTCTTAATTAAAAACTGTACAAATGGATTTTATGCCATGCCAAAAGAAATCTGAGTTCATTAGTTATAAAACCTTTTAAAAATTGATGTAAATATGTGAATTCTTTAAAAGTTTGAACTCAGAGTCCTCATTTTATGTTGAGTAGCCTTTTATCTAGAGAATAATGAAGCCAATTTCTCTTTCTCTCTTTCTCTCTTTCTCTCTTTCTCTCTCTCTTTCTCTCTTTCTCTCTTTCTCTCTCTCTTTCTCTCTTTCTTTTTCTATTTCTCTCCCTTTTTCTCTCTTTTTCTCTTTTCTTTTTCTTTCTCTCTTTTTTTTTTTGTGAATGTGGGTGGTGGGAGTCAAAGAGTGTGGGGGTTATGTGTGTATGTCATGATGCTTTACCTTGAATAATCAAATTCATTTAAATCTAAACTGTGAAGAAAATTAGAGTGGGAAACATACTGACCCTTTTGTACTGGGTTATATAAATATAAGTTCATATATCTTTTATTAGTTCTTCATATTAAAACACAATCACATCATCTCAAGCCAATAAACTTAATGGAAATCTGTCAAACTGTAACTTTGGAGGAAAACTCCGGACATCACTTAAAGAAATATGTGCGTCTTATTGATTTTTATTTTAAAATGTGTGAGTTGTTAATTAAAATGCTTTTCCATAACTTGACAAGACTTCAAATAACGAAAGGGAAACTCTGAGAGGTTTGTTTAACCTGACAAATTGCTAACCTTTCATTTCACTGGCTGTTCATCTGGCTGCACGGGACCTTTTCTTTTCCATGGCTGGAAGACAGGAAGTTTCCATTCGTCTTTTGCAGTCGGTGGCACCAACCTGATGCCGTCTGTGGTTACACAAAATACCACACGTGGTCTTAAAAACCATGGGAATGAAGGGATAGGGTTGAACTCAGCTTTTCCTGTGCTGTGATTTAATCTTTAAGATTTCACTCTTTCCTGTAGCCTACGAGCCTTGTCATTGGGCAGAAACATCCAGACTGTGCCCCATGAGCAGTCTTGTCCAGGGGCTTTTGTGCCTGGGTTTCTGGCAAAAAAAAAAAAAAAAAAAAAAGCAGAAAAAGTGAAATTGAGACAATAGTATTGCCACTTAACATTCAACCCTAGATTATATACTGGTGCTCTAGCAAAAATGCAAATGAAATAATAAATAAAACAACCTGTACAAGGAACCCCTTTGTTTCTTTCCATCTTCTTCAGTGGTTTGTGCTTTTGAGCATCTCTGTGCAGCTGAATCCCAGCCGAGCATGGCAGCATGGGTGTTGAAATACCACATGAAAAGCTGTGTAAGTGCTTGTGACATTTACAACACGAGCTGAGGCAGGAAGCCCCAGAAGTCTCACAGGAGAGATGTTCTCATGAGTTTCCGACCCAATTTGGCACAGTGAAGAAGTTAGATAGACTTTTGACAAGCATCTGACTTCCTTTATTTTTTTTCTTAAGGACCATAGTTCAGGTAACAAAACCACTCTACCTTGTGAGATTTGCCCGTGACTGTGTCCTACAGATCATAAGAACAATATTCCAATGAAACTGAATATTTTGTGTTAGAAACACACCAGATCAGTTAGAACATTGACTATCCATCAGCTTTAACCTCCACCCTAACCCTCAGATTCAGCTACCTAGTCATCAATTCGGTGCAGGAGAAAGCTTCAGGGAACAGGGTGATTCATCAGCAAATTCAGGCAAACAGGCTTCTCCACATACACAAACTACTTTTATGAGCCTGCTTTACTATTTGAAGTTTCTGAACACATTCATAAAGCCTACCATGAGAAACGAGCCAGGAGGAATCACTGAATTTAATGCTTTAAGGAAACAGGCAATTGTAAATTTGCTTTAACAAGGTCCAGCAGTGCTGCTGGTGTCGGGGTGAAATGTGGCATTAAGAACACCACCATGATCCACTTTGAAACTTTTTTTTGTGTTTAATTTTTTTATATTTCCTATCAGGGAGGAAAGTTTGAGGCCAGGCAAATTTGGAGACATTGCATCAGCACAAGCAAACAACCGTGGACCTGCAGTGAGCACAGAGCCCTGAGAGCAGCATCCTCTAAAATCCCACTTTCTAGAAAATTAGACCAGGTCACTCAGAAAGTAGAGATGATGGAGACATATAGATTGGGATCAGGGATTTTGGATTATTTAAACTAAAATTAATGGGGCTCTGCCACTCACCAGCTTCTCTCCCACAATACCACTAATGTCACACATCAGTCAGTAAGCAGTTTACCATGTCCAACCTTGGCAAATGATGGAGGAGGAATACAAGATTTCCATAGTTACATCTTTTAACTTTATTTTAGATTTTGGTGATTATCCAGAATATTGGAAATTGCCTAAGCTTTTTTCAGTCTAAAAGAAGTGAGACACAAACCATGTCTCTTTCAAAGTGCAGTAAGATGCTTCACCCAGAGGACACTTCAGCCTGCATTTATCCCATCTAGCTTTAAGACCTCTAGTTTAAATTAAGTGCCATAAAAGCAGAGATACTGTATGGTCCCAGAAGAAGAAAATCCACTTTTCTAACATTCTAAACACTGCTTTCAAAGAACGGTGAAGTGATTCATCTGCAAAATGGCAGACAGATTCATAAACCCTTGATCTGTGCACCTATTTCGCAGCAGCCAACCCCGTTTCTCCTACGATAACCCCACCATGAATGAAACCACAGTATGCTTGCTAAGCAGATCTTTAGCCTCTTGTTTATAGTAGCATACCAGTTTTTATGCCAGCTCCATGGTCTACCCAGAAGTAAAGGAAAACATTTGTTCTACAGAAAAATTCACAGAAATGGACACAAACAGTCCTGTATAATTGATAGTTTTATGAGATTGAACTCTGTAAATTTTTTTAATCTCATGCCTCTAGATCCAGTTTATGTGCACATTTGAACAATGACTTCATATCCTCTCCAAACAGAGATTCTGGGATTCAGTCTCGTCATTTGGCCAACACAAATCCCCAAGTGCCAAGAATTTCTACTTTTGTTTTGCTTTATGTTTGTCTTTTACTTGTTCTTTTACAGGATTCCTAGTCAAACCAGTCAGTCAGTGGAATGATTCCAGTTTGCGCCAGAGGAAGATGCATAAAACCCTAAAACATTCTGAAAAATTGAGTACGTCTGTAATCTCTGCCTCTCATGGTGCAGATTCCAACTCCAAAACTTAAAATTTTATCTATGTGTAAAGAAATGAGTTTACAGAAAAGTTCAATGACTGAACTGTTTGCTTTGCAGGCCATCTTCACCAGCAAACTAGGAGGAAGATTGCTTGAATTTTCAGACACCTTTCCATTGGGTAAGTTTAAGTCCATGTCCTGCTCTGTCTGAACCCAATGACTTCCACAGGGAGTGTACAACAGTTATTGCACTTGCTAGCCAAACATTTTTTCACCAGATGATTCCTGTTGTTTACTTTACTGTTGTTAATCTTGTAAACTACAGCCACAAAAACATCCCCGATTTTTTTCCTAGAATCTACTTCTCCAGCTGAAGCAGATCCTTGAATATGTATGCTGCCTCTGAGTAGATACTGTATTATGTGAGATAGAGTCCACTAAACCCAAAATCTCCTTCAATTTAAGGTAGTTTTTTTCCATGTCTATGTGGATGTATGATTGCAATGTCTCATTAAGAAGCGTATGGGAGAGCTTGAGAGTATTTTGGCCACCAGCTGGAAAACATGCCCTTGGAACTGTTATTTTTCTTCCAGCACGGTGCTGGGTCACAGGGTTGGATTGCTTAAGATGGTGCAGAGGATTTTGCAGTCAGCTGGGAGCCCAGATCCCTGCTAAGGGTTAAAAATCCTTTGAAAATTTTGGAAACTAAGGATCATTTGGCATCTTGATGACAATTTTGTCATTCAGTCCTACACGTCCCTCTGCCTGCAGAGAGTACCACTGAAGGGAAAAGTGATGGGGACGAACAGGGTCCGAGGGTAATATGGCCATGTTAGCATGGTGTAAAATGTGAAACAATCAGGGTGGGGGATATGAATGATAGAACACATCTGGGAGATTAAAATAGCTTGGAAAGCTCATTTGAACACTCTGGTCATTTATCCTGGTGTCTTTAACAAAGCTCAAAATCTTCATTTATCCTTATCAAAACCATTCCAGGCCAAACAGGGACCAACAGCTTCTCCATTTTTCTCCTTAAACCACTGGGTCAAGTTTTGATATGCCACTACACATCTGTGCTTCTCATATTAATTTTACTTTCCCCAGATATATAGCCGAAAGAAAGGCAGAGGAACCAAACCAGATGGTATGGTGATACTAGCAGCTGAGCAGGCTGGGCCAAGGCTTTTGCTCAGATGGATTCATGGAACAGGGGACTGGAGAAAATAGGGATTGGCAGGTCAGGAAGGACCACATGCTAACACAGTTGCTGGCAGCGCCGATGCAGTTACCAGGGGCTGTGAGGCTGCCTTTTGGACACCCACTGCATCCCAGCAGCCCGTTTCACGCCGACCGCTGCAGATCCATTAGGTGGTAACAGCTTCTGGTGAACATGACTAATCCCAGCAATATTTGAACCAATAACCCTGAGGTGAACAACTTCGCAGCCTCTTAACATATTCTCAGACTGTCTGGTTTGATATTTTCTGTTCCCAGATCCCCAACCCCCTCCTGGCTATAAATAGATCTCTGTTTTTAAGATTTTGCCTATTTTGCATAACATATCTTGTCTGGAAAACAATTTATATTTTATCACAAAGAGCAACCGTCGTATTAAACTCGTGGGTATTTTTCCTTAGGTAATTAATGTACATGCCAATTTTGACAAGAGATACACGCTGCAGTTACAGGACATATCTTAATGTAATTAACTGTATTAGGTTCCAGAAATCATAAATATAGAATTTCAGTACTTATACATCTGTAAACTGCATACCTTTCCAGAAAGGACATGTTACTTTTTTTTTTTTTTTTTTTTTTGCTGTTATTACTTTAACCAAAACGTGACAATAAAAGCAAAATTATTTTCCAAGATAGGTTGAAATTTCAGTTTTGGCCAGGGATGTCTACAATTATTAATTGACTAATGAAGCCACAAGTTGCTCACTTTAAAAGCAACCCTGCGACCATGTAGGAAAACCTTGATAACCAGCGGAGAGAGGAGCTATCTCAGAATAAGCAAAATTTCCATTCTCTTATTTAGCCACTTTATTTCACGGTTAGAGTTGGCACAAGAGCCAGGGCGGCTCAAGAGAGTTAGGAGAGCGTGGCCACGAGAGGATTTTAATTTATTGACGGCTCTTGCCCTACTGTACAGTCACCGCTGCTATTTGAGTGTAATGGATGAAACAGATGTTTGACACTGCAGCACCTCTTCATAACTTCACTCTTCAAAAACAGTTTTACAAGTGCTCGCTCGCGTTGGTTCCCATTCAGCACAGGAAACTGAGGTCATGGTGAAACATGAGGCCCGGGCAGGAGCTTGAACTCATGTGCACTGCAGCTGGGCCCGCGTCTTCTGAGCACGTTAGCAATTCATGGAGCAGCCATAATTTTAAACTTACGGACAAAGAAATAAAAGTGTTGACACCCTTATTGTAACATCTGCGAAGGGGAAAATAGGAGCCCGCTGCTAAATGTACGAAGGGTGGAGGAGGTTGCTTTATGGTTAATTCCATTCATTATCGGATGTGATTATTTTTAATGTGAAAAATTTCTTCAGGTTTCAGTATCTACACTAAAAAGTTACTTTCTGGACTGTAGTTTTCTTAGTATAGCTTAGAAGCAATAATTTAAGAAGGAAGTGACTTTTCCTGAATTTTTCTTTTTTTCCTGCATGATTATTTTAACACATGCTCATCTCTGAACATGTCAAAAAAAAAATCTTCCCAGGCATACAAGATAGGTAATTTTGTAGCTTGTTTTAATAAAGACAACATAAAGTTTGTGCAGTTAGATACACTGATTACCTTCTGTTACCTTCCTTGGGAAAACAATTAAGGCATTTAGGTACTGATATTTGGTACCTGATTTGGAAAATGATAACAGGACACCAGGCTGGGGAAGCTGAGATGTCAGTGGTTCAAAATCCCATATCAGAAGTTTTTCTCCAGCTCCTTTGCAGTATGAGAGCCCCAGCAGCCTTGGGGATTTCTCCAGCACTTTCATGAAAACTAATACCTGGTTGCAGCAAGCCACTGCTCATCTCCCAGCATCAACATGTGTGCTATGAACTTTCTGCATCTTTGCTCCCTGTCTTCCATGTGCCTTCATATATAATTATATTTCTGACCTTGCTCTTAATTAAAGTCAGCCCTTTAGTGACTGAGTGGCACATTCTGAAAGGAAATGCCATTGTATAGAATTAGCTGCACAGCACAAAATTGATGTTTAAGATGCTAAAGTAGTGTCAGCAGTGCTAAAAAATGAAGGCATCTACAGTTAGGTGATAGAAGAAATCCCAAAACACAGTTTGTTCAGAGATGTTCCTGTGAGGCTGGACTGAGCAACCACCTTCCACTCACTCCTCAAGTCTTTCTAATGCAAGGAGTTGGTGGATTTGTTCACGTAAAACTGTATATTTGTTATGCTCCTCTTCAGAAGAACCTGTAGGAACATCCGTAGAAAAAGAATCTTAATTTTCCTGCCCCAGCTGCTCACATGGACTGTATGATATAAAAGTCACTAATTCCTTTAGGTGGCTATAAAAGCTTCTGTCAGTTATAACAGAAAATGGCCTGTCACATGAAAATCCCTTAAAGCCCTAGAAATGCATATTTTTGTCTTTACCTGTCTATTTCCAAAGTGATAACAGGCACTATTAGGAGAAAAATACCTTTTATAGTAAGATAACCTAAACATTTGCAGCAAAATGCCTGCCACAGCTGCTCTGCTCAGCATCAGGAGCCTGGAATGGGTGACCACTGTTGTGTTTATTCCTTCTGTATCCAGAGTCATCAGCATGGGAAGCAGGAGCCATCCCTGGCTCCACTCAGCAGCACTGATGGCTGGATGACATTGGCCATGAAGGAGGGACAGCCACCCACCTAGGGTATCAGGGTTTGATCATGGGCCAAGGATTGTGCTGAGGGCTCTTTGCATTCTTCACAAGAAATAGAGGAAAAAGCCATAGAAGGCTACCTCTGATAGCTCAACGTGATCTGTTTGGAGATGTCCCTGCTCATTGCATGAGTGTTGGACTAGATGGCCTTGAAAGGTCCCTTCTAATCCAAACCATTTTGCGATTCTATGATCATGAGCATAGAATCATAACATCAAAGCATCACAGAATCATAGAATGGTTTGTGTCAGAAGGGACCTTCCATTCTCATCTGGTGTAACCCCACCCCCTGCATGGAGCAGGGCCATCTGCAACGAGAGCAGGTTGCTCAGAGCCCTGGCCAACCTCACCTGCAATGGTGCCAGGGATGGGGCAGCGACCACCTCTCTGGGCAACCTGGGCCGGGGTCTAACCACCCTCAGTGTCAAAAATTTCTTCCTTATGGACAGGAACTCTCCTGTGTATGAATATTATCCCAGTTACAACTTGAACTCCTTCACAGACTGAGCTGGCTAAAAATCTTATTTGCCCTTGCAGCAAAAATTAGAGTCTCTGTAGGATGAATCATTTGTGTCTGCTCAGATATGGTCAGACCATATCACAACAAGAAAATGTGAAGGTAGCTGCAAGGGGTGGTTGCAAGGCAAGTGCACCATGGGTAGTATTTAATGCTTAGGGTGCTTCCAAGATTTCTTCTTTTGCCTTCCTTCCGATCAATGACATTGCAGGAGGCTCTCCATCAAATCAGGAATGTGAATAGTCAGGGAATTTTACATCTGCCCAGCCTTGAATCCTGGCTTGAAGTACAGCCAAGTCCTGCTACCTTGCAACAGGCATGTGGGAATACACGGGTTGTTGGATGAAATATTAAAGCAAACAGTGAGAGGGAAATTTTGAGACAGGTGATCTTTTTATATGTTGGATTTGTCTCTCAAGGAAGCCTTCTGCAAAAGTAAACTGATATCTTCAAGGTTTTCTCTTGGAATTAAGTAAATACACAAAAATAATGAGTGAACATCTGCTTCTTTGTGATACAGATATTGTAAGTAATGTTATGTACAACAGCTATTGCATTCAGTACTCTATTTCCTCAGCTAAAAATAATAAATTTTCCATTTCTTCAGAGAAAAAACATTTTTAACTATTTAATATACATCTACTTTAGGAATCAAACCACTCTTGATTTTTTTTTATTTTATTATAAAACTCCACATTGTACTATTGCAGAGAAGTATTTCTCTTGAAGAATCTGTAATATTATCTACAGATATTGGGTATCTAATGTAAAAGGTCATCTAGGGAAATAAGGAAACCTACTACTGCAAATTTAGTTCTGTCATTTTTGAAGAACTTTGGGTACTGGAAATGTTTGCATTAGGTCTTGAAGGATCTGAGCAAGCAAAGCAAAAAGAACCCAAATGTGTCTCTTGTGTTGGAAGTCTAGTGAAATGCCTTTTTTATATACTGTACATAATGAGTACTCTACCTTCTCTGTTCGATGTCCTCCTGACAAGCTCCTTGATGCCAGCCCTTGAGCTACACAACCTTCTTAATAATCTTTGCCTGCTCCATTTGTACAACTCCAGGATGATTTTTAAGGTAACCAACATGGGCACAGGGTATTCTAGAGGCAGCTTTGCACCGCTGCTGAGGGTGACAACACAGTCTGAACCACAGGAATATATACTGGTTGCTGATATCATCATCATCATCATAACAGGGCCTATTGCCACACCATTCTATGATTCTACCGAACCATTATAGACTTGAGTACGTTAGGAGATGGTTTTAGAAGACCAAGAGTTAAATCCATGTTTATAAAGATGTCGATTCTTTCCCACAAGGGTTGTCCAGACCTGGCCCAGGCTGCCCAGGGCAGTGGTGGAGTCCCCAACCCTGGAGGGGTTTCCAAGCTGTGGAGATGTGGTGCTGAGGGACATGGGTTAGTGGTGCCCTGGCAATGCTGGTTTATTAGCTGGACTTGATGATCTTGGTGGTGTTTTCCAACCCAAGCGATGCGATCATTCTGATTCTGTGATCATGAAACTTCTTTGAAAAGAAAATGTACTGATTCTTCCTTAATATTTGGGGTTTTTTGATACATCTAAGGCAAGTATCTTTCTTTAAAGAGCTAGTATGAACCTCGTTAAAGAGTGTGTTACTTATCTTCTTATTAAGATGCTAAGATTCTTTACTCAGGGTTTTAGAGCTTCAAATTTCTCTCCAGAACAAGAACTCTAAATCACATCCATCCAAAGCTGCAATAACATGTAATGTTTGGGAAAAGACTGGTAGTGCAAAGTTCACCTCGAGCACAAATGGCCCTGGAGCACACGACCTGGTAAAGAAAAGCAGGTGAAACTTTGAGATATGAAAAGAACCCAGTCTGTCACATTGACTGACTTGGAATAGCACCTTACCCTGACAGCTGTCCCCTTGAAAAAGAGACACAGAAAATGAACGACTAACTGAAATAAATAAAATGTTTTGGCTCCCAAAATAGCTGTGATGGAGAAAGAGCACACTGTGATGTGCTGATGTGTACAGTGTTCTGAGTCTTTCCTTAAGGTTCCTCCTAGGATTTGCATTAAGTGCTTTCTATTCTATATATGTCTGTGTTGCTCAGCAGAATCTCACAGCGCATCTGTGTGCCACCACAGAGCAGAGTGACCACCTGTGCTTTCCAGCCTCTTGGTATCTATCCACATGCCCTTCTTAGGGCAAATAAGCCTAGTAGGTGAACACAGAAAGGGCCAGTGCAGTGCAAGGCTGTCCAGTGCCCCAAGCTTCTTCAGTGTACAAGCAGAGACATCGGCAAAGGCATCCACAGCAAGATAGAGAAGGACAGGAAAGCTGTGAAAATGTAGAGACATGGAACAGGGTGTGATGCATGTCATGATGGACTCCTGTGTCATGAGAGCCAGATTTAGAAGCGGAAGAGAATGGCCCAGGCTAATGTTTCTCTCAGAAGTCACATTGCCCAGAGAGGTGGTCACTGCCCCATCCCTGGCACCATTGCAGGTGAGGTTGGCCGGGGCTCTGAGCAACCTGCTCTAGTTGCAGACGTCCCTGCTCAGTGCAGGGGAGTTGGACTAGATGGCCTTGAAAGGTCCCTCCCAATCCAAAACGTTCTGTGATTCTATGGTAGGAGCCTGAGTCTCCTGACATTGGTAACAGTGTCAGATTCTGACTTATGGTGACATTTTTCTATTTGATGGGAAACTTGAGAGCATGTGAGACTTGTCTGTCTGACCTCTTTCACCTGCAGCAGTATTTCATCCACATTCCTGTTCTGTTAAGGCAAAAGTTGCCTTTCTGAGTCTGCTTTCACTAATTTCCCCTTGAGGTATGGCTGGGAACTTTTCAGGTCCCATCGTTGTAGCTGGAAATGGGCTTCTGGGCTACAGAAGATTTGCTGTGACAGCCACATGTGTGGCTGCTCAGTGGCTGAGTTTGCTCATGAATTCAGAGAAGACGACAACTACTCTTGGGCTTGTAGAAGGATTTTTCTTTCATTTTAGCTCATAATTTGAACCAGATTTTCCCCAGGGATGGTTGTGTGGACATGTTGAACAACTGTAACACATCCCAGAGCGGTGTCTTTTTTGTCGTTGGCTCAAGTTGGCGTTAGAGGAAGCCTCAAATCAGTGGAGTTAAATCAAGAATGCTTTTGTACCACCCTAAACATTATTGTATAAATCATCACTTAAGTGGTTCCACGCTCTTGCCTACTGATTTTTTTTTTCTGCTGTCATAAACAAGGGCTGCACCATGAGGGACCAGTCCCTCCAACCCTGTGCACTTACATTCTTAATAGTAGGATTAGCTGCAGCGTTCAGTGTAAGGGCTGAAGTGGCCTTAAATGCTTCTGAGCTGTCCTGTGAGCACCTTCTGCTTTAACTCTTAAAAAGCCTGTTTTTTTATGGATTTGGTGTTGGGTTTTTTCCCAGTTGGGTACTGCTCCTGTGTTAGAATACTTGTAAATACATACTGGGACAGGCTGCCCTGGGAAGTTGTGGGTTCTAGACCAGGTTAGATGGGGCTTTGAGCAACCTGGTCTAGCGGGAGGTGGCCCTGCCTGTGGCAGGGGGGTTGGAACTGGATGATCTTTAAGGTCCCTTCCAACCCAAACCAGTCTAGGATTCTATGAGTTACACATTAAGGGAGTGAAATCTCCGTATAAACAGGGAGTAGGAAAATCCCAGTCAAAATACTGTCTCAGAGGTGTAATGGGAATGTGCTTTAAGGTTTCTTGAAAGTTCTCTCCGTACAAACTCCCCATTTAATTTAATTCTTAATTAAAATCATTATTCTGTAGCATATCTAATTAACTATTTAGCAGCAGTAAAAAACTGCCCATGTCTTTAGTAATTTTGCAGAAATGTAGTTATCAGGAGAAAGATGTTCTCTCTCGGATACTTCCTTTGAGTAGTCTTTTGTAATTTTTTAAAAATAATGTTGTTTTAATTACCATGGTTACACGCTGCTGGTGCCGATAGAAGTTAAAACGATTGCTTTCTGCTCCAAAACTTAATATGCTATGAATTCAGCCAAAATCAATCAAAAAAGAAAATTGTGCAGTGCAGAATTTCTTGTCTATTTTAGTCTGCTATTTACTGAGGTCTTGAGACTATATTCTTCATTCAGGGGACACTCACTTGTACCTACATCTGACCTAAATATTCAAAATACCAATCCCATCTGGGGTGGGTCAACCTTGCCTGGCTCTGGCTGCCAGATGCCTTCCCAGTTGTTCTCAGTCCCCCTCCTCAACAGGACAAGGGGACAAAATAAAGTGGAAAAGCTCATGGGTCACAGTAGAGAGATGGAGATCACTTCTCAATCACTGTCACAGGCAAACCAGGCTCAGCTTGGTGCAAATTAATTTAATTTATTGCCAGTTGAAATAGATTTGGGTAGTGAGAAACAAAGACAAATGTAAACTAGTAAGATCTTCCGATGTAACACCTTTGAGCCATAAATGCCAAAGTGCTTTACAAACAGAGGATTTAGTAATTCAAACCTGAGGCATTGAGCAGGATCTTTATAATCTTCTTCCAGTGACAAGAGCCTAAGCCAGAAAATGAGCCAAGGTTTCAAATTCCCCAGTACAGGTATCTTCCCACTATCCTGTGTGAATAATACTGGTCCACACATTATTTAGCTACTGGGTTGGATGGAGCAAGTGAGCAAATTAGCTTTTGTTGACTTCAAGCCTCAGTTGTACTGGCTTTCTGTCAGGTTTTTTCCTGTTTTGTCTCAATGGTTGACCTTTGAGATCCAGTCAGGAAGACCTCACAGGAATGTCTGCAACATCTATTACAACAGGAGCAATTAATGTTTATAATAACTTATTAATAAGTGCTGGAGGTGCTAGAGCAGGTCTAGAGAAGGACAGTGGAGCTGGGGAAGGGTTTAGAGCACAAGTCTGGTGAGGAGTAGCTGAGGGACCTGGGGTTGTTCAGCCTTGAGAAAAGGAGGCTGAGGGGAGACGACCTGGCTCTCAACAGCTCCCTGACAGGAGGCTGGAGCCAGGGAGGGTCAAGATCTGCTCCTAAGGAACAAGCAACAGGACAAGAGGAAACAGACTCAAGTTGTACCAGGTTTAGGTTGGAGCTGAGGAACAATTTCTTCCACTTGTGGGTTGTCCAGGTCTGCCTCAGGCTGCCCAGGGCAGTGGTGGAGTCCCCATGATCCTTGGAGGGGTTTCAAGGCCATGGAGACGTGGTGATGAGGGACATGGTTTAGTGGTGCTCTGGCAGTGCTGGGTTAATGGACTGGATGTTCTTGAAGGTCTTTCCCAACCAAAATGATTCAGTGATTCTATGAGTCTGATGGCTACATTGTGTTCTTTCAGATTAACTCTTGGAAATGGAATTCTGAATATCACAATCCTGTGTAGAAGTCAATGAAATGAATTGTTGCTACAAATTGCAAGGTAGTTTAAAATGCAGTTGTGGCAGTGGCAGGCTCGCCTAAGCACAGAGCAGATGCTCAGTTGTTGGGAAACTTCTAATTTAAATCGATTATACGTTATACGAGTATTTCTGGGGTTTGTGTGCACATGTGTATTAAATCCAGCAAAACCCCATTTTATGCACGTGTAGATTGCTGAGCGAAAAAATAAGCATCATCATAAGGTAACAGGTGACCCCTAAACCTTTCTGCAAATGCAAAAGCAGCAGAAATGTGTAGAATAACTTCTGCTGTCGCCTTCTCATTCGGTTCAGTTCGGAGTTACAAATGAGAGCTTCCACTTCCTGTCAGGCAAATGCAACTTTCAGTCCTTAAATGTGCTGTTTAGATCTTTCCGAATGCTTCCTGTTTTCTAAAATTAAACCAGTTTAAAGCTTTAGTTTCTTTTATAAATACGGCACCTCTGTGGCTGTTCCGGGACCGAAAGCTTGGGCAGCTGCTGATTTTCAGCTGTTGTGAGCTCTTGTGGCTTTTTCTGCCTTTGGGTTTTGGGGTGGTTTTTTTCTTCCCTTTTCCTCTCTTGCCATTTTGATTGGGAAAAGCACCCTTAAAGATGAAAATCCGGGCACTCCCCCAGCTCTGTGTAATATACTGTCCTGCATTTTTGACTTTCATAATGGTGATAGGGACAGGGGAAAGGCTGCGATGAGAAACTTCTGTGCTTGGAAGAAACCAGCATGATTTATAACAGATGTCAGCAATTTATAAATTCAAATTAGAGTAACATATAAATAGTGACTGTATAGCACTCGCTTTTTTATTACTTTGTGGGGTGACCTTTCACAGAGTAGCAATTATTTTCCATTAGTTCAGTTCAATTGGAAAAAACAATGCTTAATGGACTTTAAATCCTGGGTCACTGGTGATAGAATTAGACAGTTCTCAGATTTATGTAATTGCTGTCATATGCTGTTCTGTAATTTGTCACATCAGCTTATTTCTGGTGGACTTTGCCCAGTCACCTCTTCTGTGTTTTCCTGGAGCTGGGTGGTAAAACCGTAACCTGCAAGAGGTGGGTTATGGCTCAGCAGTAAAGCCACCACCAGTCTTTGACCAGTCTTTGCAGGGAGAAATTTAATGATCTGTAACAAGGGCAAGTGTAGAGTCTGGCATCTGGGAAAGAACAACCCCGTATGCCAGTATAAGCTGGGGACTGACCTATTAGAGAGCAGCGTAGGGGAGAGGGACCTGGGGTCCTGGTGGGCAGCAGGATGACCATGAGCCAGCAATGTGCCCTCGTGGCCAAGAAGGCCAATGGCATCCTGGGGTGTATCAGAAGTGGTGTGGTTAGTAGGTCAAGAGAGGTTCTCCTCCCCCTCTACTCTGCCCTGGTGAGGCCACATCTGGAGTATTGTGTTCAGTTCTGGGCCCCTTGGTTCAAGAAGGACAGGGAACTGCTGGAAAGAGTCCAGCGCAGAGCCAGAGAGATGATGAAAGGAGTGGAGCATCTTCCTGCTGAGGGAAGTCTGAGGGTGCTGGGTCTCTTTAGCTTGGAGAAGAGGAGACTGAGGGGTGACCTCATGAATGTTTGTAAGTCTGTAATGGGCCAGTGTCAGGAGGCTGGAGCCAGGCTCTGCTCTGTTATGTTCAATGATAGGACGTGGGGAAGGGGTACAAGCTGGAACAAGGGAGGTTGCATGTAAGCATAAGGAGAAACTTTTTCATGGTGAGGGTGACAGAACTGGAACAGGCTGCCCAAGGGGATTGTGGAGTCTCCTTCTGTGGAGACATTCCAAACCTGCCTGGACATGTTCCTGTGTGAGCTGTTCTAGATGATCCTGCTCTGGCAGGGGGGTTGGACTCAATGATCTTTTGAGGCCCTTCCAACCCCAAACGTTCTGTGATCCTGTGCTTTGGCGTTCACTTGTGTCTTCTGGGGTTTCTTCTTCCCTTCACATTAAATTACTTCAGTATCGTAAGATCACTGTAAATTCATCTGGCTGTGGTTGGTGATGATCATGCTGTTAAGAGAGATATGTGGTTATGGTGGGATGAGGATGAAGCTGAATTACTTATAAATTTAGGATGTTGCTTCTTCACCTGGGAATAATCCAGTAAATAGGAAGCAGCCTTATTACCTATAGCCAGGAGAACTTTGTCTAGAAAGCTATCAGGCTGAAAAAAAAATAAAAAAAAATTATTATTTTCTGGTGGCTGATGAATCGATAATCTCGAGCTGTATCTGCTGTCTTCCGTAAAGAAGCTCCATCTTAGTAGAGTAAAGGGACATTAGTCCTGCTAGGAGAGATGTTTTGTATCATAAGCCATCGAGGTGCTTATTTCTTTTTCACCCACTGTGCCCCCCCTGCCCTGATTCTCTCCCTTCTTCCCCATAGAGAATATTGTGCTGGTGGAGGGGAAATGGCCATTGTAGCTGCATTACTACATTCACTCTTCTTTTGTGACACTGGGATGCTGTCGGGGAAATCCTTAAAGATAATTTTGTGTCCAGAAGACTCTTCCCCTGCCCTTGTGCAAGAGTGGAACCCTAGAAAGAGGCAGCAAGAGGTAGAGGGCCTGCTAAGAAGCAAAACCCCCCAACCTGTGAAGGATCAGAGCTTGGGGAGTTTGGAATGGTCAAGGGAAGTAAGCTGTGAGTCACTGGGGAGAGACGTCTTCAGTAAACTTCAGTAAACTGTGTGGTCTTCTGCTAGGGCTTGTTTGCCAAGGATTGTGGGTGTTAGGTGGAGAGGTTTGGTTTTAAATCTCTTACTTTTTGGGGGGCGTGGAAGAGGGAGAAGGTGTTATGATGCTCTTTCTTGATACCACACCAAATTATCGATTGGTGAGCATGGAAGTAGATACAGATACACATATATATACATGTTATGTATCTATGTTTTGTGTCTGGAAGTAGAAAGGGCTCCAATTTGAGATATTCAGACAATTTTATGTTTTAAAACAAAGCTGCCAAAACCCAGTTGAATTTGGACAGGAGACTGTGTTCCAACAAAGCCTACTGCTACTCTTGAGCAGAATCTTCAGCTGCTTTCTCTTCACGGGATCAAGTAATGGGAGCTCCACTGGAAAACCCAAAGCAGTGTGGAAATGGCGGCTTTTTCTGTGAATTACATCTCTTAATACCTATAAATAGGTTGAAAATTCTTGCAGTAATAAATACGAGCAACCTGCTCTACTTGAAGGTGTCCCTGATCACTGAGAGGGGATTGGGCAAGATGACTTTTAAAGGTCCTTTCTGACCCAAACCATTCCATGATTCTATATGTGAAACTCATCTTTACCGTTTTTTCACACACCATTAGAGAAATCAGAGCAGATATTCATGCTGTGTGACAGTCTTCCACCAGCTGCTTTATTTCCTGTTTGTATATGGATATTAGGTTGGAAGCTATGCTCACCATGTAGGAGAGAAGGTGAAAACATGGTCTGGCTTGGCACAGAACTTCATCAGAAATAAACAGTCAGCTTCTGAGGACTGTGTTGGATCTAAAGCACGTGCCTTTGCCAAGGTGTAACCAATGCCAGCAACCACTTAAAGTTCTGGAGGTTATTCAAAAAAATCTTGTCAATTCTGATTCAGTTGACCTAAAGACAGTAAAATCATAGAATCACAGAATGGTTTGGGTTGGAAAGGACCTTGGAAGGTCATCTAGTCCAACCCCCCTGCAGGGAGCAGGGACATCTGCAACTAGAGCAGGGTGCTCAGAGCCCCGGCCAA
>WUAM01000356.1:2970692-2980879 GCA_024336885.1 Actenoides hombroni
GCTCTTCTCCAGCTGAACAGCCCCAGGGCTCTCAGCCTTTCCTGGGCACAGAGATGCTCCAGGCCCCTCAGCACCTTCTGATCCTCTGCTGGACTCTCAGTTCCTTGTCCCTCTTGAACTGGAGAGCTCAGAGCTGGACACAATACTCCAGATGTACAGTTCAGATGTTGTTCAGAACCACTACTGCAGGCTGAAGAGAGAAGCTGTGGTCACTATTGCTGCTTTCCAGAGCAGTGTTTTTGATTTGAGACAGGTGATGTTGCCTGAAGCTCTTTCTCATAGAAACCTTTCTACAGTTGGGTTTCTTTATGGATAAAACATGCAAATTTAGGAGCATGCCCTCCATTGAGTAGCTTCTTATTTGAAGAGGGTTTTTTTTTTACCTTGCTGCAAACCAGATGTTGCCCCTCTGCAACACAATTATGCCCCAGGTAGCACAGCGTTCTCACACACCTATTGGTTAGTGAGTTTTATACTGCTGATTTCCATATAACCCTTTGTAAGTTATTTCAACATTAAAAACTGTCTGCTCTATGGTACCTCCGAAATGATGCTCCCAAACTGCTCTCAGTTCCCGCTGCCTTTCAGGACTATCCATCCTGGAAATGGGAATCTATATTCCATGGACTCCCAGTAGGTTAAACATACACTTACTAATCCTAGGAGGCCTATTAAGCAAAACGAACAAACAAACAGACTCTGACATTAACGTTCTCATATTTTATCTCTGTCTGTCCTTTCTAGAATGTTAATTTTTAATGGTTGCAAAGTTTTAGCAGTTGTAACTTGGGGAGGCCTGTTACTTTTGTTTTGAAGCATCAACCAAATACCAGTATAAAAATCACTCAACTAATCCAGTTAATTACCTTCACTTGTGTGTATATATATTAAATAATAACAATAAATCATAAATAATAATAGTAAACAATAAATCTTCTATAGTATATTTAAAAAATAATCAGTGGATACTGTTGGGCAGTGTATCTTCTATACTGTATTTGACTCATCAGTTAATATAGTACAGTCTTAAATAAGAGATATTCAAAGTGCAACTGTTTGGCACTGAGGAAGAACAGAAGTCTTCAGAATCCTGAGAAGAGCTTTCAGTCCAGTTGGCTGGATTTGCCCACCCAGCAGTAATTCTGGTGGATTTTACCTGCATATACATGTTCATCTCCCAGTAATTTCCATTGGCTGGAAGTTCTGATAATGTTTAGTGGTCATAATAATGTTTAGTAGATGGTTGGACTTGGTGACCTTTAAGGTAGGTTTCAACCTTAATGATTCTATGATTCTGTTGTGACTTCCCTTCTAAAGAGAGAAATTTCAGCATCTCTGATGAGGGTCCAATTCCCAAGCCCCACAGCATCTCCAGATGAGTTTTGGTAGACTTCTGTCTTTTGGGGGTTTGTATTGATGGAGGAGTTTTTGCCATTCAGCGGAGCATTGGCAATGTACAAGGACCATTCTACCTACCACATTCTCCTGCCTGTGAGAACCCCCCCCCCCGAGGTAACGCTGCCTTTCCACCTTCCCCAGCCACCTTCTCCATGGATATCAAAGAAAGTCAACAAATCTTCATTCAAAGCACAGACAGGAGGCGGGGGGAGTGGGAAATGTACATTTCGTGTGCTGGCCTGGCTCGCAGATTAAAGGTAATGAGGACCCTCCAGACGATAATTAATAAACATAGTTTTCTACATCTGCTTTACCTGTCACGTATGAAGAAAATTTCCCAGGGCAGGAAAGCCTGTTCTACATGAGTTTAAGGGTTGCCCTTTTTAAGACTAATCAGTTCAACTTGATGGAATCTGAAGTCTTTTGTGTGAGAAGTACAGATGCTAAGGATGGGCTTTCACCTCTTCTTCTCCACAGGAGCTTTACAATTATCCTGAAAAAAAACAAGCCAGGGTGCTTAACTCCCTGCTATCGTCACACCAAGGAAATAGGTGGAGTTAGAGCACAAAGAACACTGAAAATCTGTGCTCTCTAAAATTCAGTACTAGTTTTATTTTTTAAGGAATAAAGTAAGAGGAATACATGTCTTGAAAGAACAGTGGAATGGAAGACATTAAAAATAGCTAAATGACACTCAAATGACAGTGATGTCAGTCAGTCTCTTGAAGAAGCTGGAAAAGCCTCAGGCTGAAGGGCAGGTCCCCCTGGCCTGAGCCCCCATCCACACCAACCAGCAGATCTTGGTGAGCATCACATGGGGTTCTTCAAGGACTTCTCCAGGCACTCTTCTATGTGACAACCCTGACAAGGGAACAGCAGTGCTAGGACACAATAAATAAATAGATAAATAAATAACTGGGAATTTATGGAGATTTAGAGACCTTGTAGAGATTTATTATGTGCCTGAAAAAAAAAAAGCCAAAGGGCAGCTGAAAATGTCAACAGGTTTATTTGTTTTTACAATCATGTTGATTATAAGTTTAACGCTTCACTTAGCTAAAGACAATTCCTCACTCTGGTGATGAACAAGAAACCCCTAAAAAGGACAAATGTGCCCCTTACCTAACAACAGGGAGCAACTCGTAATGTAATCTAGTCTGCATAGTCAGTGTTATTCATTTTGCACACAGAAATACCTATTTTTCTATATATATTCAACAGGATTGACACAAATTGAAGACAATTTGGAAAGACTTTCTTTTCAGTAACTAAACACACTGAATTTAAATTCTAAATCTTGTGAGACCATTTCCTGAGTTCCCTCTGAAAAGGCTTTCTATAAATACATAGAAATAAAATCATTAAAATGTTAATATAACCTATACAATCAAACCGAAGACCTACTGGAGATTGGGTCAAAACCAAGCCATATAAAAGACCCTTTCTTAAAACAAACTCCCAGAGATTTTAATAATTTTCTCTCTAAAATGTCAGTGCAATCTTTTAGTTTGGTTCAGTTAAATCTAGAGCAATTCTACATAATGAAAGGAAAGAATGAATATAAACATGTTTCAGTATGACTTCAGGATTCCGGATTCCAGTCTCTTTAGGGAGACAATTTTTCCTTATGGCATCGGTCTGCACAATTAAAGACCTCGCTCTGAAATAATGAGAAGTTGAGAGGGAAGGGAAACAAGCAAAGTTACCCTGGAAAATTCACTTAATTAAAGAGATGCAAAATGATGTGTCCATCTCCTTAAAGCCACCCGTTGTGTAGCCAAATACATTACACAGGTAAAAAAAAAAAGGAAAATAAAAATTAAGGAGTCACTGCCATAGGTGGAGACCTGTGAGTGTCCCTTCACACTACTGAATTTTTTGTGAGAACTGGTGCTTTTCAAAAGTATTTTCTGCCTAAGGTGTTGGGAGCTCCTGCACCCAGAAAATGTTGCTGCACCCCATAGCAAAGTGTCCTTTCAACACTGCCCCCCTGTATAACATATAACACATTTAGTGATTAATTTATGATAAATACCTGTAGGAAGCATCTAATAACTGGTGTTTCCCATATCATGAAATCCAATTTGGCAGGTAGGTGCTAACCATTAATTAATTCCATGTGACCAGGACCCCTTTCCCCTGCAGAGTTTCCTGACCATGATAAGGACCACAAGACCTGCTCTCCTCCCTGCATGAAAGCTGGGATGGCATCTGCAGCCTGGTGACCACCAAGAGGTGTGTATTTGTCCTAAGGATGCCAGATCCCTGTCCTAGGCTGCCCAGAGAGGTTGTGGAGTCTTCTTCTCTCGAGAGATTCCAAACCCACCTGGACACTGCGATGCTGAGCCCCCTGCTCTGGGTCACCCTGCTGGATGAAACAGGGATTTGGATCTCCAGAGCTCCCTTCCAAACCCAACCATGCTGGGGTTCTGTGACTCTGTAAATACCCACAGTTGGACGAAGTTGAACAAGAAGTGGGTGCAGCTGAACCCAACCTCCCGTGAAGCTTCAGCTGGAAGGACAGAGCCAACAACTCGAATGCAAACATTCATGTTTACTTTTTGTGGCTTTCGTCCACGGTAAGTTACGTTGTTATGTGGCATGTTTTACATGTATCTGAAAAAAATTAGGTTCTCTCCTTACACTGTATTTTGTTTGGATTGGACCCATTCTCCAATTTTATGATAAAATGAGAACATAATTCACATATTAGCATTTCAAAACCTGTACAGCTGCAGAATGAGTAAACAGTGGGGTGAGTAATCATTACTAATGTCAACTGGAGAAAGAGAGAAAGGGGGGAAAAAAAAAAAGCACATGATTTTGTGGTGCGCTAAATCAAAAAATGTATTTTGTACTTAAAACATCTCAAATTCCTTTTTTTATCAGAGTTTTAGAAGTGACAGAGGAAAATCTCTCTTTGAGCTGAACTAATCTCAAATAAATGAATATCCTTTTTCATATACATTTGTTTGGGGGAACTTGAAATTGTAGCATAGCCTATTGATTACATTATTTGAATTAAGTTTTAGAAATCCTACAGCTGTTTGCTGTCAGAATTTAAACCTACTGTCTATTTTCAGCTGTGCACTTAATACATGTTTCACCTGGTGACTCAATAACATTTTAATATAAAAGTACGTGATCGCAGAACATATGTTCAGTGTTCATACGAGGCTTAATAGCGACAGAAGGGGTAACAATTAACAGTTCTGTTTTTCTGGGTATACAGGGTCCAAGTTTAAAGTTTTTCCTGGGCTGCTTCCAAAAAATCTTTGTTCCTAGTGCCTTGACCTTTGAGGAGTTTGGAATCAATGAGCCACGTTGCCTTCCATAAGGGTGTCAAGTGCAGAATAAAAAACTGCATCACATCATTTTTCACCGCAGCCAGATGAGGTCTGAGTGAAGGAACAAGGAACAGGAAAGCAAGAACATCTGAAAAATTGACTCTGCAAGCTGGAATGTGATTCTGCAATAAGGGGCAACTCTCCTTTTTTTTTATTTTTTTTTTTTTTTTTTTTTTCACCAGAGTAGGCAGGTTGTAGACAGATCTGGGTCTCAGCCTCCCACCCCCCGGGGCCCCTGTGTCAAGGAACAGTGATAGAGCACCGTTCATTTCTGCAACATCTGTAACGCATATAGCAATGTATTAATAGCTCAATATGCCAATCTGCCACTGTGCGTTTTGACCTAGCAAGGACCAGAAGCATGGAAGGTCTGTAAGGCAGATGTGGGAATGGCAGCGGCGGTGGAAATTAAAGGCAGACACGAAGAGTTTTGCACAGCATTGCAGAGTGGTAGCTCTTCTGGAAGAGGCTAATGCTTCCAGCTCAGTTAGGAGGTTAATAGAGCTAATCTTCTGTATCACTATTATTTATAACATGTTGTTGGACTTAATGTTTATGAAGCTCAAGCTGTATAGTGCACATCCAATTATGTTTTCTCACAGCCATGGAGGGTTTTATGAAAAGGAATATTGAGCGAATGCTTTATTGCTGAAAAATATTGTATTTGTTAGAAGGGAAGTTAATCCAATAGGAGGCAAAAACAGTAACAAAGGCTACAGCAAATACAAGATGCTTTAAATTCATTGCATGACATTCTCACCCTAATTATTAGCCCACACTGGGAATAAAAACAGCACCCTCATCTTCAAGTTATTATTTTTTTTTCCCTTCCCTCATTTTTATTGCACATTTACATAAGACTTGTATGCCTTGTACTTCTTCCAGGCAGGCTTATAAGGTTTCTTTTAACCCTTTTCTTCTCTCCACACAGCCGAGCAGAAAGTTTAATTTGCACCCATGTCAGCAGTGGAAGGCAGGTGGCAATGGTGCAGGTGGTTGAGGTGGAGGTGGCCAAGCCACAGTGGCCACAGAGGTGGCTGCAGCTTGAACAAGAGCCCAGGAGTTCAGATGGCTGTCCACCCTCAGCCCCCAGAACCCCTTGGGTCTGGAACAGAAAAATCTCTGAGAAGCAACTTTTTTTGGGGGGGGGGTAAGATTTCCAGTATTTCCTGCTTCTAATTGGACTGGAAATATTGCAAGAGCAAATCTTTCTCATGGTATGGAGAACCAAACCCACACCTGGCAGCAGAAACGTCCAGTGGATAGTTGAGGAAGGTAAAAAAAAAAAATTACTCTTTGAAAAATGCCCTGGCTCTCATGAAAGACCATTGTTTTTGCAGTTGGGGAGAGGAGAAAGAATGAAGTGGGGTTTTGTGGTTTGTACTTTATGCTTAATATAAAGAGAGTTAAAGAAAGTATGACTGAAGGAAAAAGAGGGAAGGAAGGAAGATTAGTCAGTTAATAAAGGAGATTTATGTTAGTGACGGTAGGTAGGCAAATTGCACTGCTAAATGGGGTATGGACTTCTTTTATGTGGACAAGAGAATTTATCAATTTTATTTAACTGAAACTGCACCATAATCGTGTCCTCGGGGCCTTGGCTGGAGGAGACACCCATCTCACAGAGAAACAGGGCTGGAGGCACCTGTGCTGGCTGGACGTCCCTGGGGCAAAAATTTGGTTAGGTTAGGAACGATGTAGTCTTCTGCATGTTTTTCCAACAGCCATTTTTTTCTGTGCAAAGGCGGGGTTCAATGGATGCTATTTTATGCTGCAGTTTTGATCAAGGTTCGGGATTTTTAAAAATCTGTATCACGATTCAAAGGTGCACACGAGCTGCTGTGGCATTTCCACTTTTTCAGTGAGCAGCTTAGGAGAACTTTGAGGGCTGAGCAAGATCAGTTGAGATAGGTACTCAGAAGCCTGAGATCCTGTCTTTTCTGTCATCATTTGCAAACTGACAGGACAAAAAGATGCAGTCATACAAAGTACCCCTGGAGGTGTTCAAGGCAAGGTTGGATTGGGCATTGAGCAACATGAGAAGGTGTCCCTACTTGTGGCAGGGGTGTTGGAACTAGATGATCTGTAAGTTCCCTTCCAATCCAAAACATTCCATGATTCCGTGACCTGTGTTCAATTGGCTTGCATGAGTATTCCTTCCCAGCATGCTGGAAGGCATCTGAGTAGCCAGTAGCTGATGAATTTCCTTGGAAGCATTCATGATTTGAGCTTGTATTATGTATGTTCCTGGTTATACGTGCATTTCTAAAAACACATGGGTAGTTCTGAAGCTTTGTATGCCTTTATTAAATTCAGTGTTTCCAGCAGGAATTTAGCTCCTCGTGTTACAGACGATGAGATCTGATGAACTACTATGAAAGTTCTATCTGTCTGAAATTGAGAGGGCTCCTACTCCAGACTGGGATTTGCTGGAGCATGCCCAGTCTAAGACAGGAGCTACAAGAGGAGCTTTTTCTCCACCAACCACATCACTGTGGCTTCATATCTCTCTAAGACCTGACACAGGTGTAGCCACAGGATCAGGGTCTGAAACAAGAATCAGAGCAGAACAAAATATGGTTATTCTTCTATGGACAGAAATAAATAATACTTTGTGGCTGGTATTTCATTTATCATTTATGCACTTGAATCAATATTCACCTAAATCCTATACATATGTCCTTAAATGCCTGCAGAAATCTCAGCTTTCTCCTCTTCAATTACAGGTACCGTACAAAGCCTGCTTTCTATTAAAAAGGAAAAAAAAGAATTATTCAGAAAAAAAGCATTCTTTCACAATCCCTAAGCCATTTGGCTCTTTGGAAAATCATTAGAAAAGTGTGCTTTGCAAAGCCAAAAATATCTCCTGCTCAAAAACCTTCCCTCTTTTCCATTGTCTTCAGAGAAAGAAGCATAGGCGAATACAACGGCAAGAGTGAAGAGTGGCTGAGGGGCCAGCAGGGGCTCAGATGTCTGCAGAAGATGAAGGTGAGGCCAAAAGAACCAGGAAAAGGAAAGCTGAGGATTAGGGATGGCCAGAACACCCTATTTTCTCGTTGAATCCTGCAAATTTGCAGAATCGTAGAATGGTTTGGGTTGGAAGGGACCTTTCAAACTCATCTAGTCCAACACCACTGCAAGAAGCAGGGACATCTGCAACTGGAACAGGTTGCTCAGGGCCCTGTCCAACCTGTCCTTGAAGTCAGAAGCTGGCTAAGGACCACCAGCAGCAAATACAAAAGTCTTATGCTTAATTTTGAGAGGAAATTCAGTGTCTGTTTTTCAGATAAGGCTGGGGTTAGGGTTCAAAAAGGTAGGAAGTTGTCTGATGGGTTTGTGGCTGGAATTCAGGATATTAAGTCAATCTTATTTCTAGATCTCCTTTACTCTTCCAATGGTAGGATGTGTATTTACTTTTTTTGTTTGTTTGAAAATATTGCCTGTTGAAGTAAATGTATTTTAAACGACCAAAGCTAAGATGAAAATTATGGGTAGGGTCTGGAACAAAAAGGTGAATTTAATAATTTATCCTCTTGGACTCAGAGAGCTGAAGTGGCCTGAGAGCCAGATGAAGTTGAGTCATAACTGGTGGGAGATAAAACTTGATTTGTCTCAGGTGGAGTCTAATATGAAAGTTGGGATTAAGCTTTGAAAAAGAAGCAAGGCAGAGCTCATATTTTTACTGTATATGTCTGAAATGGGAAACTGAATTTTAAACTGGCATTGGCATGAGTTTGGAAAGTTTATTTAATTTGGTGATAATTATGGAAGATTGGAAGGAAAGGATTAGAAAGCAAGATTGGAGAAAATAAAAAGGCCAGGAGACATATTTCTATTGTTATACTCACAGAGGTTTAGCGTTAAAGAAAAACAATAGTGTGCACAATACTGTATGAGGCCTTATTCTCAGGAGCACTCAAAAATCGCATGGATTTGGAACTACTTCCATTTTCAGATGATCAGTGAAACTCACACTGTAGGGAACTGTTGTTGCACTTTAGGAGTATCCAAAGGTTGAATATTCAGAATTAATCTAATAATAAAAAATAATGCTCAAATTAATGGAATGTCATTTAATACAAGGGGAAAAATATTCTAAATGAGAAGACTCTATCATCAAGGAAAATAAATAGTTAAAAAATAAAGGAGAATGTGAAAGCCTCAGAGTCTGTGTTGTTTTATAGCACTCTAAGCAGGCAGCACACCAGACAAAAGGTACCAGACATTCTGGAGGTCCAGTAGACTCCCTTCAATCTCCAATCTCCCTTCAGTCCCTCTTCTGGTTTCTGGAATAAGTCTCTGCTTGTCCGTAAGTGAGCACCACGTGTAGCACTTTATTTTTAATTCTGTCTCCTCCTAAATCAGACCCTCTTTTGCATGTTTCTGGCCTTTTGCAGATCCTCTGTGTGGACCCTCTTTGTCTGAACTTTGGTAGGGCAGTGAAACAAAAGAGGCTTCAGAATGATTTTTTGCTTTGTCGGTAGATCCATCACATTCCAGACACGGCTCCACCTCAAGGCAGCCAGGCCATGGAGAACACGATCCATTAACGATCAGCAATGCCCATTATGTTGGCTATTAAGCAATAGGATCTCGTATTCAGTGCTTCCAAGTGCAGAGTAAAACATTCAGGTGTTCCAGAATAAAATGATGAATCTGTACTAGTAAATGCTGAGCTTCGAGCTATGAGACATATGGGCCAGTTTGGAAAGTCAACGTCAGCTGAGAAGTTCTGTTCACAGAGTAAATGAGTTCTCTTCAAATTTACTATAAAATATTTGTGAACTGCAATTGTCTGAATAGTATGAACTAAAGGTATCCAGGTTTACCAAAGTTTTATCAGTCTGATAGGTATCAGGATATAATGAAGGAACGTCGGTGCATAACGCAAGGTAACGTCTGCCATGCCCCTACAGAACCTTTCACCTGTGCCAACCATGTTACTAAACGTACCAAATCTTCACAGAAGATTATCTTGATTTTCACTAGTTTTAACAAGCATTATAAGCTGAGCTGTAAAATGTCTCCACTTCCTTCTCTCCATATCGTTGGCTTTCTAGCTGCAAACGCATTGCAAAGAGGAGGCAGATTTCTCCAGACAGCATCCATCCTCCCATCCCCACTCTGTCTCTGCTGCAGGCAGGGGTTGGAAGTCAGCAGACAGTGTTTAGGCAGGACCTCAGGGGAGCAGGGTCCGGCCATCCCGACCTCCCACCGCATTCCTCCGCCTTACCGGAGGTAGCCGGGCAGGGGGTCCACGCCGAGGTTACACTGGGCCACTCTCCCTGCTGCAAACAGGAACCTCCAGCAATGCTAAACAAATCAGACTGCCAAGGTTTTTTTTTTTCTTTTCTTTCTTTTTTTTTTTTTTTTTTTTTTTTTTTTTTTTTTTTTTTCTTTTCCCTATAAATATATTCGGTAAATTTTACTATCTTGCCACTT
>WUAM01000356.1:2980979-2990979 GCA_024336885.1 Actenoides hombroni
TCTCTCTTTTCTTTTTTTTTTTTTTTTTTTTTTGTTCCTAACTTTCCCATAAAAAGATTCAGGTAAATGTAGCATGACGAGCCAATTTAAGCCAATTTCAAAGTTATTTGAGTAATTGGTTATTAAGATAACACTCTCAAATTTCAATTCAGCAATTATCCTCTTAAAGATACAGAATGTAAGTATAGGAGGCAAAGTGTATGCATTAAAGCTACAGAGACCCTTCCTTAAAAAATAAAGCATATAGGCATCTGAGAAAAACATGTAGCCTCTAATCTCACTGAACTGAGACTTATCTTCTAACATGTGCAACACTTCCATGTTGAAAGCAAGTGTTTCCAAATTTTGGAAACAGAGTTGACTATTATTAGCGCTCATAAAGATTAAGAGACTAAGTGAAGACCCTCCATTTAATATATGTAAGCTCCTTACCCATAACTTAAGAACCACAAGGGGACAGAACATTGTCTTCCCACAAGGCTGCACTGCAGACTGATGCAGAGTGTGATGATGGAAATAATGGCTTTGGCAGAAGTACTTGGTTTGGAGCCAATTTCTCCATCCTAATGAATGGTGGAATTACCACAGAAAAGCTTTACAGTTAAAAAAAAAAAAAAAAAAAAAGATGGAAAGAAGGAAAAGGAAAGAAAAAAATGTTCAGCTTATTCTCAGTTAATCAACCCCTTAGGATGGATGTCCATGACCAATTCTTATTCCCAGATACTACTGGTTAATCACCAAGCACATAGCTAAAAGGACTTGGTTTGCTACTTGGCTGCTGAAAGCAATAGTGTAGAATCTGCAAATATTCACCAGAAGATTAAGGTTATGCAAATGCTGGGAAGTTTCCTACGCTAGCAAAGTTGCCTTTCAGGAAGGTGAAGTGGTTTTGTTTTGTTTTTTAATTCTCAGAATGGCAGCAGATGCATTTTAGGGAAATGTTATTGACAGCAGGGTGCTGCACATGCTCCCGCCGGCTCCGCGTAGTGCTGGCTTTACAATGTCCTCAGCTACTGCTCAAGGCAAATATTCTCTTGGAGGAATGGTTCTATCAGCCGAGGACGTAAACTCAGCATTCCCTTTGGCTATCTCGCCTTGTGGCTGTAAACCAAAGGAAGCAACGATGCAAAACCAGGGTCTACAGCTTTTCCTCACTTGAGACCTGAGGAACAGGAGACATCAGAGAAAGAGCGAAGATAGAGAATCCTGCCAGAGCAGGGGTCGGGGATTTATTTGGTCTCATACAATTGAGCTTGGACTAGCAAAATGCAAAGGACCGAACCAGACAGGACAGGAAAGAATATGAATTTACTCTGATTTACTCCTGATGAAAGTTGACATACTTCCACTGGAAATTTCTGTGGAGCTAAGCCAAAGATCGCAGCTGAGGATCTGGCCCTTTTGTGCTCAGATCAGTCGTAATAATTAAAGATGTATAAAGACAGCAGAGAGTGCGGTGTAATCAGGACTGGGAAAAATACTTATTTTAGCTTTCGTCTTTACATTTGTCGGGGTTTTTTTCAGCCGAGATTGTTTAAATAATATGTCACCAGGGAACAGAGTAAAAATATATATTCTAATTTGAATATAGATAAACACTGGATTATATATCACAAAATATGCTGGTGTAGCATATGCAGTACATGCTATGTGTTAACACCAAGTATTACATAACCAGAGCTCCAAGCCAACTCACTTTTATCGTGCTAATGTATTTTTTTACCTCCAAACGTTCATATTTTTATACCTATATATATATATGTACTGCTACAATGCCATATTCTCAGGCTTTTACAGTTTCACTGAATTTTTCTGGCCTAGGTTACAATGCAGGAAAAATGCCAACTGGAACATGTCGAAAAACAAGATCATGAGGTTTCACTCAAGTTGCTTAAATTATTATGTAGAAGGTATATTATCGACCTTTTAATAAAAACCTTTACAGTCTCCATGGAAACATTTTTACATTGACATATAAAAACATAAATGGAAAAAAAATGTTGTAAAAAAAAAAAGGATCTAGTCTCCTGTTCATAAATTAGAGGCTGCCTTTACTGAGCAGTGCCTTCTCTTCCCTCCCTAATGCAAATGCAACCACTCGATGATGATTCAGTAGTTGAGCATCTTACTGTAACCTGTGTAGTAAGCTGAGGTTTTCACGAGGTTGAATCCTAAAATAGCACTTGCTGTTTCTGTAATGCAGCTTCCCACCTATTTTTAAACCAGGACAGCACGTCAGTGCCTTTGGACTCAGGGTAAATGTGCATTAAATGGAACGACTCTCAGAAGCGCCGACTCCTAAAAATTGAAGCTCCTGAGAAAGTGCCCTCCTTTTTTTCTATTTTACTTAAAATAAGAGACTCTGATCCTGAGTGGACTGAATTTCCAGGAGGCCACAGAGGAAAGCCCTGTGGTAGCCTCAGCCTCACATGCTGGAGCTGGACCAAGTTTGGGAAGGGGCGAGGGATCTCACAGCACATCATTTGAGATAAGGATCAGTCTCTCTTGATTTGAATTCCAGAGCTCTCAGCTGTGGTCTGCTGACATCTCGTCAGCATCCGTGACATTTACCAGCGATATACCGTTTATATCATTCTCAACTCCAGAGGCCAGATGACAAGATGCAAAGACATTCGAATTCTGATTATAATAAAAAGAGAGAAGTTTGCAGTGTTAACAGAGGAGCACAATAAAAAGAGCTCAGAGATTGTTTTCCAAGATTCAGGAACATTTTCTCAGTTAAACACAGTGCTAAATGTGCTTTTATTTACAGAGAATTCTGTGGCATGCCTCTTTTTTACTCCAAACTCTCAATTCCCTCTGTAATCAATGCAGAATCATGCCAGATATTTGCAGGAGCATTCTTTACACAAGTACACATGAAGTGCCTTTTAGAGGAGCCTGAAGAAATAAAATTGGCAACACTTAAAAAAAAAAGAGTTCTAAGAGAAGCACTGGTCAAATTTTACCTAATGATGCATTTATCTGCCTTTGTTTGGAAAACAAAGAACAAAAGAATTCTCAAAGTGAATCATTTAGCTTCGCACAATTTGCAAATTAAAAATAAAACCAAAACAACAAACCCAAAAGAGTGATTAGCACATAGATTTTTAAAAGTTAATGAAGGCTCTTCATAGACAGGTAAATATAATTTTCTGAATGCAATAGAAAATACAGATGGATCCTGCAGGTTTAAGTTTCTTACAGAGCACAGTGAAATTCTTGAATGCCTTTGCATACTCTCCAGAAGCATCAAAGAGGACTCAGGATGAAACTAAATAGTTATTAACTTTTAAATATAATCTAAAATCAAGGCAAACAGCTGCCTTTCCACATGCAACATAAATAAGATAGTTATATATATATAACCACACACTATATATATATAAACCCACACACTCTTGTTATCCAGCCACGTTGTTAATGGCTTTTTATTGCAGTTACCATCAAATACATTTGATGTTACGTTTTTCAGTGATTTCTGTTGCTGAATCAAACTTGAAGGGAAGATCCAGCCAGGTCTCTTCCAACCAGAACTATTCTATGATTCTGTCCTAGATCATCATCCCTGGGTAGTGTTTGCAGTGCCTTGAGCTTTCTGTTGATAACTAAGAAGGAAACTGATTCTCACAAAATTTTTCAGCAGTTCTCCCAATACCAGAATCTCCCAAAAGTATCTCAAATTTGCCTCGGCCAGACTCACAAGAGGAAATAGGTGAAGGGAGTAAGTCATGCTGAAGTGAGGCTTGAAATTAATGCAGAAAAGTGTTGAAAATGTGGAAAGTACATTGTTCTGTATTACCCAGGAAAAAAACCGAAACAACTACTTTTTCAAACCTAAAAAGATCAGAGGAATTTAAATACACGTATAGAAAAATATGAAAAAAAAATAATTTATATACATGTAGACAGAGACATAGCAGCACAGAGCTCCTCTCCAGCATGTCATGGGGCGAACCCAACACCTGCCTTCAAGCTCCAACCTCCAGCCGACACTGCAGAGCAGCACTTGGAGGGCTCATTTAAAATCTCCCAGGTAAAGTATTTCTTCAGTCATATTTGGGATTACTATTAGATAGAAAGATGTTACTGTGTGCTTGGAAAAGACACAGGCATAAGGTGACTCTCATGCTCAGGATGTAATTCATGAACACCAACAGTTTCCATGGTCTTTAATAAATGCTACTGAAACTCATAAGGACATTTTTGCACGTGTAAGTGGAGAGCCTTTCATTCACTTGAAGTACTGAACTACCATATAATGAGTCTCCCATCTGGCAAAATAGATCAAATTCTAAAAAATATGGTTTAAAAGGAAAAGCAGTTTTAATTAGCTGCATTTTTCTGTTGCCCACTTATCTATATTTTACCTTTCTATGGGTGTGTTGTCTGCTAAATCCTACTTAAAATATGGTTGAATATTTCATCTGGGAAATGAATAAATACCAGTTTTGCTGTTCCCACTCGCAGGGGATGACAGCCTTGTTCCTCTCCCCACAGAGCTTGGTGTCTCAGGTAATGCTGAGTGACCACCCAACGTGGCCAGTCCTGCTGCGCTTTATGGCTATTGTATTTCTCCCAATTGCATTTCACCTTTTCCTTTACTCTTCCATGCCTGGAAGCAAGGTGGAAAATATTATTCCGGTAAAACTGGCCAAGAAGTCAGAGGACACAACAGAGGGACTGAGCACAAAATCATAGAATGGTTTGGGTTGGAAGGGACCTTAAAAATCATCCAGTTCCAACACCGCTGCCATGGGTAGGGGCTGCTCTCACTAGACCAGGTTGCTCAAAGCCCCATCCAACCTGGCCTTGAACACTTCCAGCAATGGAGCATCCACAACTTCCCTGGGCTACCTGTGCCAGTGTCTCACCACCCTCAGAGTAAATAATTTCTTCTTAATATCTAATATAAATCTACCCTCCTACAGTTTAAAACTGTTACCTCCCATCCTGTCACTACACTCCTTGATAAAAAGTCCCTCCCCATCTTTCCTGAAGTCCCCCATTAAGTAGTTGAAAGCTGCTAAAACTGGCACTGTACACATATCTATTTTGGCTTTTCAACAGGGATAGAGGTGCAGCTGCAGGTCCCTTCCCAGGGACTCCACAGGGTTTCATGTCCATGCAAGTCAATATTCCCTGCACTTTCTCTTGCAGAAGTTACACCTCGCCTCCCTCATTCTTCAGTTCCGTTGTTCCCAACACAGGCCATGGCTTCTATCCACAAATTGGCCCCTAGCTATGATCTTAATACGTGGTTGTGGGGCCAACAAAAATGTGCCAACATTTTTGGCAAATCTTCCTGCAGTGTTTGTGCAGATCTCTGCAGGTCATTAACCTTACATCACTGGTGATAAGAGGCTGGGTATTGCAAATGTATTTGCATGGTCTCCAAGGCTCAGCCCTTGTCAATCCAAGCATCTAGTGCCAGCACAGCAGCAGTTAAATAGAGAATCCTTTATGCCCATCCTCTGGAATGAAGTGCAAACATTACACTGTGATTGCAACAAAGGAAAAAGGAACAGTAAAAGGAAAAAAAAAAACCAACCAAAATTGTCAGGGAAAATCACTGTGAACTTCCAGCTCCTGCAGCACATTAGACAAGAGCAGCCACCAAGGCACCAGAGCTTCATGAGACCCCGACACTTCTCATACTCTTGCTTTACCAGGAGCTCATCACCTTCTCTTTCCTTGGACATATCAGTGCTGTTGCTGCAAATCTACTTCCTATCCTGTCAGTCTTATCTGGAGATGGTTCCAGAACTGGGGAGAAAAAACCCAGAATAGGTCAAACATCCTGTTGTTACTTATAAGAGCTTGAACTATCTCCCTTCACATTGTGACTTCAGACTTGAGGATACACTCATTAGAGTATCGACACTTAAATACCAGTAATCTATGTTTCTCCTATAAGCTCAACATCCACCTAGCAGAGCTTTATTCTTCTTATTGATATCTTTGAGAAATGTAACGTGACTTAGGGGATGAGTCCCTTGATATTTTTATATGTATATATTTTTAACAGATTGAATAATTCTTGAAAAAAAAAATAGCTAAAATTCATACATATATGTGCAGTATTGCAAAAAAAAGAATTGTTCCATTCAGTTATGATGCGGCTACGGGGCCAAGAGACACCAAAAAAAATTCACCCAGTCTGTAACCGCAGTAAGGTTCAAAAAAATGCCCCAAATTGGAGATTTTGGCTGTGTTTCTGGAGTGCCACCATGTCAACTGAGCTGCCTTTGCTCTTCCTTTCCCTCCAAAACCCCAGATGGGAAGATAATGGTGCAGAAGGTCTGATCAATAGGAACAGCTTATAAACCTGAATGCTACTGGGTGCTGTTGGGGACAGCCATAGTTTTTGAAAACTAATATGGGGTGGCTGCTTCCTAATCTCTGACTTTGAGGGATATTTGGTCAGCTGGCCAAGACCCATTTACCCAGTTAGGGGGTAGCTCAGCAGCCTGGCTGACTCTCAGCTAGAGCCAAGGACCAATTCACAACAGGACATCAGGATTTGGGGTTGAGTTTTGGAGAGAGGAAAAAAAAAAATCTTGAGACTTTGAACTAGATCTCTTAACTTGTTACAAATTCTAGTTTTTAAATAGTCCCAAGAGATTTTGGTGTCCCTGCTAACAAGTCAGTGTAAGCTTTCATGCTTTTGAGACATGCTGTGAATGGTTATGGTTGTAAAGTAACATCTCCACGACAGTGTGTCTGAACCAAATATAAAACAAGGTAACCGAAGGGAAAAAAAAAATAAATTAATGGCAGCAGTAAAAGTTCACATTCATGCTCAACGATTAATCTGAACGCCACCAACATATCAGCCTTTTCTGACCACTAATGCAAGAAATTTTAATTTGTTATACGGTTGTAAGAAACCGGTAGGCACGTGAAAGTCCGTTAACACGATCTTGGTATGCAATTGTCTGTTTAACTGTCTGTTACTTGTAGGTCATCACCAACTTTATTTTACACCTTCTTCTGACACTGGAACTGGCAGTATAAACCCTGTAGGGATTACGAAACACACCGAACTTAGTTCCAAAAGTATCCGCTATATCAAGTTGCATTCGCCTGTGAGGAAACAATATATTTTCATCCCACTTTACCCCAGCTTGGAAGCAGTTCTTCTCCTGAGCAACAAGCCCGATGTTCACCAGTCCTAAAGTCACAGGACTGCATATTTCTCTGCATGTGTATGTGTTTGTGTCTGCGATTTCCCAATATTCCTGGCTACCACAGCCAGAGCCATTGAACTGCTCAGCGCTGCATGTAATAAACCGCTGAAGGCATCTGGGTTTTTTTGGACGCGTGTCTTGGCATGAAGCTGTGCTTGAAGTGTTGGATCCTCTTCGCACAGTTTGGAGACCAGTGTGTTTCCAGTGGAGCTGGAAACCTGTAACCACTCATATCCTCTGATGGGTATTTTGTTAGAGTTTAGCACTGTTTGGGTTTGTTTTCAAGTTGAGAGGAAAAAAAAAAATAAAAATAAAAAAATGAAGGAGGGAAACCTAAGAAAGAACAGATGCTAATACTGAATATTAGGTCAGAGTTATTATCGCAGTTTGGGGAGCTATCGAACAGGCCTTTTTAGACAAAATCTGGCTTGAAAGTGGCATGAAAGCAAGTGTATTAAGCGTTGCAAAACCAGCTTCCCCTCTCCCCACTCCTCTGACTTGTTAAATCATGTTGCTCTGATATCTTGAATAGCTCCCATTCAGGCTCCCTATCTACTGTTCCCAGTGCACTGCAGTCTAGGTTTGCCTGGGCTGCCTTCAGAAGAAAAATATTAGCACTTGGCCACCTGTCCAATAAGGGGACGTTTTACATTTCAGTGTTTCGAGGGTCTCTGTTTATTACACATTTTCCATTGTTCAGGGAAGCAGGAAAATCCAAGAGACATTATTTCTATATAGATATAGATAATCATAACCCCGCTTAGTTCAATTTTGCACTCAGAGCAGACAAGAGCATTTTGCAGGTCCCCACTGGCTGTTAGTCTGATTTAGTCCCAAAATGGTCTGGAGTAGTTTTGGGGGGTTATTCCCACAGAATAAAAATATTCCTCTGTCCCTTGTCTCACTGGGAGATGTTGCTCGAGCTGCAGCTATAGAATCTCATCGGGACAGTTGAGATTTCTTCAACGCACACAGTCCCAGCTAAACCTGCTGTGCAGCACTTCTGGATTTACATAGCTGGAGCAAGTGGGCAAAGAAAAAACTCACAAAGTGGCCCTCCGGTATAGCAGCATCTGATTGCAATTTCTGACGGCACTGATGGCAACTTCTTCTGTTTTATACACCGTCTTCCATCTATCTGGGTAACCAAAGCCACACAGATGACTAGAAGTATACGCCAATTCTTTTTACTTCTGTTGAAATGACTTTCACCCTTCTGCTATCGTATTCACTGTTACATTTAATTTGTTTTGGTTTAGCACATTTTAGCTGAGCAAACAATTTGTATGTTATGACTTGAGCTTGTTTTGGAATTGTTAAGGAATTTTATTTATTTTTTTTTTTCACAGTTTTTTTTTCTAACCTGTCTGTATTCAGCTCACACGCTGGGTTGTATTTAAACAGAAGATCAACTGATAATTGCAACACCACTGCTGGCATCGCTCTAGCAAAGAGGCTGCCAGCATTTCCAGGTTGAATTTTGGCATACGGCGTTGCAGCCTGCAAGCCAATTTTATTAAAATGAGTAGAGGGAAAAATCTGTTTGGCCTTTTTTGCTTGATAAGAATACAAAAAGGCAAAAATTTTTAAAAGAATAAATTAATGTTGAAAACACAGTTCCTGACCTGCAGGTATTTTTGTGATGTCTGACACTCAGCTGACTTGCCCAGGCCAGTATCTGTAACTGGGATCACCCTCCGCCAGAGCCACACTAGAGAAGGGCATTGACCATGCATTGATTACAAGCTGGGACATCAAGGATATGACCAACAAATGTCTCGAGCTGTGTAGACACTATCCCATCTGAGCCCAACCTCCCAGCCCAAGCACCTCAGTACAGCCTCACAATGAGACCAGTGCAGCTGAAAAACGGTCCCCAGTTCACCCCCAAAAATCCTTATTTCTCAGTAAAAACACAGCCATCTACACTTGACATTGTTTCAGGGCCCATAGCCTACTACCTCCTCTTGCAAATGTGAAACCACACACCAGCAGAATACAGATGAATATCTGCACTCATATAATTTTATATTTAAGCCTATGGGATAGTGATAATTACAGTTTTAGAATGGGATCAAAAAGCACAGATCTACAGAGACTCTTTGAAGTCAATATCTATTTATTATAATTGCACAACATTTTCCATCGGACCTGAAAGCATTATTCAGGCATTAATAAATTAAAGTTCACAAAAGACAAACTTCTCCTGCCACTATTTAAACCCATTTGATGGATAGGTAACCTGAGAAACACAGATTTTAGGTGGGTTACCTCTGTGTTCAAGCAGCACCTGGACACGGCTGGTCTGCAGTGGATGAAGTGGATCACAGAAACAACACCACATTTAGCTCACCAGAGTCACCAGATTCTCTTGACATTTCCTCTGTTCTCACACCTGGGTCTTTCCTGGTTGGAGATGCCAGATGTGGAACATCTTGGGATCTAATGAAGCTGCTTAGTTAATAAAACTCATACCACTTGATAGTTAATATTGCTCTTATCCAACAATTGCTCTCGTTTAATGACCGTGAGCTGTACAGAAACTTTTACTCCACATTTCCACACTCTTCACATATATAAGAAGACAGGAGAAGTGAAAACATTTTCTTCACTCTGAGGATGGTGAGACACTGGCACAGGTTGCCCAGGGAAATTGTGGATGCTACATTCCTGGATGCATTCAAGGCCAGGCTGGATGGGGCTTTGAGCAACCACGTCTAGTGGGAGATGTCCCTGCCCAAAGCAGGGGAATTGGAACTGGATGATCTGTAAGATCCTTTCCAACCCAAACCATTCTGTAATGAATCAAA
>WUAM01000356.1:3001799-3013398 GCA_024336885.1 Actenoides hombroni
CCTATCATTTTGGTGGACATAGCTGACTTGACAAGAGGGACTAAGTCTGGTCCATACTCCACCCGTGCTGGCTCTCCGAGGGCTGGGCAGTCAAATGGCTCCTGCTGAGCTACCACGAGGGGGTAAAACGGCTATCCTGTGGGTTTTTAAAGTTGGAGGAGTTTGCCATTGGCAATAGAGGGAGAAGAGACAGGTCCCTTCTGAATTTCCAACCTCAAGAGGTGCCTGCTGCTGCCAGCAGCAGCCCCTGAAGGTGCAGCCCTAGCCCAACCCGCAGCTGGGCATAACTGTGGGAATGGGGTAGGGCATCCAAGGATGGAGAGAAGGAAAAATCCATTGTAGATATTGGAAATTAATCCAAATCCTTCCTGGCAAATCTGCTTACTTAATATGTTCATTTAAATTCCTTTCACAGACAAGGAAAATGAGATATTTTTAAAAATAAAAAAAATGTTAATTAATGCGAGTTGTGGGGAAAATAAATCTACTAGCTTCCCCCACCACTACCCTAAACTCAGTACAGAGAGAACCTGAGCTGTATTCAGCATTAAATGTAAAAATCTATATATTTTTTTTATTTTCAAAAGGGGTTTAACTAAAGCAGGATTTCATGGATCACCAATAGACTTCTAAGAAATCTTTCCCATTAAAATTATGAAAGGAAAAATAATAATAATAAAAAAAGAACAAAAGGTATCTAAATCTCCAACATGTCTTACAGCATATTAGGAACATACTCAACCTCAAAGAATTTTTATTAACCTCTCACTTCTTCCAAATTCGGAAAAATTCCCCCAAATACGAGTCATAGTCCAACATCAGGAGTCTCCTTCTCTGGAGATATTCAAATCCCGGGCAACCTGCTCTGCGTGACCCTCCATTAGCCGGGGGGGTGGACAAGATGATGTCCAGAGGTCCCATCCCCTACCATGCTGGGATTCTGGGATTCTACGTGATCAGAAGCTGCCAAACATCTCAATGCAACTGAGCACCACAGACTGCTCTGGTTCCAGGGTAGATTAGAGGTACATCCATCACCCAATGGGAGCTGTACCGGGGGAGGCACATCATGTTGCATTTTTTACTGCACAATGTGATTATTTAAAGGCAAAGTCTCAGGTCCCATGTCCTTGCTTAAATCTATGGGGAACAAGGGATTTATCCCTGAACTTTACATGGCAAGTAAGTGTCTTCCATGGCATGCACTACCAAGAAAAATGTCCTTACCAGCCAGCCCAGAACATCTCCTGCCATCAGAAACCTTTTTCCCCGAGATGTGAAGTGGCCTTTCCACACAATATTGGCAACCTGTCTTGAGCATTATTTCATATGTTTTATTCTATTTCTTTTCCCACAGATCACCCTGCTTTAAACCACAGCTATGCAGAAGCAAATGGAGCAGGGGTTCTTCCGTCCGACCTCTGCAGCAGCCCCCATTGCTGGGGTGGAATGTTAAAGGCTGAGCATCCTTGCTAGAGGACCTGGTTCTGACCTGGGCTCTTGTCAAGAGTTTTAAAATGCAGGCATTTGAGAAGGTCACTGAAAGTGAATACACGCATGCCTACAAATCAGAAAGCTAAAAGGAAAGAAAACTCCATCGTGTTAACTAAAAGCTGTTATAGAAATCACACACCATGTGCAAGTGACCAGAAGATCCAAAAACTTCTCTGCTATGAGGGTGTCAGAGCTTGTCCCAGGCTGCCCAGAGAGGCTGTGGAGTCTCCTTGTCTGGAGAGATTCCCACCCCAGCTGGACACTGCGCTGCTGGGCCCCCTGCTCTGGGTGACCCTGATGGATGGAGCAGGGGGGGACACCAGATCAGCTCCAGAGGTCCTTTCCAACCTCCACCATGTTGGAATTCTGTGATTATGTTTCACAAAAGCCTGGTCCTGAGCAAATATTTCAGGCACGGATCTCATGATGAAAAAAATGGACCTCAGCCTTCTCTAATCATGATGAGAAAGTGAGCCTGGGCTGAGGATGGACTTCAGAGTCATGCATGGTGCTGCACAATGACCCTCTCGTAAGATTCACCCGCTCCTGCAAACTCCAGTAACATCTCCTGCTTCAAAGCCTCCCAGACTCACAGCTGTAAAGCGGCACAGCTGCCAACGTGTCGGGGACATCTACCAGCTCCTAAAACACCTGCTCTGAAAAATCTGCTCTCTGCAATTAAATATTTAGATGATGCTTCATTTATGAAAATTAAATTTTTAGGAGTGAATTAGGACTAGCTTAATTTTTATACTAAAATATGAAAATCGTAGTATATTATTAGAAACATATTTTTCTTGCAAAACTCTGTGATCTAGCCAGGAAAAAAAAAGTTATGAAATAGACTTTTTATAGTAGGTGTTAATTCTGAATAATTAGGATTAGGCACTGGGGATTTGCAACCTAAATAAAAATTACCTAATTAACCCTTATATTGGCCCTAACAGAGAAGCCAAACAGTTCAGCAATAAAAAAAAGAAAGAAAGAAAGAAAAAGGAAAAAAATGCCCTCCACACACAGAAATGAGTATCTAATAGTCTAAAGCCAAAAAAGGGGTTTAAAGACACCTCCTGGAAAATATTTACAAGCCTGACAAGAGCCATCCAGACAGATGGGATTTGGATTTGTTATAATCCAGATGTTTTACGATCACATCCCCAATTAGGAATTGTGAAATCATCTGAGGTCTTTTTTATTTCTTGATACTTTCCTAATGCTGCTGCTGCCTTCACTGATTTCTTTTTATAGTGATTATTAGTCTTATATGTTTGGGGTTTTTTTTTGTCTAGATTTTCTTAAGTACCCCTTGAGATGTCCGGGAACAGATGCATTCATGGGAGCAAGACTTGGCCTCCTCTAGGGCAAAACCATGGCCAGGAAAGACACACAATGGCAGGTACTGAAGCCTCCTCAGCTCCTCTTGAAGTTCAGCCCTGGGCATTGTTCCTAAGAGCTGTGCTGGATTCATGACCAAGAACCAACCATCTCTCCCTGCAAAGGTCTTCTGAAAGAAACCCTGGGCAGCAGCACACCATCACTGGGAGAGGTTTGTGTGGAAAGGAGGTTCTCATGGCCACAAGCATGAGTGCATTGCTGGAATAGAAAATCATTTTCTTCCTTGGTCAAGGACAAAGACTGGTACCACAGACTCACGCAAACACTAACAGTGCTGGAAAGGATGTCCAGTTCGTTTCTCTGACCACGGTGTAATATTCAATACATAAATCCAAGGTAAAAACACTCTGCTGTATCTCCATATGTTTTAAAACTTCTTGGTTTTTTTTCATTTTGTAGACAGAGTTGACAAACTGCAGAACTATGAGCCAACACTTCAGCTGAAACAAGAGCTGGACAAACTTTGAGGTTGCTAGGGTTTGAGGTGCATCCAAAATCCAGTCTGATCCCTTTAGGTACAACCATACTCCATGAATTAAGAAAACATGGAGGCATCTGCCCAGATTTTCACAACAGGTGAAACATCCCAAACAGGTCCCAGACTGAGACAAAAATGTGGCACCAGCCTCACTAAAGATGTGTAAGTTCTCCTCTTCCTTTGCATGGGAAAGGATGTGTATCATTACCTGAATTACCCGTAGGATTACCAGTAGGACAACAGCATAATCTAAGTGAACTTTGTGTGATGGCTGAATATGGAATGATGCAGGCATAAATGAGATGTTTTCTTTTTGAAGAGCTTCATCAGACTAATACTTAGCCAACAGTAATTACCACCCTTATTAAGAACCAGCTGAAACATTGGTGTTTGTAGACGTGCAATGAACATGAACATTGATACAGTCAGGAGCAGAAGGAAGCATGAGCTTTCTAATAACTTCTATGGGTTCCTCTCATTCAAGTGGAAGAGAGCTGGAACACCTCTCCTACAAGGACAGACTGAGTTGGGGTTGCTCAGCCTGGAGAAGAGAAGGCTCTGGGGAGACCTAATTGCAGCCTTCCAGTATCTGAAGGGGACCTACAAGAAAGTTGAGGAGGGACTACATACAAGGGTTTGTAGTGACAGGACAAGAGGTAATGGCTTCAAAGTGGAAGAGGGGAGATTTAGATGAGAAATTAGAAAGAAGTTCTTCACTCTGAGGGTGGTGAGACACTGGAACAGGTTGCCCAGGGAAGTTGTGGATGCTCCATCACTGGAAGTGTTGAAGAATAGGTTGGATGAGGCTTTGAGCAACCTGGTCTAGTGGGAGGTGTCTCTGCCTGTGGCAGGGGGTTTGGAACTTGATGATCTTTAAGATCCCTTCCAACCAAAACCATACTATGATTCCATGATTCATTCTATCAAGTAACCATGAAAAACACTATTTAAATAGCAAAAATACAATGTTTTAGCTCAAAAAAATATATAGTACAATTTACCTGGTGAACATTTGCTGCCTTAACCTTACAGCATTCCTTTCCTTCTTCATCTTGTTTAAACCCTGGCTCTGACATATCTCTCCATAATGGACACAGCACCATCCTGGATTTGCCCTGCACCCTGAAGCCCTCTGCTACAGGGGTCTCTCGTAGAAGTGCAGGAGGGATTTCACACCAGCTCTTGCTCAGGGTAAGCATCCAGCCCATTCTGCACTCACCAGCTGGCAACTGTCAGACCTCGTGCCTCATGCGTTCTCTCCCTCCAAGGCTTCCTCCAGCTGCCGTTTCAGCAAGGTGCCCCAAATCCCTTGGGGTGCCTCTGTAGCACCTGCCACTCACCCAGCTGCCAGTCCCCATTGCTCTGCAGCACCCGTGAGCAGATCCTCCCTGTGGGATCACCCAGTCCCACCACACTGAGAACTGCAGACCATGCCCTGCCTCCCAGGAAAAACAGGGATTTTGCTCAAGGTTTATAGATTCAATCAAACCTCCTCAAATAATTCCCATGGAAGAACTCTACATACACGAGGCTGAAGCCTTAATTTTTTAAAGTTTTCTTTTCCCCTGCTGTACAGATTAAATACATAATTTGATTTCATCTCGTTCAATTTTAAAATGATTAATCTTCTAAAAAAACCCACACAAGTGGTCCCAGCTCAGACCAGATGGACAGGTGCATCCCAATTGCAAAGCCCCATCTCTAACATGGATTTCTCCTCCTGCCATGCACACAGGCACCAGGAATGCCCAGTCCTGTACCCAAAATTTTGTCCCCAACAGAAAGGGCCAACCTGCAAAATCCATGTCCCCAAGAGCACTGCAGTGCCCAGCAAGAAATGCAGAAAATTAAAAATGCTCCTTTTTTCCTCTGCTGGCAAGTTGCCTCCTGCAACGCAGGCTGGATTTCCTTCTTTTCAGATCTGGAAACAATATAAATGGGAGATAACTTGCAATCCTTAATGCTTTCCATCCTCTTTGCAAAATCTTTTTATAATGCTCAAATAGTTGGCTTCCAGTGATGATATTATAATGATCCTGGGGAGTACTGAGAAACTGAGAGTAAATTCAAGTCAAATACATTTTAGAAAATTAATACAATATCAGAGACCTTATATTGAATAATTTTCATTACAGGATATAATTCTCTTACTGGGGAAGAGCAATAACATGGTGATTGTTGATGTTGCCAGTGCCTTTTTATATATATATTTTTTTTTAAATCTACAAGACTTAGGCATTAAATTGTGCCGTTATAGTTGCTCGGCAACCATAACTTCGCATATGCACCTCCCATGGTTTTGTAGCAACAACAATCTTACGATAACAAGGGGATGGGTATCTCTTTTGCAATCAAGATTCTTCTTGATATGTAAATTTATGCAACGTTTTATGTATTATGTATGGAAAAAATTAAAATAATTATTTCATTTGAGTAATGAGCCTTAAGTGTTGATTTCAGTTTGAAAATTCTGCAGGAATGGACCTGCTGAAAATTGGATACCAATAAACAGAGGAAATCCACTGGCATGTAGTAAACCAATTATATTATCTTTGGAACACCTGTTATTTACATATTTCAAACATGAGATACAAAACAGGAGTGTGGAGACCATTTGGGGTTTGCGGGTTTGAGTTTTGGAGAGGAAGATTAAATGGCTATTTAAGACAAAAGGAGAAAAATGAAAACAAAAAAACCCCCGCAGAACTAAGCAAAATAGACTCAAAGTAAATTCAGTGCCTGCAGGGCTGGCCAAAGTTGAGTCAATGTTCTCAAGAGAAACCTGTTCCTCCTGGGTACACCTCCAGGACTACGGTACAGGAGACCACTTCAACACACAATTTCAATTTCACTTGAAGTTTTTAGAGCCTGATAGAAGTCTGGGCATCCCCAGAGCAAGAAGAGGCACCTGGGTGCTACACCTCCATATGGAGCACAAGCCTGTGCCCTAGTGCAATGGGGACGAGCTCAAATGGAAAAAAAAAATCCTCAGCTTTTAACAACGTATTTTTCCTCTGGACCCTTTAGACTGTGGAGATGCTACTGTTATCAGATGTTGTATATCATCAAGACTTTGTTGAGAAATGCCAATCCTACGTGGATTTCTACCTCTGAAATACCAATATTCAACATTTATATTTTGTCTCACTCAGTCCATGGCCAGAGTCAACGGCAGAGTCAGCACAGGGCTCTGTCAAAGGACAGAGCCGAAGCCCTGGGTGGCACAGCCACCACTGGCATCACTGGTGTGCTCAGCCAAGTCTCACCTCTGGTCATCCAGCCACAGGGAAGCTGGAAGCAGACTGGGAATGTGGCAGAGATCCTGCAGAATGAACAGATGAAAGTGTGGGAGAACATGAAATAAATAAGAAGGGTGTTTCAAACTCTGTGCAGAAGATTTTTCTGGCACAAGGTGTCCAGGAGTCCCACTCCCAAAAAGCTTTTTTGGTGGATTCAGACTGCTAAGCCTTCACATCCTCCTCCTCTGTGGGAATCAGTGGGAGCAGCCCAGTGACTTCAGTGCAAAGAGCATGGGCAGTAAAAAACTGAATTACCTGTAGGTTAGTTTTCATGTCCCATAAGGGCAAAATACCCCACAATGAATTGATATAAGATAAATGAATTTGCTTGACAAAATATTTTTCATTACTTTCAATATTTTGGATTTGGGGTTTTTCTTTTGTCTTCAGAACAGTCCTATACTCATAGTACTTTTATTTTTATTCTCATCCTCTCTGCAAAGAGAATAAAAAACTAAATAAAGAAGTTATTAGACCATCCTGCAAGAACGTCAATGGACCAAAATGGTTCTATTTTTAATTGTTTTAATTAAGGAAAAAGCAAAATTATCTACATTTCCCTTTCAATTACTAGAGGGAAAAAATAATTTGATATTGCGTACAGAATTTGGATGAATCTTTTATCGGGCAACACCTCTGAGTGATTTTAATCTTTTAATGTAAAAATACAAGCTTATTTCTTTCCAGCTAGAATAGATTTTAACTTTTCACACAAACACCAAATTAGGATCTGGCTTTAATTTCTCCTTTGACATCACTTCCTCATTTGAGCCAGATTTCTCCACCATAACCACAATCTAGTTTAATCTTTCTGGGATATCACTGGCAAGTTTATGTGGCACCGCAGAAGAGAGAACTCCTCTGTAGATCAAAGAGGAAATTCCCCGTTTCATCTTTTCCTAATCAGGATATTCTCCAACTTCTAGAAAGCCTTGTAAGTACTTGAACATCATGTCTCTTTATTAAGCTATGATTGCTTTAAATTGAGTCTCCTGCTCAACTGTTGTTCAGTGCCAATGCCCCAGTACTCATACAACACAATCCATGCTGCTTTAAGAACTAGACTTTTCTCCTGCCCTGGGGCCACCACAAAAATTTATCTGACAACCAGAAAGATTGTAAACAGAAAAAATAGAATTCTAGGATTGTTTTGGGTGGGAAGGACCCTTTCAAGGTCATCCAGTCCAACCCCCCTTCAGGGAGCAGGGCCATCTGCAACTAGAGCAGGGTGCTCAGAGCCCCAGCCAACCTCACCAGGGATAAAGAATCTGCCCCATATTCTTATGAGCAATTACTTTTTTGAGCACTAGAAAGGAAGCCTTTGCTGACAGCAGCCTCCTGGTCCTCCACCATGACATTGCTCCACATCTTTTCCCGTCACCTGTAAGAATCCTAACCTCACCCAGCCCTCCCCACTCCCCAGAGCTGAAAGCATTTTAAAAAGCGCTTTAACTCAGATGTGCCATCAGAAGTGGCAGTGCAGGGAAGCTGCCACATCACTGCAATGCACTAAACATTTCCCCAAGGACATTATGGTCCGGGTTCCAAATATAATTAGGAGAAATTTCAAACACTGCTTTAGATTACGTATACAGTAACATGCAGTACTGACATAACTATAGAGAGTATTTCTTAAAGTCTTTAATCATCAAGTCGTATTTTGTCTTCTTTACTTATAGGTCATTTCTTTGACAGAATAAATTATGATTAGCCTCTTAGTTTAAATGTAAAATTTAGCAGAACTATAGTGTCACTGCTCTCTGTGTTCTTTCTTTCAGTATTTCCCTTTCATTAAAACTGCCTTTGAAATCTTTTACCCTTTACTATATCTGAAGCCCAGTGAGGACACTAATTTCTGAAACCCTGTCTGTGCTAAAGGAAAATGTGGAGGAGGCTTAGGCTCCTCCATCATTTGGTTTTTCTTGGTTTCGGCCTTTTTTTTAATTTCCTTTCTTCTTTTCCTTTTCTTTTTTGTTTTGTTTTAGACTGCAAAGATCACAGTACTTCTGGTATAAAACAGGCAGGGAGAAGACAGCCATAATATGGGATGTGCTGGGAGATTTTGAATGCAAACTGTGCATTTTCTTACAACTCAGTTCTCTTAATATCCAAGGAACAGGACCAAATAAAAATAACCATTATTGTTCAGGCACATCCCTTTCTGATCCCAGAATTTTCTTATATGCCATGTATGTATGTGCATATATAAAATATTTACTCTGAACAGAGGGAACTTATGAAATTATCATAGAATTATAGTATCATTCAGCTTGGAAAAGACCCTTGGGATCATCGAGTCCAACCATTAACCCTACTCTACAAAGTTCACCCCCAAACCATGTCCCCCAACACCGCACCTAAATGACCCTTAAACACTTGGCAATTCAAATTCAACAGGCTTTTTGAACACTGCAAGCTTTGCTGGCCAGACTCATGTATTTGTGTACAATTTTCACCACCTCCAGAATCCTTTTTTTCCTGCTCGATTCTCTCCGCTGCCCAGAAGCGTTTGTAAAGCACACAACTGCTACGTGCACATCCCAAATGGTGCCACGCAGCAAACCCAGGGTGTAAGCATTCTGCAGAATGTGTATGCAGAAGACTCACCAACATCCCGCCTGGGATCTTACCAGGAATCAAATACTCACTGAAGTTGGGACAGCACTTGGCTCATGCTACCGCACTAAACTACATCCAAGCTACCCTGGATAAGCACTTTCTCACAGTGTTTTCACAAGACCCTGGGCGCACATTAAAAGGCACAGTACATTTGTTAAAGGTGACACCAGCACTGAAGCAAAAAAAAAAAACAACAAAACACAGAAGGAAAAAAAAACCCCCACAAAAAAACCCAAAACAAACCCAAAGAAATCACAACTGACCAAATATTACATTGTTGGAAACAGTTTCATCTACTCCTGCAGTACTACTTTGAGCAACACAACGCCAGCAATAAGAGGGGTCATAATAAAAAGTGTTAGACTTGCCAAGGCAATATTTCACCGGGCTGAAACATCGCCTTGCACAGCCAGTGAGATTGTTTTACGTGCTGGGCATTTTGCAAGTTAAATCTCTATAAATACGACCGCAACACGCAAAGAGTAGCTTAACCATAATGTTTAGCAACTGCCACCCGATGTCTTGTAGAAAAACTAAAATGGCATTGACATTTTATAAAAATGGGCATTTAAAGTCTTCTGGAGAGGGTGAGGTTATAATGCTGTTGGACCAATACTATAAAACATGAAAGATTTCATCCTGCTGCAATAATTCTGCTACTCTGATGCAGGCTTTCCTTAAAAATGTGCATCTGCATTGCAATACTTAGAGATGCTCGTGATTCTTCGTGATGTAGTCCCCCCAAGATCAGAGGGTCTGCTTCGGTCAGTGGCTGAATTTCAGCTGGGAAAGCTAAATAAGGTTGCTACTTTCAAGCGAGGGTCCCTGTGATCCTCTGCTTGGCAGGACAATAGAGCATCCATGGGAAATCTGTGCATAAATTTGAGAAGTCCATGGAAACTGGGAAAGGCAGTTCTAAATCCCCAGCTCCCCAGCACCTCGGAGCCAGAGCTGCACCACAGTGGGGGAAAACTGGCTTGAGGGATATAAAGTTGCAGATCTGCTGTTCCCACACACCTCTCCTTTCACACCTTCTGCCTGTCTCCAAATCTCTGTCCCAGAAACCCCCCTTCCAGAGCGGGATTTCCAGTAAACACAGGGTGTGCAGCCCTTGGGGATCTAAGCAATTACTTTTGACCTCCTCATGCCATAAAACCCCAGCAGATCCCATAAAGCCCTTTAGGAAGTTAGGTGTCTAATTCCCATTATTCAAGACCATTGCATAGAAGGAAAAAAAAAAAAGCAATTAGGGACTGTAAACTCCCTCAAACATTTCACATAAGATTCCTAAATCTGTTTCAAATGACCAGATCCTGTGGGAGGACTTGCATCTTTTTAGAGGTTCTCACATTATATTTTGAGATGTAGAGCAGCTAGAACAGGGCATATGGTTCTACAGCATCCTGTGAAGCAATGTACAACAGAACAGATACAACTTTAAGTCATCTTCAAAGTCCCTTTCCCAGAAAACATCACATTAAGAAGAGGGGTGGAGAAGTTTTCCTTGAAAACAGGCCAGAGGATGAAATTTCCATTGTCAGTTCCACAGCAATTTGTAAATAAATACACCTAGTAACTAGTAATTAACATTTTATTAGATAAATGACTCATGCTTGCTAAATTACCATGCATAAATATGCCATTAATATGCAGCAGAACTTATAGTTCAAAGCTATCAGCAATGTAAACATATGTTCACACACTCCACCTCGGTGCACTCATGTATCTATGTTCAAGGACTGCCATGCAAATATATCAGTGATTTAGGGGGCTTCAAACTCTAAGGGAAAACTGCATCTTTCGACTGAGCTTAATAAGACGTTGAGATGAATTTGTTTCAGCTCACAAGAAGGCGGATCCATCGCTGTGGAGCTGGTTTGCTCCCTGCTGATTAGCAGTGGGCAGAAAGCTTCATTTTCTGACTGTTACAGAAGTGTCATGCTGTCCAGCAATTGAAGAGGAATGGAGCATTTCATCTACACCTCTCCACTGCATTCCAGACAGGCAAGGGAGCCTTGCTGTTCCCCTCTGCTTGCAACCACCATGAACATCCCTCAAACCAAGTACTCACCTGGGCACTCATGAGCAGCCACTCATGCCCAGCACCTCGTACACCTACCCTTAAACACATTAACAGCTTATCAGAGGTCAAAGAAATCACTACTTGCCAATTCTTTCATAGATTCATAGAATCACAGACTGGTTTGGGCTGGAAGGGACCTTTCAAGGTCATCTCCTCCAACCCCCCTGCAGGGAGCAGGGCCATCTGCAACTAGAGCAGGGTGCTCAGAGCCCCGGCCAACCTCCCCTGCAA
>WUAM01000356.1:3018110-3032805 GCA_024336885.1 Actenoides hombroni
CTCAGCACCACATCTCCACAGCTTTGAAACCTCTCCAGGGATCATGGGGACTCCACCACTGCCCTGGGCAGCCTGGGACAGTCCTGGATCTTAAAGGTCTCTTCCAACCAAAGTGATTCTATGATGTTATGATTATTCTCTGAGCACCCAGGCACAGGTGGCATACAGTGGCAACTCAGCAAATTATAATTCACCCAACAGAGAAATTTGTTGGGAAAAGATTCAAAGCACCTGGAGCAGAGTTAAAAGAAGATAAATATACTGGAGCAGGAAGGGGCTTTCACCATGCTCCTGCTCCCAGTGTTATTGGACACAGGGTGCTCCAAACATGCTTCCCACACTGCAGCTTCTATACAATCCCAGTGTGAGGAGTCTGTCTCTGGAGAGATTCCCAACCCAGCTGGACAATGTGCTGCTGGGCCCCCTGCTCTGGGTGACCCTGCTGCATGGAGCAGGTGGGTGGCACCAGATCATCTCTAGAGGGCACTTCCAACCCCTACCAGTCTGATTCTGTGATGCATGCAGCCCTGAGGGACAGCTCTCACCCAGCCTCAGCATCAGTCCCAGGGGCCAGATCTGCAGTTCCTCACCAGGCACCGACAGCAAACACAATTTTACAGAGATTGGTTCTCATCCTAGACCAGGATGCACACACCCCAGGGTGCTCCCAAAAGGCAGGAGATGGCACTCACTGCCTCCAGCCCCAGAGCAACCACACACCCAGTATCACAGTGCCACTGGATTACTGGGACCAAGTCGTCCAAGGGCTGCATGTGGACCAGTGCTGAGAGGAGGATGGCAGGGGATGGGGTGCCTGTGGCAGCTCTGTACCACTCAAGGATGGTGTGACAGGGGAGCATCCCTCCAGTGGCCCTTTAAGCCAGACTGAAAGATGCTCTGCATTGCCAGGCTGACAAAAAAAAAGCAGCATTAGCTGAGCTGTGAAACTGGCTCTGTATGTTTAATGTGTCTCAATGGCTGGGGTGGGATAGCACGGCATCAACTGAAAGTCAAGCAGCTGAATCCTTGTGCACTGCTTTGAAAAATTAGGGGCATTTATAATGTCTAATATGTTGCGAGCCAGGATGATTTAACAGATGGTTTAAAAAGAAAATCAGCATGTCAGGCAAGGCCCATTGTGTAGCTCTCTGTAGATTTCTATAGAATGTGAGAGTGATAAAGTGTTTTTCTTCTCTAATACTGAAAGATGTTAAAACTTGAAACCTTGGGGGAAATTGCTTAATTACCCCCGTGGTGTCAGTGGTCCAGAGCACTGGGAAATTTCAATTCCCTGCAGAAAGGGGTCAAATAGGGAACAACCAGGACACTTTTTAAACTCTTGTTAATGCCTCATAACCTTTAATGAATAATTTTCAGTATCACGCCCAATCTAACCTCACACAAAAGACAGTAATATTTACCTCTTCATAGCTTTGCCTCCATTCTGTGCACAAAGAGAAAAATATAAACAACATATTTGCCTCCGTGCAGAGAGAATACATGACAGGAAATTCAAATTTTTTTAAATGCCTGTTCCTCTGTTACCATCAATTCATAATTTCTCTACAGCTTTAAATTTAGGATGCAAAACCAAGTTAACTTTTCTTACACAAGTACAGGAAACAGGGATTTCCCCATGCCATGCATGCAAAATTACACTATTTTTTTCGTAGAAAGAAGAGTTAATATTTAAAGTTGCCCTTTAATACTCATTTGGAAACACTGATTGAATAATAAGCCAAGCAGCTCAGTGTATCACATCTCTATTAAATTCTTGCCTTTTTTAAGATTAAAAAGAAAAACAAACTTTTTTCTTCCTCTAAATGCAAATCTTTCTGTGTAACACTGTGCCTAATCTACTACAACTAATTAATCTGTTTGAGCTGATGAAATGTTACCTCTGCATTTTTTGTTCCTTGTATACAATTATTGTAACAGTGGTGAATAAATCAATATTCCCAATCCAACTGTAAAAAACAATCAAGAAAAGCAGTGCTTCTCAGGGAAAAAACACCAAATAATATTTATTAACTCTGTCTCAATCCACAGCAGAGCCTAATACCATTCAAGCATTTTCTGCAAGTGTAATAAGCAAACTCAAATACATGATGAAAGTGGCACATGCCAATAATTTCACCATTTTACACTGCAGAGTAATTGAAGGATTTAATGAGAAACAAACCAATAAAAATAAATAGACCATGCAAGAGGAGGAGAAACTGATCTAAAATGGAAGTTGCTCCATTGTGAGTTTTAGGGGTTGTTTTTTTTGCATGGTTTGACTTGGGGGGGAATAGTGTTGGGACAATTGGCTGTTTATTTCTACTTATTTTACATTTTTGCAGTTGGATTTCGAAAGAGGAAAATACCACTTGCTCTATCGAGACTCGATTCTGCATCAATAGGCTATCCTTTTCCTTCCACTTCCAACAGATCTGTTATTTTCCTGCTGAATTATATGATGAATAGGATCTTTCTGCCTGAAGTTGGAAACTGTTTCTGTTGTATTGGTGTTTATAAATAACTCTGAGCAGCCTCGCCTTTTAAATAATGGCACAGAGTCCTCCTGCTTTTAGAAACATCTATAAATCACAGTCCCCATGAAAGGAATTCTGATTACAAACAAACTCCTTTGTCTCAGCAGTGCCCCTAAATTTTGGCTGTGGACAAATGTCTCGCTGAAGGATGCCACCAGCACCCAAGTCAATACAGAGCAAGGACCATACATGCTTGCACAGATAGAAGATTACGTCCTTATGTTTGACATACATTTCTGGTGACTCCAGAGCTAGATCAAGCTTTCAATTGGTCTGACCTAGCAAAACCTCACAAATGGTATTTTTTTCCATAAAAAAACCAAAAAAAAAGACCTTAGCTGAAGAATTTTGAACTCTACTTCAGCCACACCGAAGCTGCTGCCAGTGACAGAGCTGGGGGTGGCAAAACCTATAGAGCATCTCCCAAGCAGGATTTTTGGTAGGGCACAAGATAGAGATGCTTCCAGCCAAGCCTAGGGTAACACTGGGTGGGGAGAAGTTCAGATGCAAAATGATTACTCCCAAAACTTTTGAGGGACTAAGGCAAATATGAGGACACTTCGTCAAGTTCAACAAGTGAATTTTGTCACTTGCACAACAGATAGTTAAAATCTATGCTCATTTGTGAAGAAATCTAAATTCCTGAGAAACATGGACCAGAATGGGCTCCTTACTCGCTAAGCACATGAGACAGGCAAAGACAAGCCTGTTAAATCTGGGTATTCAGAGAAATCATGTCAAATATTGAGATATGGACACCTAATAAAAAAAACAACACATCTCATCTCTAAAGGGGATTATTTTCAGATGCATTGTTTTTATGGTTTTTTTTATGTTTTTTCTTGTATGCACAATTGAAAACATGGACTTGTAATAAGTTATTGCTTTGTGTGGTGCTTTGGGAAAGAGGGAGAGGGCAGGTTCAAAGACCAAGGGCGGAGAGAGCTCTCCCTGAACAACTGAGGTCCAATCTCAGTGTACAGGTCAGCGACCCTTTTATAAAATCTTTGAAGTGCTTTCTTGAAGAGTATTGACTGACTAAAGCCTTTTATTTCATATCAAGTTCAAATGTAACGTCTTTATGAGTGTAATGCACAAATCGATGAATCAGGACATTCGGATTATTTAGATAGAACTCAACGTGTGTAGCGTGCACCGAGGCCTCTCTAAAACCACTCCTAGCCTTTGGATAATATAATCATATCAGTATATAATTACTATCAACACATAATAGTTAATTATTATGTATAATATAATCCTACAATGTTGTTTACCAGACAAGCATTTTACAAAATAAGGTCCATCAACAAATTATTTTCTCTCTTTACTTGTCAGGATAACAAGTTTTGCCCAGACAATGCAACAGGAATTGCTGTTTTATCTCCCTTGTCAAGCTGGAGGTTAGAAGAATCTTAAATCCCATATTCCTTTGTCTTCACACTGGCAAACATCAGCAGCAGCATTGTTACTATTTCAGTAGTGAGGAGGACTACTAGCATGGAGGTCTCTCTTCTACTCTTTTTACATGTAGAACAAAAAATTCTCCTATGTGGAAGTGTTGGTCCCCAAGCTCTACCACTCCAGACTGAACTTCTTACCCGTTTCCCATTTTCCCACCCTCCTGACCAGCATCCCCATACAGAATGACATAACTATGGGCTCTGCATCTGCTGCAAAGGCCAGAGGCAAAGTTCCACCCCAAAACTCCCCAACTTTGTACATTCAGGGTAAGACAAAACTGTTTAGAGAAAACATGTTATAGAATAAGAAGTTATTACAGTACCAGCACAAGGTCAGTTGTGTTTTCAGTGCCAACAAGTTATGAAGGTCTCACATTTTTTGGCAGGAACACCTTACTAATGAAATACAAACCATCATGTTATGAACTTGAATGTTTCTGCAATGTTTTAATGGACTGTACTCGAGGACCAGACTGACTATGAGCTTGCTTCTTGTGCTAAGTGTTTATTTTTCACTGTCCCAATTGGGAAAAAAAAAAAGAACTGAAATAGCTCTTACATCAAATTCATGGATGCATAAATGTGTGAGACAGCAGAATTGACTATTACTCTCACTCCCATCATGACTTCTGGCAGTAAGAGAGTGACACAGAGCCAGGCTGCAGGTTCAAACCCTCACACCCCTTGGACCCGGACTTTTTAATTCTGGCATCCTCAGCCCTGCCTTTTCTCTTTTCCCATGCAAACTGGAATCCCCACGGCCATTAGAATGGCCAACCCTACTGCAGACTCCAGCCTTTCCAACACAGAAAGGGAACCTGCTTTCTGTGGTGCAAAACTCATAGGAAAACACGTCCCAGGAGCCAGGGGAGCAGAGACAGCATGGTAGAGCGAGACAGGAGCAGTGGTTCCCATAAGCGTATCCCTTCATTCTTTGGTGGGCAAAAATTGAGTGCGTTTGTTTGTGCATTCAAACTAGGAATATTTTCCATACCCATGACAGAGTTTTTTGCCACAGGTGCTGCGACAGCCACTCTAGATATAAAACATCCAAGTGCTAAACCCTGGCTAAGACTCCATCAGTTGCTAAGAGTTAATAACAGTGCTGATGCACAATCCCACTTCACTGGCAAACTTTGAAGGAAGCTATAGCATGCCTTTAGTATGCTCCATCAAAGACATCAGCAGAGAAGTCAAAGATGTCAAAATCTTGAGCAGATTCGAGCATAAATGCTGAACTTTGGTGTCATTTCAGAGCCCCAATCATGGTAAGTATTTCAGTGTTAATAAGGACCTGACATGCCCTACCACTAATTAAACAAATCATTTCCAAAGAGCTGTGAGCAGAGCAGCTCCTTCAGCACTCTTCAAAAAAAAAGTGAGATTTCAGGCAGAAACTGGCTGGCAACTGCCAAAGCAACATCTACCACAGCTCACTTATCACCATCCCCCATGGGGGACATGGTACAGCCCATTCAACCTCCCCATCAATGCTGCAACTCCCCAGCCAGCTCCAAAAAATCCCAAATCAGTGTTCAAAACCAGGAATTTCTGGAGGTCAACCAGCAAAACCCAGAGCAACTCCCTGGCCCTTCTCCAGCACTGTCTTTCGATCATCACTGCTCGTGGATGTTGATGTCCCCCTCTGATTTCCACATCCAGACAACTGGCAGAGCGCTACAGGAATGTCACACGTTTGTTATACTACAACCCGCCCTCGGATCACCTTGCCAGTTTATATTTCTTGTTCCACAAGGTGCATTTTTATTGTACAGTCTCCAACAGAAAATTGATGGAGTTTTCAGGTTGTCTGTATAAATAAATATGAAGAACATTGGTGTGTCACACGCTGTGGTTCAGCCTGGTGCTGTAGCTATGCCTTTTGCATGTTTTTTGTTTTGTTGTATTTGTTTTTTTATCAATGGGAATTAAGAGGTAGGTATTTCCACTGCCTTAGCTGTCAGCCAATCCATGTAAACTCCTGCTATTATGGGGGGAAAAAAAAAATAAAAGACACATCCCTTCAGTACCAATCAGAATTTCATTTCTGGCCTCGGCTGCATCCTCACCTAAACCTTTCTGAGGAATGCCAGGACAAATAAGTGTCCTGTATCTCTGGAATGCTCATTTTTCAGTCACCCGGAGGAAGATTGGCAGGTATGTTGCGTGGTTCCACTGTAATTAGTCTTTTTTTTAATGAAATAGACCCCAGATAGATTCCACTGTGGAGTTTCAATAATAGAATTTAAGTGAAAGTAATTTCAAAGTGCAACAGTAGTTTACATATTAGTTATTGTATAAAGGAAAGGAAAAAAGTAAAAATGCTCTGCTGTTCTAGGTTAAATGCAATTAACATCCAGGCCTTCTGCAGGACTCCTGGGAGAGAATGATTGGTTTGGCAGGTTATTTCTCAGGTTTTGATAAAAAGAAAAAGAAACTCCACATTATTTCAACTCTATACCCCTGCTGAAAATATTACAGCACTCTCTAGATTCATGACCTCAAAGCAACTTAGAAGAACACATGCATAACTCCAGAATGTTTACTAATTAGCTGTTACTCAGAAGCTCAATTACCACCTGAGCTGCTGCCTGTGTAATATTGCACATAAATAAATTTTTTCCAAGTCCATGTAGAAGACAGTTGCTTTCTATTTAACATTCACTGTGAGAGGGATGGAAAGAATTTTTCTGTTTGGTTTTGGAAAAAAAAATTGTTCAGAACCTTGATGCAGGAACTGACACTATGGTAACTGCAGGAAAACATATTCACCCCCTTCCCTTATTTCATAGAGTTGTATCCTATATCCCAAGAAAAATTGGGGTTTACAAGAAATAGGAAAATACTGTTACAGAATTGTCGTAAGACCATTTAAATGTGCCAAAGTTTTTTTATTATCTTTCTTTATTATCTTTATATAGTAAGCACATTTTAAGAAAACATTTATTTTCTCCTTTGTAAAGTTAAGTCTTTTACTCCCAATTGTTTCTAGAAATTCTACTTCTGCAGTTATCTAGGCATAAAATCTAACTCTTGCAGCATCTATTAGCTAGCTTGATGGGGTCTTATTTCAAAGGACCTCACAAGAAGTTGTTCATTCTTAGTCACAGAGGAATGCTTAGATCAAATCCTACTATTTTAATGTTTCTATAGGGGAAAAAGAAAGATGCAGTTTAGGCCAAACACAAAACTCTGGCTGATCTCCATTCGGACACTTTCTGCAATGTAGATGGTCCTTCACAGGCTGTTAAACACAACCTCTGGCTCGGGAAGTACCTGAGATGCAGATTGCTGGAGATGGGAAAACAGGTGAGGAAAGTCTCACTCTTATCTCCCCATTCCTATAATCATCCTTATGCACCAGCCAATGAAACAAGGTATTGGACCAGACAGATTATTAATATAGCCCACAACAGCTATTCCTCCAGTGGAACCAGGTCATTTTACCTTTAGGGAATAGCAGCTTGACTGTGTTTAAAACCTACTGAAGTTAATAGAAAGATTCTCATTGACTTCAGTGAGCTCTGGCCCACTGTCAGATGTGTTATTTCATCTTGACTTTCATTCACATAAAAAAATTATTTAGTTTTCTAGACAAAGTTAGTCATCTAAAACAAAGATAAGCGGATACCTCTACAGGACAATTAATTTTATCTTTAAAAAGGTGGCTAAAATATCCCCTTTCCCCCCCTCCCATCAGCTTAAGTTACAGTAACTTGGATGTAAAGCCTAAAATAGACACCCAGCTCTTAGAAGGCTGCAATAAATGGAATGGTTCCTATCTCTAGTGGCACAGTGGGTGATAGTAAAGTTAAATTGAACTTTATCAGTCCAACAACAAAAGGAATAAATCCCAAAAGGGAGAAAAAAGTTCATACAGACCCAGAAAATCCTCCAGAAAAGGCCAGATCAGAAACACTGAATGTAGCATTGGAGTAATTTTAGGTGTAGTCTAAGTTATTCCAGGTACTAAATTATTCTAGGTCCCTGTCTTAATTCAGCCCTATTATAGCAGTCCTTCTGTGTCAATTTTCTTTACGTTTTAGTGCCTAGACACTGGGACAGATGCAAATGTGACCTGCACACTGGACATTGCCACTACAGACCCATTGCCCACATTGTTTTGGCAGTTGCCTGAGATGGCCGCATGGAAAACCTCCTTACATCATCACACATCTCTAACTGCCGACTTTCCTTGGGAAATACTGTTTGGAGGCTTGTTTATTTTGCTATTATGAGCATGTTTTGCTACAAGAAATTATACTTAATTATGTTACAATATTTTCAGAACTGTTAATGTTAATATTAATGCATTGAAAATCACTTTTACTTAATTTTTTACTGGGTGTTCTTGTATAATTGATAGGGAATTTGTTATTAAATCTTTTATTTGACTGATTACTTAATCATTCCCACATGGTTATTGAAGACAATCTTACATATAATTAATTTCACTAATAGAGACTCCCCATGTTTTCCTTCCTAGGCCAGTGCCTGCATGGTTATCATGTAATTTAAGGCTTTCCTGGAGCAGCTTTAAATTATGCACATATTTGTGTTAATTATATATACGGCCAGATTCTGCTACCTTGTATATGATGGCTAACACCTCCTTGCATGAGTGACTAACTCAAAGCCAACAGAGATGCCTTGCCACCAGATCAGTGGGATAAAAAGTGGTGGAAAACAATGTGCGGAAGAGCACAAATGTGGAGATTGGAGCACTTGCCTCTCCCACCTATGAGAGGCTCACAGTGAGCCACAAAGGACCATGGACCATGTGCACAGTGGCAAAAAGGGAGCAAATGATGCCTGACATCACACAGAAGCACAGAGTTATTAATCAGGTGACAGGGTGAATCCACAACAGGAAGCTAAGTTGATGCCGATTATTGACTCCCAACAACAAAATGGGTTTGTATGTTGCATGTTTTCCCTCAAGCTGGAAGACAGAGGCAGTTCCAATAACAGCTAACTCCACCACTGGACTTGAGAGGGGAATTGGAAAGAGCACGTGAGGCAGAGTGCTGAGGAATTAACATGAACAGCATCACCCTGGCCAGCTGTAATTTGCATTCTGATGACAGCAGCAGGTTCTGCAAAACCTCAGGCTTCTACTGAGACCAGGAAACCACAAGCAGCTACAGGACAAGGCTGCCCACAAGTCCCCAGGGAGCTGCTCCCCAGAGCTGCAGGGAACACAGTACAGGCACAGTGCCTCACCTGCCCATGCTTGCCTCCATCTCTGTGAGATGTCTGAGCCCAGAGCACCCTCTGCCAGGTGACTTGCATGCCCCATTTCTACCTATGTGCTTTGACCAGACATACCTATTGAAACCAGAGACCTAACAATGCTTGGTGACATAGATTCTGTTTCTGGAGTGGTTAGACAACATTATCTCCCAAGGTCACTTCCAACCCCTACCATTCTGTGATTCAAGGGCTTTCCAGTCCAGTTTGAAGTTTCTCCTCAAAGAGACATGAGATCTGCTAGCTTCATCCAGAAAGCTGCTGAAATTCCTCCTCCAAAACATGCTCTCAAACACAGCAAACTTTAGGTCATGCTATGCAGCACACTCCTAGGAACTGGCTCTGGTCAACTTGTTCAAACAATTGAGCTCTTGCAACCCCAATGACATTTCAAACAGAACTACTGCCGTGGTTTAACCTCTGCTGGCAATTAAATACCATGCAGCCATTCACCCACTGCTTCCCATCTTGTGGGATGTGAAGGGGAATTGGGAGGAAGGTAAAAAAATGTAAGACCCCAGGAGGTTGAGATAAAGACAGTTCCATAAAACAACACAGAGAGAAGAAAATATCAGTACTAAGGATAGTACTAAAGAAACAATAGATAAAATGAGTAACAGAAGCCAGGAAGGCTCTAACAGAGCCCAAGATGCCAACTCACCCTGCTCCAGCCACACTGAAGATACACACCAAAACAAGTTGAAAACAAACAGCCCCCCTCTGCCCCAGCCCTACCATTATATAGGGGCATGACTCAGTGTGGTATCAACTCTCCCATTGGCTGGTTTGGTTGTTTATCCCAGCTGCAGCCCCTCCCACCTGATTGGGCCAGCAGCTGTTTGAGATAATTAACCCGAACCAAGCCCAAGACAACTGCAAAGCTGCAATTATGCTTACCTTGTCCAAGCCTTCTTCTTCCAAGGAAGACAGGACAGTCTTCCTTTTTCTTTCTCAAATCTGCTCATCAAACATCTACATCTAGACATCAAGGGGCTGCAGCATGTCCAGAGAAGGGCAACAAAGCTGGGGAAGGGTCTAGAGCACAAGTCTGGTGAAGAGCAGCTGAGGGACCTGGGCTTGTTCAGCCTGGAGAAAAGGAGGTTCAGGGGAGACGACCTGGCTCTCAACAGCTCCCTGACAGGAGGTTGAAGCCAGGGGGGGTCTGGCTCTGCTCCCAAGGAACAAGTGACAGGACAAGAGGAAATGGCCTCAGTTGCACAAGGGGAGGTTTAGGTTGGACATGAGGAACAATTTCTTCCCCTCCAGGGTTGTCAAAGGCTGTCCCAGGCTGCCCAGGGCAGTGGTGGAGTCCCTGTGATCCCTGGAGGGTTTCCAAAACCATGGAGCTGTGGTGCTGAGGGACATGGTTTAGTGATGCCCTGGCAGAGCTGGCTTAAGGGTTGGACTTGATGATCCTAAAGGTCTTTTCCAACCTAAATGATTCTATGATTCTGTGGCTATGGTGGAGCAAAACCCCAGCTTCTGAACCCAACCCCCTCCATGCACATCATGTCTGAGGTCCCTTTTGGCAGATGCAGGTGGGTACGAGCCATGTTCTGATGCAATGGAAATACAGTGAAGTCAACTGGATGGGGCACGGCGCTCCAGTTAAGTGTAAACTCAACTCTTTGCAACATCAATGCCATAGCAAGAACTTTTAAAATCGATTCATTCTTGTGGAGCACGAGCTGCATACAAAAGATGGCCCTGATAAGTTCATTTAAAACGGAGGCTCTTTCTAGGTAACATTTTAAGCTGCCCTCAAGCAATTCTCTGCCATGTAGCAGCATTTTTAAAAGAAATGGTCTCATGAACCCAACTCTGCACAAAATTTCCCAAACAAGCAGGGACAGTGTTTGGCACTTGTGGAGGGATGAAATGGTTCATTCCCCAGGGATTGAGAGGACAATTTAGCTGATAAACCTAAAAAAGAAAAAAACAAAACAAAACAAAAAACAAACAAACAAACAAAAAAAAAAACAACAAAAAAACAAAACCCATCATCAAACAGAGCCCTCCCTGGTATTTTCAGCATTTTGGTATTTTGCTTAATTTAGGGGATTACAGTCAGAAAGCAGGTTTTGAAGTCGAGGTCTGTGAGAGCCCATCTTACACCCTGTTACTCAAAATCTCAGACCTACTGAGGTAGCATCACATCCCCTCCTCCGTGCCCACCATTAACGTGGGTGATAACCACTATTTGTCCCCACACACTATTTAAATTCTAAGGCACCGACAAACTATAACTCACAGGGAACCCTTTTAAATTATTATTATTATTCAATGGCTTGTAAACTCTATCTCATCATTAAACAGAACAATAAATAAAAATCATGACTAGCTTTCAAGCCAGCAATGTAAAGATCATACTTTCCAGACAAATATTTGGTTCGTTTTACTCGGTTTTAATTAAAGCAAAACCCATCCTTTAATTGTTAGGCTTGGAAAATGGTATTTAGGGTTAGGAACTGGAGGAAATCCCTTACTCCGCGTTGTCTCTGTGCAGCTCTGTTGCTATATAGACCAAGATATAGGTTGCTGAAGAAAAATATAACAGCCCCACAGACACTTTACAGTACCAAAATCTAGCTCGGGGCTACACATCCCCAGATGAAAGACAGCAGCTCAGTGCAAGAAACAAGAAATTTGTCGCCGTGGCTGTTTGAAGTGTGCGGAGGAGGAAAGGGTTAAAGGCAGCAGGCGCAGGCAAGGGGGGAGCAGAGCCCCCAGCCCAGCCCTGCCTTGCCCATGGTCAGCCGCAGCATCATGTAATTCCATTAGGGTGTGAGATTCAAATGCAGAATTAGCTGTTGCCTACGCAGAATTATGTTAAACATGGCCCAGACTGAAAATCAATATTCTGCTTAAGTAACTGGCCCTCCAGTAATTTAATGAAGCTAAATTGCATTACACGGAGGTAAGGTGGTGGGGGACCATTTTGTCTCAAACCTTCCATTATACAGTGACTGTACAGCTGTATGCCTAAAGAGAAATTAAACACATACACTCATTTCTTCTTGAAGTTGGAACAGTGTTTTTTACACTGGATTTCTTGTCTCCTTCCTTAATTTAAAACTACAGTAAATAATTTGCAGCCACATAATTAGGAAGGAGCCACAGTCTCATAATAAGAGGAAAAAATTGCTACCAGAGTATTAAAGGATTTTTTTTTTTTTACTTCGCATGAAAAAAAATGAAAAAGGACATTAAATGTTAGATCTGTATTAAAAATGTAATTCTGAAGGGTTTAAATCTATGACATGTCTACACTGAATTAATTAAATTCATGATCTGATCAAGGACTGAGAAGGTACCTTGGAGCTATCTCTTAAAAATGCTCTGTATGTACATGTCAAAATAGGAATTAAAAAAAAAGCAGGCCTTTGATTTATTGGCAATTCATGCATGCATTATTGTGCTTTCTTGCCTTGTAGTAGGAGGGAAGTCAAAGTTTTATAAAGCACCTGAAACCTTCACCGCACGCCTCTTTATTAAAGGAACTTTCTTGCAGAAGACGACTGTACCGTAACTCTGAGCCACCGACTATGAATATGATCATGATGACACCCACAACGACTTAACTTGTGTTAAAGCTGATTGACAAGAACAAAGAGGGTACAATTACATTATGCAGCACTTGTACTGCACCCTCTTTTATTTATTATTCAGCTACAAAACTTCAACTGGAAGAAACACTTCAAGAGTTTTGTGTCGAGGAGACAGAATTAAATTGACAATAATTCCTGCGCCGTGCGGTATGAAGTTATGCTGATTAGAGATTACTTCCCCCTAAATCATTTGTCACGTTGCCTTATATAAGGGTAAAACAGACTTCAACCATGTGGAGCTGCAGCAGTATCTTTGGGGAAATGCAGGCAGCAGAGTATGTATTGTTTAAAGGGAAAAGAAGTGATTTGCATGCTCAATTGTTATTTTTCTTGCCTGTCCAACTGCTGGAATTTTCTTTCTATACTTAAAAGGCACTTAAACAAATGAAATTTATTTATGCCAAATCTAAAGTGAAAAGAGAGACATTTAAAAGCTCGTGACTATTGAACACATTAGAGGGCATCGCAAGGCTGAGAACGACGTGTCAAGGTAAGCTGCAAGACAGAAAATTAACAGGAAAAGGGGCAGCACCAGCTCAGAAACCTTGGGTCAGGTTGGTTCTGCCCAGCAATCTTCTACAGCCCAACAAGCAGCAGCACCTCACTTCTCTGGCTTCTTTTTGATGCTGGGTTGGAAAAATTGGTGTAAAACCACTGGTACCTGCCCACCCCCCATAAGCTGGGGTGTCTGAAGGTTGAGGGGTGTGCTACGTCACTCCAGTCTTCAATAAAACTTGAAATGAAGAATGTACTGGTAAATAAGATAAATAAATAAATAAGACAAAACTTTCATATCAGACACCACTGTTGGGCAGGAGAAGCAATCAGATCTGTTTGTTAGGTTATTAAAATGAAATTCCATTGCTGTTACCTGACTATGATTTACTGGCAATGCACTGAGACTCCCCACAAACCAGATGATGGCAGCCAAGGGGTACCCACCTCCGTTTCCTCCTAGCGTTTACAAGCCAAAGCATTACTGATATCTGAATATTCAGGAGATGAGCTAACTGAGCCAGCTCTCCCACTTCCTGACCATCAGTTGTACCCCAAGCAACTGACCTTCACCCCACAAGGTGACAGGTCCAAGGTCACTCATCAGCTGCTCACTCCCGCAGTGACAGAGCTATGGCCACAGCATTGATATTTGAAATTATCACCAGACCAAGGTGTGTTTTCCCCCTCACAGCTATTATTCTTGCAATGACATGGTCCCAGTTGAAGGTGAAGATGATTCACGGGTGCTTGGTGCTGCCTACAGCCACGTAGGAGCATCTCCCTCACCTCCCGAGAATGGTCACTCTGGATCAGCATCACCACCACCACCCTTGCCAAAAGACAGTTCCACCATTATCCAAGGCAGTGAGGGAACAAAGTGAAAAATTCAGTCTTTCTCTCTCTCTTACACATTATTGATCGAAAGGGAAAAAACTTCCAGGAGAAATTATTTTTACACCCTTGAATACCAGCTAGCAGATCTATATTTTGTCTCTGTTTTGCTCAAAAGATCTTTTACTCCCTCATTTCTTTCACAATGGCAATTCAATAACGTGGAACGGAACATTTATTAATTAGACCCCAGTTTAAAGAACTATTTTGAAGGGTATTGCTGCTCAGAAATCCTGACACACGTTCCATTTGATTTCTGAGTGCATTATAAAACCGAGTTGTAGCTGTTCCCTGCAAAGCCGCTTTCCCAGCTTCTACTTGCCATTAAGAACTGAAGAATTCCTCTGACCTCGCACCCCCCCTCCCTTCCCCGACCCCTCTCCTTCACGCTCTACTCGGCAAATGTGTGCGTAACTTTAAATGATAACTAAAGGCTTTTAACATGTGTGGT
>WUAM01000356.1:3058600-3072196 GCA_024336885.1 Actenoides hombroni
CGGGGCGGTCGGCGAGGCGGAGCGGGGACCCCACCGGTGATGGGGAGCTTCCCTTTCTCCCAGTTGTCAAACAGGAAATCTTGAGAAGTTAACCCGAGAGTTATGGAATTACCTGTGGAAACATCTTGCGGAGGGTCAAGCCGGAGGGTCGATTTGTCAGGCGGCCGTGTCAGGGTCCTCACATCCACAACTGTAATTTGTTTTCTTAACACTTTTTTGGTGTGGGTTTTTTTTGGGGTTTTTTTTTTTTTTGTTGTTTCTTTTTCCAGGATATGTAGCTGCGGACGCCTAAGCCTATAAATTTCCAACTTCACACATGTTCATTGTTCAGTTTCCTTTTTTTTTTGTTTCTTCTCTTTTTCTTTTTTTCCCCTTTTTTTTTTTTTTCCTTTTTTTTTTTTTTTCCTCCCCCCCCCAGGGTCCAGTTGTATACGTACAGTATTTTTTACTAATGTGATAAACTTTGGGAACTCAGATACCATACATCACAGGCGGCGGTGTCAGAAGATTAGCAAACAGCATCCTTTGTAAAAGCATGATTTATCTGTCCTCTCTCTGTCCCGTCCTCACCCCACCTCTCCCTCTACAACAAAACAAGGTCGGTTCACAAAAACACACTTTCTGGAAGGATCTTATAGTGCAGGTTTTATCAGTAACCTTAAAACGGAATTAAAATAGTGCATGGCATCTCGGACAGCAGAATTCTTTCAACCTGCTTGCCATAATTAATCCAGAATAGCAAATAAAAAGAAGAGAACAGAACTAAGGAGTAAATAAATTCTTCCATGCACCAACGACACAGCAACACCAGTGTCTCTCCCAGATGGACCAAATCCTGGGGTGAGTTCTGGGATGCACTGGTGTTGCTGCGGTGTTGTCCCCACCACATCACAGGCAGAGGGGAGATGGAAGAGAGGACTGATGGAGACAGTCTCTACGTATGAGTCATGTGAAATTTAAATTTTTTATTAATGGATATGTCATTTTTTTGTTTTCAGATAGGACAATTTTTTTATTAATGGATATGTCATTTTATTTTTTTTTTCAGATATGCCAATTTTCTTTTTTTTTGTAAGTGGATATGTCTTTTTTTGTGTTCAGAAATGATCATTTTAATTTTTTTATTAGCGGATAAGTAATATTTTTTTTCTGAAACACGATCATTTTAATATTTTGTTAGCAGATACATATTTTTTTTTGGTTTTCAAATATGATCACCTGGCTATTAGGCAAAGCATTAGGACGGCAATAACAGTTCTAGCTGAAAACAGGGCCAAAGTCACCAAAGAATTTTGTATAGCATCTTATTTAATTACCGATTTCATCCTGCAACAGAGAACTTTCATATAGAGCAAAGCCCTCTGTAGCACCTTCTTTCCCTAACGTCTATATACTCTCATTTTCAGCTCTCGCCTCCTCTTGCTGAGCACTAATGCCCATTAATATCCAGAAAGTGTCAGTTGTATCCAAAGTTTCAGTCTATTAAATCAATGAAAAATATATTGGATTTAATATGTTTGGCTTAGGAAATTTGTTTTGCCGGCTGCCGCTTGCTCTGAGCTTACCTCTGTTTGAATTAGAGGGTGCTGGCTCATGTGCAGCTCAGACATTGGCCCATAAGACCGTGAAGCGTAGCTGATTTTTGGAGAAACTACTAAGTAGTTTCTATAGTGATAATGATGTACTATGTGCACCTATTGGGAATATATAAAATTAGAGAGAATTTCTGTTTGCTTTGGTCCTCTTTCTAGAATAATTACAGTAACTGCCATTCATTCCCATTCTGTTACCCTGATTATTCTAGAATAACCTGGTTATTAAGGTTTAGTCATGTTTAAGAACATACTGCAAAGTGACAACTTGTCATGTTGGTATTATCAATACTTTAAAATTTCCATATTAGTGACCCAATTTTCTCAAGATTCCTGAGTGTTTAATTTGGTGGAGAGAAAGAGGGAGGGCAGTAAATGATGCCTCTTGCTTTTCTCTGTTCCGAGTAACCTTAATTTTCCATTCCTGAATAGAAAGCTTTCCCTTATCGACTCAAAAAAGAGTCGAAACAATTACTCTTATGACCCTAAATACATTCTCAGGTTGGAAATCCTTCTGCTTGGGTAACGCTTTTAAGATTCACCCCCACCAGTGTCAGAAGTGCCGTTGCTAAATTCAGGGAATTATGGAAACAAGAAGTGCTGAGTGGCCAACTCCAATCCCGTTCCCCAGAATAGCACTTTGCAGCCTTAAAAAGCCACCATGTTTAATGGAACATATTCCCTTAAATAGCATTTTCCCTCTTGGGCAGGAGATCTTCCACAGGGCAGGTGTGCGGTAGTAGGTATTTTCGGTGTTATCTGAAATTTCCTTTGCCAGGAGAAAATTTCTCCTCTGGAAGGGCTGAAGTTTAACCAAACGAGGCGCAGGGAAAGCTCCGCGCTGGTGAAGGTGCATATAAAGCTGTCCAGAAGCACACTTAGCTGACGTACTGACAGATTGTGCAATTTTGCTGTGGTAATTACTCAATGGTTCAGCAAATGGTAACTAAATACTTTGGAAATCAAAATGTCTAATTGCAGATGCACATATGGTATATCCCCATCCATTCCACAGAAGGTAATGTAACAAGCACACCCAAACCTTCCCTTAATTCCCCTGGCTCAGAAGCCACCAGTGACACAAAACAGTTGTAATTTGAAAGGGTATTTGGGGGAACAAGATATAAATAAAAGAGCCTTTGGGAAGCATGTTAGCCTTTGGAAGCTGTGTGGTGTGTATAAGGCTGGCTTATGAAAGCAAGATTTAGATAGAAAAAAACCCCATGGAATTATAGAATCATAGAATGTTTTGGGTGGGAAGGGACCTTTCAAGGTCATCTAGTCCAACCCCCCTGCGCTGAGCAGGACCATCTGCAAGTAGAGCAGGTTGCTCAGAGCCCAGTCCAACCTCACCTGGAAAGAAGCCCTCTGGTGAGTGGCAAATCCTGGTGGCAGAGCAGGGAAAGGCCGTGGCCCACCTTTACCCTACCCCAGCCCAACCTTCTTCACACCAATCCACCCACTGAAGGACAACCCAGGCAACAAAACGAAAGGACAGGATTTTGTCGAAGACCATTGCCCAGTGCAAACAGAGGCATCAGAGGATGCTGTGGGGTGGAGGAGAGCAATTCAGGCCCTTGCAGGCCAGAAATGTGGGACACCATCCTTAAACCTGGATCTTAGATGAAGTCCTTGGTCTCTTTTTGCCCCTGATGAGGAGTTCAAGATGACGCAACCCAAAAGAAACCCAAAAGGACAATGCCTCTTTGTGGGGGCTAAATGAGCATTTCCCAGCGTTTCTTTTAGAAGTAATTAATCTGAAGAATTGCTAAAATCTGACCTGTGTATGTATCTGTCCTTCCAACCATTCCTGTTGCTCCTCCACTGGGTTTTAAGGTCTTAAGGCTTCCACAGCTTAAGTGAAAATTTATCCCCCTCTATACGTACCCTTGTGCTACTCCACATCACGCAACTTGCATGTGTCCTTTCATTTCCAAAGAAAGGAGCAATTATCTCAGCACATCAGAGCAGCTCAGCCTTGTATGTAGACTCATAGGATCATTTAGGTTGGAAAAGACCTTTAGGATCTTGCGTCCAACTGTTAACCCAGCACTACCAAGTTCACCAATAACTATGTCACATGCATCGCACATCAGTCACTTGGGTGTCAGAAACAGGCAAAACCCTGCTTCATATTTCAAAAAACACCTTAATATATAAATGTTCAGATAGATTTAATGCAGAACTAAATGGAATTAATTATTAATTAGGGGCCCTGAACTGGCTTCAGCTTCTTTTTTTCTGGAGAAGAGACTCATATGCTCTACATTTTGTAATAACTAGGCTGAAAACCTGCATTACTCACCTCTCTTCTTCTCAGAAGAAACCCAACCCCCCCTGTTATTGTGACTCTCCTCGGGATTAAGAGTTCTCCTTTTTATTTCTTGCTATTAATGTTTAGAAACTATGAGGATGTATGATTAATGCAGGTAGTGTGACTTTGATATAGGACAAAGTAGCATTAATTGTATGATATACATTATTTTTAAAACAACTACATTGTCTTCATCTCGCATAATTATCTCTTTGTTGCTGTTAATCAGGATTTCCCAAAGTGGCACACAATAAAAAGCATTAAGGTTTATGTCAGCAGATCCAAATCTGGAATCAAATCTATCTGTACCATCAGGTGCCCATTAGGCTGGTGGAATTGCACATTAAAGACACTCAGACAATACAGACGGTTTTCTCTTGCAGTTAACAGGGAGAAAGGAGAAATTGGAGCTCTTGGGCAGGAAAAACACACTTCTGAAAAGACAGTTCCTGCCCAGTCCATTACAGACAAGCGAACAGAGGGGAAAAGAGATGAAATATTCACCCATTGATGCTTTTGACCAGTGCTCTCGCAAATTTTCAGAATATCCTGCCAGGCTGAAAATATCCATGAGATTCTTCTTGCTGAAATTTTAACCACAACATCGTCCTCTGTGAAATTGTAAGATAAAAAGTCAGGCAGCACAGCACAGAAGGGGCTTCTAGGAGGGCAGTGGCTGTTGTTTGTTAGCAGGGCTGAGTGGTACTTGTGTGATGGGTCTCATGCCAGCATGGGGACAAGAGTGACCACTGCCTCACATCCACATCTGAGAGATGGGATGAGTATGGAGCAGAGAGGTCTGTGACAGGGGCAGAGCCAAGACCAAGGGATACAGAAAATCACCAAATCATTGGGGCAGTCTGAGGAACTGCTGGTCTGGTGCCACCAAGGAGGGCTCAGCTGTTGCTCCAGGAACAAGACACATTTCCTAGAGGAAGAATGAAAAACTGGACACAGATGTTCATGTGGACACACCCAGGGTTGTTGTGCAGGGTGTGAGCATAAAGTTTACCCACTATAGAAGTTTAAATGTCTTTAGGGGAAAATGTTTTCTGCATATGATACTAGCTCCACTGACCACCTTCATGATGGAGCTAAGTGAGAATTTTTTCCAAGAAGCATATTTCAAGGTGGTGGAAGCACATAGGCTTTGGGCTTTCCTTGCTCTCCTGTTCTCTTCTTGCCTTTTCCTTCTTTCTTTTTTTTTTCTTTCTCTTTATTTGTTCTTAAGAAAAGATAAAAAGAAGGAAAATGGACCATGCGAGCTGCACCCCAAGCCAACTGCTTCTGCAATGGCTAGGGCCTGGCCTGTTGCTTTTGTGAGAAAAACTGTTTATGGAGTGGAAGGAGAATCTGAGTGACCATTTCCATAGCTTCAGCCACACAGCTTCCTACAGATGCTGTTTCTCTTAGAGGGAAGAAAGGAGTGAGTGCTGGCCCTTGTCCTCCTGCAGATGTTCTGCAGACCCACAGGCCATGGGACAAGCATGCAAAGCATGGAGTGAGGCAGGGCAAGGGCAGGACGCAGCAGGGCTAAGACAAGATGAAGAGCTTTTGAAAAAGCAAGGAGGCACATCAGGCCAAAGGAGAAAATGAGCCTGGAGCAGTGAAGTAAGAATGATAATACTGAGCACTTATGTTCAAAGCACTGTACAAATATTAACTAATTAATCCTCAAAGCCCGCTCTGGAGTAGATAAGCAAGTGTTATTATCCCCTTATTGACGGGGAGTCTGAGGCATCAAGGTTAAGTGTCACGTCCAAGGCTACAGAGAAAGGTTTTAAAAGAGGGTTTTAAGGCCACAAACATGTCAGACCCAGTCCTGTGCTTACTCCAGGAGTTGCAGTTACGTTGGCAGTCACTTCACAGCAGGCAGCAAAGAGAAAGCATCTGAAGAGGAGACACCAGACTGGAGAAAGCCCAAACACTTCTGCAATCACCTTATAACGTATTTTTTACTTGTAGCACTCACAGTCTGGATCAGCCTTTTAAATTAGCCAAAGATGAGATGGTAAAAGATCAGGAGGAAAAGAGTCAGATGGTGCCTGGGGTCACATTTGATGCATCACCTCTCCTTGAGGTGTGTTGTTCCTCCTGCAGTACCACAAAAGCAGTTGTTGTGGTTAGCTTAAAGATAAACCAGGAAGGAAAATGAACAAATAAATAAAGTTGAGTTGATAACAAATTAGAGGCTAAGTCTGATTCAGTCATGATGTTTTCAGAGGCTGCAGCTCCAAAAGAGGGAGCTCCACCATCTAGGGAAGAGTAAGAGTCGTGTTTCTCATGAAATTCCAACCATCTTCTGCTGGTTTCCTAGCAGAAAATCAATTCTTGAGTGTTTTCCATTTGAAGCAAAAGAGGAAGAAGGGGTCTTTCTGGAACCTGACCCAGAAATCAAGTAACAATGGATCAAGGAACTCCAATTTGACCCATTCCCTCTGAAACAGGCTTGAGCTGGAAATGCTTCAGGTTTTGGCCAATCTCTCAAAAGTAGTGAAGATTCAGGGAAAAAAAAAAAAAAAAAGAGTCTATAGAAAAAGGAGGTTAGGAATATGTAGCCAGGAAAACACTTCTTTTTACAAAAAAAAAAAAAAAAAAAAAGGAGTTTATAGGTCAAAAGTGTTTACTGTTCACAATATGGATTAGAGTGGGATTTCAGGGTATTCTGGAGGGAGCTGGGGGAAGGGAGCAAGAAAAGGCATTGTCAATGTCTGCATTTGTTGCTCCAGTTCCTGTACTGACAGCAAAGGACCTTTGATTGTAAGATGAATTGCAGAGCAGGAGTTGCAGCTCTGTTTTCGGACATCGGTATTTTCACTAACGCTTTTGACTTCAGGGAGCCCTTTCAGAGACGAGAATAGTGAGGTGGATGTAGAGCTCCCAGAAACAATAACAGGAACATTTGCCAATTAATCTACCACACACTGCAGCACAATTTACCTTTTACCCTTCCAATTCTGAAGAGTTACTATACAAGTCAAATATCAAATTGTTACTGGATACAGAGAAAAACGAGAGGATGTGGGGGTAAAAAAGGGACACATCAATAACAGGACAATGCTTCTAATTTCCTGTACAGCTTGTTTGACATGACCTCATCTGGTTGCTATTTTCCCAATACTCCTTTTTATGTACCTATTTGCATAACCCCTTCTCAGAGAGCCTCACCCATGCTCATTGGGATGCCCTGGGAAGCAGCACAAGTGCAGGGACTGGATGTGCCCAGTGTCCCCCAGACCTCCTCGCTCCCCCACGCCACATACCCAGGCTGGGCATTACATGTTTTTCCTCTGTGACCACCTTCCAACAGCACCAAACCCCTTTTTGGTAGAAGACTTGGGATGGAAACTCTTCAAAGTTATTATTGAACCCCATCCTTCATTTTCCTTCGTGTTCATAAACATGGGCAAAAAAAAGAGATGTGTTTCCAGGTTTAACGAGCCATTTATAACTAATTACTGAAGCTTATTAAGTACAGCTTTGGCTTAGGCATTTTATCCCTACCTTTTCTCTACAGTATTCACCAAAATTTGGCTTCCTAAGAGGAACTAATTGAATTTCATGGTTTACACATTACTTGCACACTCTTTTTAATCCCCAGCTCTAGTATTCCTTTTACAGATTGTCCCGGAAGAAAGCCAAAACATTAACTTTGTAGTCATTGTATAAATAAGGGTATTTTTAAAAATTCTATCTACAGGCACACACGCACACTGGTTTGGAGCCTTTTCTAATTCTTCAGTGCACTGGTGCAACTCCATTAAATCAGCAGCCAGATGCCAGTATGGGAACTAATGTAAGATCTTCTACGGGTGATTATGGACAAACAGAATCAGATCAGCCAGATATTCACAAGCTTTCAGGGAAATTGGCTTCCACCTAAAGCTTCAGCTTGTTCTTTACAGCAAATTTTGGGTGAATTAACTGTTCAATGCACTTTGGAAAGCTTTCCTCCACCAACTCCTTCTCGGCAATCTCCTCAAAGAAGTTGACAGGTCCAACCAATGTCTTTATAGCTGGAAACAACATCTCCTCCCAAATGCTGGGGGTCTGGTGATGTCAAAGGGAATTTGTCTTTAGAATCTGGAGAATCAATATCCCACCTCCAAGTACTTTCTTAAAGTCTGGTTTAGCACCTTGTGTTATCCAGGCAAAATCCTATCCAAGCAGTGGGACCAAGGAGTGATGTAATGTAAGAGCTATCTACATAAAATGTGATTATTGCTATAGCGTGAAGCACAAAATTTGTGCTTGCAAGTTTATTTTTAAAGCATGGTGAGGGAAGACACAAGCTGCACTCCAGCTATTCGGAGGAGAAGCAGCACAAGAAGGAATATTCCAGGCAAATTTTTAGTAAATGTGTGTGCAATGAAGCGGTTCCAGCCCAAGGCATTTTTAGCAGGTCACTGCAGCATGCTGCTTGATCTTTACCACAACGTTTCCTACAGAAACAGTGTGAGGAAGCCTGCCCGGACTTTCCAGAGGGGCTGGGGAATGGAGATGACCTACTGAAAAGTTCAAGTAACAGTTTCCAACACAAATGGAAACTTTTCCAGTTATCTTCCTCTCCTCTGTTAGCCACATCTTAAGGACTCATAAAGGGGGTCTCTAAATGTCATTAAAGATATTAAAAAGACATCTAGAATTCACAGTATTTAAAGTCTTAAGGAGAAAAATGTTAAAAGAAACAACCCACTCTTTGTTGATAGCTCAGCTCACCATGAATGAAACTGCAAAATATAATAGAGAATTAAATTCTACTAACAACAATATATTTGGGTTGTGTTTTGTGGAGTTTTTGTTGTTGATGTTTTCTGTTTGTTTGTTTTTCACAAGGACATCCATGGGCTGGTGTTGTGCAAATCAGCTTTCCCAGTGCAAATGAAAGCCAATTGCCACAGCCACTATTGGTAAGGAAAAAAAAAAAAAGTCTATGAACTCTTTCAACAAGTGCAAAATGACTTTTCTTTTCCCATTTACTTTTTTTTTTTATCCATCCCTATCTGAATAGCCGAGATGCACCACAATTCGAAAATAAATTTCAAAGCAAACAAACAAAGCTGAAGCAGCTACTCAGGCCTGGGAAAAATCAGCATTTCCAGTTAGATCTTGGCAGACGTGGAAGGAACAGAAGCTGGGGTCTCGAAGGAGAGAGTCTCAGGTTACCACAGAGCTGGGGCACCACCACTGATCCCACCTCCAGTGAAAGACTTACATGGGATTTAAGTGCATGGGGCTTGTATTTGCCATCTGCACATGGGTGAATTGCATCCAGAGTGAGAGCCAAAACAAATAAATGTGGGAGAAAAAAAAAAGAAAAAAAAAAAAAAAAGGTTTCACTGCTTTCAATTCTCTGAATACTGTGACACTTGTAAGGACAGGAGGTACCATATTTCCTGGGGAAATGATGTTTTCAAGCGCATGGTGTCTTGGTGTCCCCGTTGAGGACAGAACTTGCTATCTTTGATAATCTTTCTCCTGATTATGTTGTTTTAATCTGACTGTCATTTTGCACCCTGCTGGGCAGGGAGTGACAGAAAAGCTGGAGAGTAAAAATCGATCAACTTTAAGTTTACTTTCCACGCCTGTGTTGTAATAAATAAACCAGAGTGTATGCAGAGAATGCACAGCTAAATTGGGTCCTCTGTTACAAATTTGATTCTCCAAGAATTGTTCTGAGGTTAATTTAAATAATACACTTGAAAAACACATAATCCGATGCATCTTATTTTGAATACTGTGTTATAAATATCCTCTGATACATGATGAAAGTTGCAAATAAAATACGCTTTCATTTGCACTTAGGGTCTTAAATTAAAGCATCAATTTTAATTACTTAAAAAACAACTCACTGCTCTCACTGCCTGATCTGTTCAGGGCAGGCAACAATGATTTTACCTAATCTCACTTCAATATCAACAATGATTTCACCAAATTTCACTTCAATATCAGCTCCATCTCTGGAGAGAAAATAAGGCGTGTGCACTAAAAAGTAGTGCAGAGAAGCAAAAAGAGAGGTTCTTTGAAATACTTTAAATGTTCTCCAGAGCTACGAAGGTTTGAGACACAGCAAAGGGAATGGGTCCTGCCTTCCACATAGGTAATTCACCCCAAAAATACATAGCAAGAAAAGCTGGTTGCAATTAATGGGGTTTGTGAAGGGGGTATGGTGGGAAGGGCAGCTGACTGTGTGATGTCAAGCTCTACATTTTAACATACTCTACAGATCCCCATCTCCAAGTGTGAAAAGAGCATGATGGTAGAATAAAACTTTATTAGACATGGCTTTAGGCAGTAGTGAAAGGTTCGCTGAGTGGCTTAATCATACTTATTCTGGAACTGAATTGGAGGGGAGAGGTCACCATCGGAGAGCTTGAGCAATACATGGTCCTGCCCCTTCACTACAGGGTTTGCCTTCTCCACCTGACTGTACCAGCTTATCTTCAAGAAATGGATGCTCAAAAATAATGTGGTGATGCTCAGCCAGGTCAGCACTGTTGTCCAGGTTTCAGAAGCAGATGCCTGGGCATGGGGGGCTGTAAGGCTTGCTTGGGGTTTTTTTTTGCTGATGAAGTGCAACCACCCACCCTAAGTGACCCAGGAGTGTTCAAAAAACTAATACTCATTCCAGTTTTCCCCTGTGGCTCCTGAGAGCATTGAAAGTCGCACCACTGACCACGTTATCGAAAAGCTGGTCAAGAGCCAGCAGTGATGTTCCACCAGCAACCTGTATCCTTCCCTACAAGCTGCATGGTCAGGTACAGAGCAGAGATGCTACAAGAGGATTTATATTTTGCCACAGGCAAGACGTATTTAAACTCTACTCATAGTTTTCCCCACTGGCCTAAAATCAGCCATGTCCGTATGTTCGACAGTCTGCTGGTGCTGGAGACACACAAGGTGAGGTACCTTACCTGGCCTTACCTCTAGATGAAAAGCTGAAAAACACCAAAACCAGTAATTCCTGATAAAGGACGTGCTTTATGAATCCAAATGTGAGGGTGACAGGGCCTCAGTGCTTCCCACATGCTTGGCAGCCAAGGAAGAGGACTCTGTTCACTTAAGACATGGACAGGGCATTTGATCCCAGGAGACGGAGGGCTGGAAAACTGTTCTGCTCTTTCTTCTTTTTCAACTCATACTTTTGATATAGTTGTAGAACAAAGCTGAAATAAAATGACAAAAGAAGCTGATAAAAAGGTAATGTTGTTCCTTTATGACAAAAGACCAGAGTGCTGCTCATTCAGACCTCTCTTGTCTGCTCCTTTAGGACAAGACATCCTTAGGAAGGATGAACTGGCCAACAAAGCTCTTCCTAGACGTTGGAAATAAAGTAGAGTAGAAACCAGAGAAAACCATTGTTTTTACCATTTTAAACTCAGTGTATTCAAAAGAGGTTTTTTGTGGTTTTTTTTCTAAAAAAGGAAAAAATATCATGATGTGATTTTTTTTCATATCTCTAAGAATGAGCAATGAACAAAAAAAAACCCCAAACCTCAAAACAAAACCAACCAAACAAACAAACAAAAAACAAAACCAAAATCAAGCTGAACTTAATTGCTGCTTCATATCCAAGTCGTAATAAAGCACAGAGAAAGGCATTAGGATGGGGAGAGCCAGCTCAGGAGCTGCAAGGGACCGCAGCCTTCTCGCCTCCTTCCCCCCACCCTCCCCTGCACCAAGGTGTGAGCCACCATCTCAACTTTATAGTAATGAAAGCGGAAAGGCCTTTTTTTTAAAATAGCTTTGCAGCACTTAGGGATTTCTGATACCAATATCCTACTATAAACCTCTGCCACGTCCCTCCCCCTTCGCTAAGGCAACCTTTCATTAATTTAGAAAGTATGAGCTCATTAAGCAATTCTGCCTCAAAGTTTCTGTAGCTGAAAAAGCCAGCGAATTTCCCCAGGTTCTCGAAACCTTTTTCAAAACCAGCCGAGTTGCTCTACATTCCTCTTTAAACAAATAAGGTTAGCTACCCTTTTGCCATTCACAATTCAACATTCACACTAAATTAATTTTTCCAAAAGTAATTCAAATAAAAGCTTTGCTGCCGCTACCCTTTTCAGAGCTACAAGATTGAATAAGGCATCTGAATAAAATTGTGTATTACAGCCTTCTTTAATATTTAAGCATGACATTCATTGATTTGTTTCTTGTTTTCTGCAAACCTTGACAACATGATAAAATAAATCATAAGAAGAAAATATAGTGGTAACATCTTTTATGGACTTCACATAGTCATCAATCTCAAGCTGTGAGTGAATTATCAGTGCAGCAAAAAGATCTATGTTTTAAGAGCTCCAATAGCATACTAGCTAGAGGTTTTTCACAAGCAAACTCAAGGCGAGTGACTGATAAGCATCATTATTGTTTTCTGAGAGTCTAGTTTATAGTGTGTTGTGGAGGTGTTGGCATATATGTTTCAGAAGGAAAGGTTTGATCAATTCTAAGTAGACATCTACTAACATATAAAAAATATAACAAGGGTTCCTGCTGAGCAGTATTAAAGTACCTATTGCACCATGTCAGCATGACAGGCCCCATGTTGTGTTTTTGATTATATTTAATATAGAATTAACCTTTCTTAATGTAACATATTGTGCGTGCAACGTGAGAGAAAAATATTTATTTTGACCAAAACAAATATCATCCTTATTTAGGTTTTAAGAAATACTTCTTCATTTTCAATTTATAAAACTTCCCATCATAAAATCGTCGGATCCCCAAACTGACAAGAAGGAATCAAAGCTTTTTTCTTTTCTTTTTTTCTTTTTTTTTCCCCTGTAGCTTGTGAGCCGTAGAGAGAAGATGCCATTCGGGGCATCGGGAGCAGCCTTGGACAATAACCATGGGGTGTCGAAGGGGGAAGGAGAGGGGTGTGGGTAGCACCTCTTTATAAACCCATAATTTGGCAAAATGCAGGATATTGCCGGCGGCGATGGCGGAATCACGCCAACCCCCGCACCGTCGAGTGGTACCGGGAGCTCCAGAAGTCATCACGGCAATGGGGAGGCACTTACCCAGAAAGTGGGATCCTTAGGACTGAGGGGATGGTCTGGAGTAATCAGGGGCTGCGAAGAGAAACAGGGAAATAGCGGATTAATTCAATGGGATAAGGCGGCTCACTTGCAGGAGCTGACACTGCTGCATAATGAGGTTATGTAAAGGTATCATCGTTTTGCTGTGAAAAATGCCACTCCTGGAAGTAACTCTTTCAACAGACTTACAAATGTTTTATATCTGGTAAATGGGCTAATGAAAGCTTTAGGTTTAGAAAGCAGTAGCCTAGGGATTGTAAGAGTAAATATTAAGATGTTTTCTGACAAGCTGAATATATGTGGTTTCCCACAAAATCCCACAGTGCTTTGCACTCCATAAATATCACTCCTCTTCCCTCACAACTTTTACTATATGAAATATGATGCCGCGGTCCACTAAAACATAGCTGCACTTTCATTGGGCTCGAATCTCCGACACACATTTATTTACATAGGTTGAACACTATTCATCACCCTCGTAATTAATGCAGTCAGTCGTGAGGGTGTGAAGTATTTCCTTTGCCATCCCACGGCGAAGCAGGACACTGTACTTTTCACAGAAAGCACCTCTGCAATCTCCTCAGTTCAATAAATAAATTTAAAAAAAAAAAGAAAAAAAAAAAAAAAGAATCTTTTAGGGGCCTTTGTA
>WUAM01000356.1:3083258-3088258 GCA_024336885.1 Actenoides hombroni
CTAGTGGGAGGTGTCCCTGCCCATGGCAGGGGGGTTGGAACTGGATGGTCTTTAAGGTCCCTTCCAACCCCGACAATTCTCTGTGTGTCCCATCAGCTCCTGCATGAGCACCCCTTTAGTACGTGCACAGCTGCTGTGGTGGACAGAAACTGCAGGGTTCAGGTTGCTAGGGCCATCACATCCCAAAATGCCAGCTGGTGAGAGAAGCCCATGGGCCACCGCTCAGATGGAGTTAAGGAAGAGGGGGAGCTGTGAGAGAAGGTGGCACATGAGCAGCTGTTCAGTGGGATAGCCGAGGAGACATGGGGAAGAGGAGACCCCTGAGGAGATGTGCAGCTGGAGATAACGCTCCTGGACAGAGGGACTCCACGAGCTGGAAGGGTCCTCTACCTCTGGGGGGGGGTCTGCAACCAGTAAAGGACATGTGGGCAGCCTACAGCTTTCTTGCTGTAGGAAGTGGACGCTAAGGAGGAGGGGAGGGGTGCGTGGCTCAAGTTGAACCCAGGAAAGGGGGAGGAAAACTCTTTACTGAAAGGTTTAATTGCTTGTGTAGTCTTTCTTTCTTTTTTTTAATCTCAATGCCTAAATCAGTGATTAGAAGCCTGTGTGAATTGGCAATTAAGTACCACGTTAAGTAAAAATTCAGCAGGTTGAGACCATTGTGTCAACTGCCACCTTGTTGACATTGCTTGTGCTGAGCCTGAATGTCAGACCCCTCACCCCAGCCTCATCTGCCCCGGAGCCAAGAGGACTAAGGGTCTCTTTGCTGCCCTGGAGGGACCAAGCAGATGCCTCTGGCTGGGGAGCTGGCAACAGTGCCTTGGTGCCACCGTAATGCTCCTGCCCTGACTGACTGGAGGACTAAGAGATGGGCAGGGGGGGAGGAAGGAAACCAACGCCCTTCTTCCCTGCAGCCTGAAGACCGCCAGCGAGCGAGACACATCTCCGATGCCACCTTCCCAACCTCTGTCACTTCTTGGTGCAGGGTCATCTCAGGTGCTTCTCCACTGAGAAGTGGTTTTCAGGAGCACCAAAACTACTTTCAAGGTCTGTATTCTAGCAGAGCAGTCCACGAAGAGCCCTCCTGGCTCCTCAGAGCACCAAGGGGCTGAGAAGCACAGTCTGTCAGGGGGTCACGGTATCTGCAGAAGTGCCTTTCCCTGCCCGTGCAGCCAGTGCCTGACTCCACCTGCCAAGGGTTCAGCCCTGACCCCATCTCTATGGTTACTCCTGCCCACAAGAGCTGGGGAGGTCTCCGTTGTGTGCAGTGTCTCCTGCAGGGTGGAGCTGGGCCAGGTGGCAGCAGGCATTCCCAGCAAGTGAGAGGCTTTCACACCCCAAGCTTACAAACCTTTGGCTTCAGCTGGCCCAAAAGAATAGGGCACAAGCTCTCTCCTCCTGCTTGACTCGATTGTGCGCCGGGGATTTCCTGCATCTCAAGTTGCCCTGATTGACCATGCGAGGTTTAAACTGTGGTTGCAAGGCAGAACTTCTGGGCGAGTAAAACGGTCACAAACTGTGCCTCACACGACTACGGACACGGCAGAGGTAGGCTCTGCCTTCACTGGGCACAACCACGTCACCCTCACCACGTGCCTGCCTGCCACGTTTCTGCCCCCTCGCTTACAGCGGGCAGGGTGTGTGCACTGCAGAGCACACAGCGGATCCACTGGTGGAGGATACAGATCTATGTATAAAAATGCAGGTATGCGCTTACACGAGGACAGCCACCGCATAAAAACCCTCCCAAGAAAAGCTCTGGCTTTAGCTAAATGCAAAACAGACTTTTCCAGAGAGCAAAACAAACTGCTTTGACTCTCTTGATGTCAGAGGAGGTTTGGATTGGGTATTAGAAAGAAATTCTTTCCTGAGAGTGGGTGGGCGATGGAACAGGCTGCCCTGGGAGGGGGTCACCATCCCTGCAGGGTTTAAAAGACAGATGTAGCACTTGGGGCTACAGCCCTGTGGTTAGGGAGATGTTGGGATGAAGGTTGGACTTGATGATCCTAGAGGTCCTTTCCAACCATAATAATTCCATGATTCTATGTTTACCAGGAGGTGAGAAGATGCAGCAGGCAGCGACCACGCTTCCAAGGAGATCTGGTCCTGGCTTGGACAAAACCTCTTTTGGCAGTCAAGGAGGCAGAGCTCCACCCAGGTGTCCACCTTGCCAGGCTTGCAGCAGCCCAGGCATCCATGACACCAGCAGGGCAGGGGCAGAAATTACACGGGGCTTGCAGGAAACCCCAGCTCTTCTTGGACAGTAGCTGGGTGGGATACCCCCAACACCACACAACTGCTGTAGGCGTGGAATAGTCCCACCACCCGCCTCTGAGAGAGGGGTGTAGGGTTTTCCAGCACTCTTTCCACCTGACCACTAGTGAAGACATCTCCTCCCCTGGCTTAAGCAGGATCAGTTCAGGTCACCACTGAACTCCTGAATAGAATGTAAGGAGAGAAAAAGAAAAAAGCAAACCAGCTATCTGCCGAAAACAAAGTGAAACAAGTGCAGCACAGTCCTGTTCTCACTACCGGGTCAAAGAGGGTTAACTCTTCCTTCCTAGGAAGGTTAGGCTGAGCTACGGAGGAAAGTCACTTTTCAAGGGTTGTTTGGCTGTGAATCTCTGTCCACAAAGCCTGGGCTGCTGGTGAACAACAGTCACAACGTGCTCTGCAGCCCACTGACGAAGGTTCAACAAAATAAAATCCTTAAAATACCAGATTACGGGTCTTTGGCAGCAAACACACTGGGGAGTCAGTGAGGAGGAAAATCCCCTCCCCTCCAAGGTCCTCATTCCCCAGGGTTTAATTCAAGGCACCCTATCAAGCAAAAGAGCCTTTTATGTGCATTTAGAAGAATAACTACATACCTGAATTAACTTGCACCAACGGGACACAGCATCAGGAGTTTGGAAAGTTCACTCGACGCTTTAAGGTGCTTGTGAAACACAATCCTCACCTGGGAGAAAGCAGCAAAGCAACAGCTCTGCCAGTTAAAAGGAGCTCTGCCAGTTAAAAGGAGCTCTGCCAGTTAAAAGGAGCTCTGCCACATGTCAGGTTATGATGGCACTAATGAAGAACCAAGCTCCTAAGAGGATGTTTATGCATGTAAATGTAATGTTACCATGGATGTGATGATAAAAATGGTCTCTATGCAGCTGTACTAAGAACAGCTTCCTGATCAGAGGGAGGAGTCTGGGAATATGAGTGCTCAGCCTGAGCCAAGTACCCTCACTGCACTGGGCAGAACTCACCTTTAGGTGGAAACGCCACTAAATTTTAACTGTTCTAGGCCAAAAAGGGTAAAAATTGTAGCTCTCTCCCACAGTATGGCTAGGCTCTTCTGAACTTGGAGAACTTCAAGCTGTGTGACATTCCCCAGGTGAGGGGGACCCTGCTGGGGCAGGGGGTTGGACTCGATGGTCTCCAGAGGTCCCTTCTGATTGGAGTTTGACTTCTCCTACACCTGGAAAACAAACAGCTCAGCTACACCTTCCATTGCTTACGCAGGGAGAAACCAAACCTGTGCAGTGCTGACGATGCTGCAGCCTGGGAAAGCTGACAGCTCTCCTGCCACGTTTGTCAGGGAAGTGTTCAGATGCCTGCTTTCAGGAAACCTGAAAACAAAGTTCCATTTCACTTCTCAGCGAAGCAAAATAAATACTTGCCCATTGCTTGCTCTCCTCGCAAAGCTGGGAAACACCTGGGTAGTAGTTGGTGGTGCTTAACCTACCCCCCAAAACCAAGCTGAAGACACTATTCTGGGTGTTAGCCAGCTGCAGAAGTCTGAAAAAATAGAAGGGCTTAATGTATTTCTTGGTAACTGCTGGCAGGTAATGTGGATGTATATGCTACGAGCTTCGTATACAAACAATTCATGGCAAGAGCAACTGTTGAGGATGGCAAAGCACAGGTTAAATGGAAGGAAGCTGAAACACAGACACCGCCTCCCCAAAGCTGTTCTGAGCACGAAAATCCATCTCATACTCACCCAATCAACCCATTTCAGGTGCTACAAGGACCAAGCTAAAGGATTTAGAAAAAGGACTGGAGACTGGTGAGGCAACTCCACCTGACAATTCCCTCCCTGCTCAGAGCTTAATGCCACTTAACTCTGAGCGAAGTCCACAAGCAAACCACACAGTTTTCATCTCTTAGCGCACAGGAAACGGCCGCCGTGCCCAGAGCAAGTCCTAGCTCCTTGTCAGACCCCCTTGTCCTACAGGCAAATGAATAATCTACTGTGACCCCTTTGGGCAGAGGTACAACCAGGGCTTTACACCACACAATGACACTCTCTACGGCTTTGACTCCATGGCTGGAAACCTTTTACAGCAGATTCCAGCTCAGGACCACCAAGAAATTATTACAACCTCTATCAACTTGACTAGAAGCAAACCTTCAGCGGGGTAAAACCCCTTCTTAATCTGTGTCTGGTAACTGTGCTTAGGCTCCACATCCTCCACCTGTAACACAGAAATGCAGCTACCTTTACAGCTCTGCTCTGGACTCATCATGAACCAGTACTGTGAAGAGCAAACCTTTAATGCGTTCGTAGATCAAGCACAGCAGCTTTCATTCATTCAGAAGGGATTTTGAATGTAGTAAGCCAGCCTGGAAAACTGGCTCCTAGTGATTTTGTGGCAGACAGAATGGCAGCTTCAATGCAGGTCTGCCATCTGAAATACAAAAAGGTGGATGGACCGAAGCTCCGTTGCAGCAGCTTGCCCACAATGTATTTTTCTGCAGCATTATCCACTGCTACTTCAACACCTCAGTGATCAACAAGTTCAAAATGCAATGAAAAAACCCCAAGGTGTGCTTATCATCTTGGTTATTTCCATGTCATGTGCTGTTGGGAATCTTCTCAGACTACGACAGCGGCTGAAGAGAAGTAGGCAAAGCCCCTGCATATTTTCTGAACCAGAGCAGTCTAAGACACAGAAAATTATTCCTGGATGATTGTGCAGACTGTTATCCCCACCGAGTCACCTGAGACA
>WUAM01000356.1:3093258-3098192 GCA_024336885.1 Actenoides hombroni
TACAAGTATGAGCAGTTTGTTTCGCCACGTACCTCACCAAAACCTCCAAAATATTCCCTTATTTTCTCCTCGGGCGTGTCTGGAGATAAGCCACCAACAAAAATCTTTTTAACAGGTTCTTTTGTTTTCATGGCTTTAGCTCTTTTTGGATCAATGACCTTCCCATTCAGCTTGTGTTCTTTCTGGTCCATGACCTGTGGAAAATTAAAACACTGCCTTATTCACAGTTCAAGCTAAATGTTTCACTGATGTTTTGAGCAAAGCTCAGTTATTTTACACTTCATTTTCGTTGATGCAATTGCTTCTGTTTCAAGACTGCAATTACAGCACTAGTTTGCTGCACAAAACCAAACAGCTCCATGGTTTTGATCCCTAGCCACTGACACACAGTTCTGACAGAGTCTTTCCAGAGTCACCAATAACCCAAGGGAACAAAAAGTCTAACATTTCTAAGTACTCTGCAATCCCATCCTCAAGCCTTAGGAAGTAAAGGATCTCTACTTTAGATACCATGCAAGGTCAGTGAAGGTGAAAAACCTTTCAGTGTGCTGCATCAACAGCACTTTAGAAAGGCTGGCAGCTAATATCTGCTTGGATAAAGCCCGAATCTATCAAAGCCACTGGCTCTGCTCTGGGGCTTCACAAAGCAGACTTGAAGCCCTTTGTAAAGGATTGCTTTCCCAGAAGCAGGCATTTACATACAGCCTTTCTAAAGTGCTCAGGTCCAGTGGTTTGCAGTACAACCCCCTGTAAGGAACCAAAGCCAAACTTTGGTCCTGGACACTGCATCACAAATAAGACTGTTTTGGGAAAATAAAAAAAACCCAAACGTTTCAATAAGCATCTTAAATATATCGTATCCCAGAATAGTCTTGAACAGATCATGTACAAGCAGCTATATGTACAATCATCTGAGTGCTGTGCCTTTGCCACCTGCAATGGAAGGTGTTGTTTGGTGGCAACAATGCTACCTTATCTACGCTCTCCGATTCTTTGAAGAGCACGAAGCCGAAACCTCTCGATCTGCCCGTGATGGGATCCAACTTCAGAGTGCAGTCCACGACTTCACCAAATTTAGAGAAGTAGTCCTTCAGATCTTTCTTCGTAGTGTCCCAGCTAAGGCCACCAATAAACATTTTCCTGTTAAGACAAGATGGTTACATCTGTTAGCGCGCCTTACCCCAAATCCTGTTCTGTCAAGCTCTGTGAACTCGGTGACCTGATGCAAGGAACAGAAGAATTTTATCAGGGACACTACACACACAGGCCTATGCTTCTTGAGAACCTGCTTAAATGATCCTGGCCAGATTAAAGACTTACATGTGCACACAAGTGTTCACAGAATCACACAATGGTGCGGGTTGGAAGGGACCTCTGGAGATCAGCAAGTCCAACCCCCCCCTGCCAGAGCAGGGTCACCCAGGGCAGCCCACACAGGAACAGACCCAGGGGGGTTGGAAAGTCTCCAGAGAAGGAGACTCCACAGCCTCTCTGGGCAGCCTCTTCCAGGCTCTGGCACTCTCACACCAAAGAAGTTTCTCCTCCTGTTGAGATGGAGCTTCCCATCTTCCAGTTTGTGCCCACTGCCCCTTGTCCTGTCCCTAGGCACCACTGACAAGAGCCTGGCCCCTTCCACTTGACCCCCACCCTGCAGAGATTTGTAACCATTCCTAAGATCACCATCATCTCCCACTGCAGTTGCTTACTCTGCTATCCCAAGAAACTACCAAGAGTGACAAAAAGCTGGTTTGCTACTTCCTTGTATCTCCACCAGCAGCTTAATTCCACGTAAGTTATCTGTGGAGCCTGCCCACAACTGTTTCTGAAACAACTACAGGCAAAATGGATTTATAAGGCAGTGCAGCTAAACAGCAGTATTTATTTACTAGCCTGGACTGGCCATGTGTCAACAATAGTAAACTAAAGCAAATAAAGGAAGTCTAGTCAAGTCCCCTTCCCCAGAAAGCAGTAAAAAAGCAAAGCATTGGATGGGCCAAACTCACCTGTCCTCCCAAAACCACGATACAAACACCTGGCATAATCCCATACAACAGTGAGAACATCTTCCCAGTATGCTACCTACAGCACCAGTGTGTAACAAACATGTGTAACTGGGAAATCTGATCATGACTTTTTATTGCCAAAAACATGCTGGAAGCCTGGAATCAAATCATGATCATCCCATCGTGTTAGCAAGACAGAAAAATAAATAAATTTTCAAAAATCCATGAAGAACCATTGTGTCCAGAGAGAAAACTCATGTTCGTGAGTTGCACCAACTGAAAAATCAATCCAACATGCACACAAATCAAACATTCCCAGCTGCTGGGCACAGGCCTTTATGCACCCAGTCAAAAGAGGACTTGATTTGAGATGATCTCTTCTAACAGTCACAAAGAAGATTTTACAGTTTTTACCAAAAAAAATAGTCTCTAAGAAATGCTTTCTACAAACCTCTGACTGTTTCTCAGCATTCCACAATTACAGGGTTATCAGAAAGCCTAAAAACCCATTCCTGTGGCACGTTTCCTACTCCTCCACTTCCCACACACACACAGTTGTGTTGCACTTTCACAGGAGAACTCTCTCCAACCAAAAGCTGCTGACGTGGACTCGCTCTACTGAATTACCTGTGTTCTTACAGAACTAACCAGACCTCCTGACAATCATCCAACCTCCACAGATCAGGGGGCCCAGCAGCTCCAGAGGTTTCCATGCAAAGGCTTGAAGTCTATAAAGAGATGCACCAGAGGCTTCATACCTCTAAGCACGTGACAGAACAAGAAGATGAGTTTGAACAAGCTCAACAAGCTTGAGAGAAACTGGACAAGCTCAAGAAGTGGGCCCGTGTGAGCCTTAACAAGGGCAAGTACAAGGTCCTGCACCTGGGTCAGGGCAACCCCAGCATCAATACAGGCTGGGGGATGATGGGGTTGAGAGCAGCCCTGTGGAGAAGGACCTGGACATACCAGTGGGGGAAAAGCTGGACGTGAGCCACCAACGTGTGCTCACCCCCCAGAAGGCCACCCGTGTCCTGGGCTGCACCAAAGCAGTGTGGGCAGCAGGCTGAATGAGGTGACCCTGCCCCTCTGCTCTGCTCTGCTGAGACCCCACCTGCAGCACTGTGTCCAGCTCTGGGGCCCTCAGCACAAGAAGCACATGGACCTGTTGCAGAGGGTCCAGAGGAGGCCACGGAGATGGTCAGAGGGCTGGAGCACCTCTCCTGTGAGGCCAGGCTGAGGGAGTTGGGGTTGTTGAGACTGGAGAAGAGAAGGCTCTGGGGAGAACTTATTGCAGCCTTCCAGTAATAAGAATGGGCCTAGAAGAAAGATAAGGAAAATATTTTTATCAGGGTCTGTTGTGACAGGACAAGGGGTCATGTCTTCAAACTGAAAGAGGGGAGATTTAGCTATAAGGAAGAAAATGCTTACACCAAGGGTGGTGAAACACTAGAACAGGTTGCCCAGAGAGGTGTTAGAAGCCCTACCTATCTCTGGGAACATTCAAGGTCAGGTTGGATGGGGCTCTGAGCAACCTGCTCTAGTTAAAGATGTCCCTGTGGTGACGTCCAGTTACAAAGGGGCAAAAACACAACTGCTCCAGCTCCTCACTTCCAGTGGCAGACAAACTACCGCTCCACTGCGAGCGGGTCAGATCCAGGCTGCAACACAAATGCCAGCACAAGAAAGAATGAAGGTGCAATGTCCAAGCTTTCCAACTTCAGCCTCGGCCAAACGGAACACGGACAGCACCACAACCAGTGGCTCTGGCATTCCTCCCACGAGCTGGTTAGGAAGTTGCCAATCTATGGATTTCTCAAGTCCACGGCTGTCACCAAAGAGCTGCCCGTTCCTGAAGCCTCTAACTCCTAACGCAAAGGAAACACCAGCCCAGCCCCACCCAGCAGCTACCAGCTCTTTGCCTTCTACTACCAAAAGAACTGTCAAAACGCTTTGTTTCCTGTGCAGCATCACCCACGGGAACTGCAGTTTAGGGCCATCGTTTCTTTTTTGACCTGACAAGTCAACGTACGTGACGCGTCATCGCTGTCAAAGGGTCGCTGCGCTGCTCGGTGACGACTTTTCCTAGGCCGTGTTGACTCTCTTGAGTCAACTCTTCTTCTGAAGACAGGTTTCCTCCTGAAAACCCTCTATGAGGTGCATACTCAGTGACAACAAGCAAAATGAATACATAAGCTGGAAAGGTACTTAAAGCCGTCAAGAGCAGGGGAGAAGTGACAAAAAGATCCTAAGTCTTCACTAACCCTAGCAAAAAAAACACTCAAAGGTTCCCGTTCTTCCTCCCCACAATATCCTGGGATATTAGAGAAGACATGTGAGGTTTTGCAGCAAATCTCTGCAGGGCACAGTAGTCAGTGTTCCTTCATCCGGTTTATTTTTTGCCTTGATCAAAAGCAGACCTGCATCTCGAGTTTCTTATTGGCCCAAGAGGAGACAGCGCACAGGGGCAGCCTGGATTTCACCTGCTATGGGAAAGCGACTGTGCCCCATGCCACGCATCGGGCAGAGACCCACGGAAGACTGAAAGCTGCTTTTGTTCTCAGGCTGTCACCTAAAGCAACCTTCCTTTCACCAGAAGAGGAGGAAGGCTTTTACGGCGGGATGAAGTCAAGGTGGCTGGTGCCTCTCGCACATACAGCTGGAGCTTGCAACAAAAGGCAACGCGAAGCTACACCGAGTTACAGCCCCTAACACACCTACCACATGTCAGCTTTTAGGAAAAAAAACAAACAAACCAAACCAAACCAAACCACATCCTGGTTCGCAGCTTGGCACCAGAGGCACCCCTCGGGAGCAGGCATCGCCAGCCGTGAGAGCTGGGTTGAGATAGGCAGGGAGACTTATGAAAAACAGTTTTATCCTATCAAACAATTTTAGGGGTTTTGTTTTATTGGTTTGTTTATTTTCCTGGAT
>WUAM01000356.1:3105714-3117630 GCA_024336885.1 Actenoides hombroni
TAGACAACCAGCACCAAAAAAAACAGAAAGGGGAGGGGGATGAGGGGATTAAAAGGCGTGTGCCTTCCCCCACGACAAGGGGTGGTTATTTGGTATGTAATAAATTTTTTCCCCCCCCCCCCCCCCCCCAAATTTACCTGGTTTTTAACATATACAACGTGGAAACTGCAATGTGGGAGCGATAGAAAATTCTGTGGCTCTGCCACCGCATCACGCTCTCAGTTTTTAATTCAGCAACAAGTTTCACCTGCAGTGAGGAGAAAAAGATCACTGGCCGGTTCTTGAGGAGAGGTGAACTCAGGTTAGTTTCCTCCCATCTCCTCCCCATCCCGATTTTTTTTCCCCATTTAAGAAAAACTTGGTTCTGTACCCAGAGGAAGGAGCTCCCTGCCCTTCCCCTTTTCCCGAGGCTCTTCCTGCACCCAGAGATGCTGTCGTGACAGCTGCTCGTGGTTTCTCAACTCTCAAACACCCCTCATGAGAGCAATTTGTAATTAGTTCTGGTTGCCCTCGGTGTCTCTGGGAAGGTTTGTAATTCTCCTGGGGCCCTTCTCCCTAACCCCATTTCGTTTCAGTTGCAAGGCTGTCCCGTGGAGCTCGGTGTCACTGGACAAGACTGTTGTTTTTAGAAAGATGCTATGGCTCTGGTGAGAAGTTGACACGTTCTGGTTTGGGCTGGGAGAGAGTTAACTGTCTTCAGAGCAGCTGGGACGGGGCCGTGTTTTGGCTTTGTGCTGGAAACATGTTGATAATTCAGGGATGATTTGGTTACTGCTGAGCAGGGCTCACCCAGAGCCAAGGCCTTTTCTGCTCCTCACACCAGCTCACGTGCAGAGGAGGCTGGGAGGGGACAGGGCCAGGACATCTGACCCAAAGGGCTGTTCCATGCCATGTGGCATCACGCTCAGCATGTAAAGCTGGGGGAAGAAGGAAGGGGGGACACTCAGAGTTGTCTTCCAAGTCCCTGTTGGACGTGAGGGAGCCCGGCTTTCCTGGAGATGGCCAAACACCTGCCTGCTGATGGGAAGTGAAGGAATTCCTCCTCCTGCTTTGCTTGCTTTACTTACTAAACTGTCTGTCTCTCGACTCACAAGCTTCCCTGCTTTTACCCTTCTGATTCTCTCCCCAGCCCAGCAGGGTGGGGAGTGAGCAGGTAGCTCTGAGGTGCCGAGTTGCCTGCTGGGGTAGAACCATCTCAGGTGGGTTTTCAGGGCGACCTTTGTTAGGACAAGCACCCCATTCGAGGTAAGAGTGGCCCAGCCTGTCAGTCCAAGGTGGGTGCACAGCCAGTACTCCTCAGCTGATGGGAACCTGGGGCTCACAGCTGACATTTGAGACAGGGTTTTTTGGCAAGCCCAGGAGAAGTCATCACCCGCCTTTCCATCCTGGGGTGTAAAAGTTAAAGCTACGTAAGCATTTGTGCAAAAAACCCAAATCCACCTGCACTGCTCTTGGCCCAAGGTGCCCAGGCAGTTTCCCAGGCTGCAGGAGGTAGGGGAGGCTCGGGCAGGGAAAATATCTCTGCGTGGCATCGTGTGTGCACGGTTGCTTTAAAAGCAAGTCAGCTTTATCTCTGCCAGGTTAAAAGAAGCTGCCAGTTTTGGGCTTGTTGGGTGTTATTTTTTTTTTGCATGCTGCCAGGAGACCTTATTCCCTTACATCAAAGACAACGTGAAGAAGTTTCTCTATGCTCACTGGGAGGAGGAGGAGTGCCAGCGGGATGTCAGACTTCTGAGGAAACAGGTGAAGTAACTGAGTTACACCAAATCTGCCTGAGCCTTCCCGGCGTGCCCGAGACTTGGGGTCACTCGGACTCCCCCCAGTCACTCAACACAGGAACCATGCCGCTCTTTGCCCCCCGTGAAGGCTGGTTGCCTCGACGAGCTGATTCTCCCCCAGCCCACATCTGGTGGTGTACTGGGGCAGAGCTGGTGCTTGGTAGGCAGCAGCAGCTCAGCTGCCTCCCTCGGCTCGCCTTCATCTGCACAGCCCCCAGGCAGGTGTCAAAAGGAGGCTTTTCAGCTCCGTGCCTGCCCTGTGGCCTCCTTGTGCTGGATCCACTGTCTGCAGCTTCCCGTTGCCTGTTGGGGAAGCAGTGTGGAGGGATGGCAGAGTCCTTGTCCCTCACAGGGTAACGGATCCCACCTCGGTGTGGAGGGACAGAGACCCGTGGCTGGCTGCAGCCCACAGATGCATTTGCTCCTTTGCCTTAACTTCAGTAATTAGATACTTAAGCAAGTCTAATTCTCATTAGAGTATGTACTTTTGGGGTTGGAAAGTAGCATCTCAGCAAGTGTTTCTAGACACTGCTGAAGCCTGAATTTCCCCCTGAGGAAAACATCCAAACAGTGTCGTGACCCTTCCTGTGAAGAGCAGTTCAGGCTGTGTCCTGCACAGGGGTGCACATGTCAGACCCCTTGCCCAAACAGATACTCAGACCACCCCACCTCTTCCCTCACCCCTTTCTGTCACGGGTGAATTCTAGGCTCAGGAGGACTCCAGCTTGGATGGGGCTGTGCCAATCCCTTTGGAGAGCGGAGGCGGGGAAGAGGAGCTGGAGCGGGTCATCCAGGCCGTGGTAGACAACGTGCACTGGCAGATGTCTCTGGACAGGAAGACCACGGCACTGAAGCAGCTGCAGGGACACATGTGGAGGGCAGCCTATGCAACTGGGCACATCAAAGGAGAGTGAGTAGTCGTGTGTGTGTGTGTGTGTGTGTGTGAGTGAGTACCGGTGTGCCCCTTTCCCTGGTGCAGGTGTGGGGTGAATCTGTCCTAGGTGTCTGTTAGCAGAATAGCTGCAAATGCTCTTCCTGGAATCAGCCCCAGGTACAAATTCAAATAGGATTGCTGCCTCAGTGGAGAAGCCAACAGGTTTACCTTCAGTTGTGGCTTGAGCCAGGCCACTGCTGTCGTGGAACCAACTGCAGACACTTAATTTCAAAGTTGATCGTGCAGCAAAACACAAATCCATTGAGCTTGACCTTTGGATCTAGGAAACCAAAAGCTTACAGCAGCTTTGGGACTAAGCATGTTGTCTCAGTCCCCACTGGGAAGATGACAAGTGGGTGAGAGTGCTTCTCCTTAAGGAATCATTGGCAGGTACGTGCCGGGGAACAGCCGGTTCTCCAGCCACCTCGGAAGGGTTTGGAAAGGAGACAGGGTCTGAGACACAGAACAAGGCTATGGAGGCCTGACACGGGGTGATTCTACTCCCGTGACCAGCAGAACATTCATCTGGGACAGCTTATCTTCTGCATTAAAAATGGGGAAAATGTCTCACTGTTTCTCTACAGACATTTCTTGGTAAGCCAAGAGACCAAGGCACAAGTGTGAACTTCTTGAGAGTTCTCCATCTTGCATTTTTTTATCCCTGAACTGCACTCACATTTTGGAACAAGCCTAACCAAGCCAGGGTTGCAGGGTCAGGTCCTTTCAGTTGTTTCCTCCTGCTTTGTCTCTTACCTGAGCATTTCCTGCTTTTCCACTTCTTTTTGTCTTCGGGCTCCTCTTTATGTTTCAGCCACAACACAAAACTGCATAACGGGAGTTAAGACTGATTTTATTTAGGTCAAGAGATCCTTGGTTAAAGTATACATTTCAGCTTCCTATGGAAGTAAATCAAACCCTTAAGCTCACAAGGTGTTTTGCCAGAAGAAGAATGAGCAAGAAGAAAAAAAGAGCTCGCAGTAAAATGTAAACATCCACCAGAGAAAGCAGCAAAACCCGAAAGCAAGTGAAGAGGGACAGCTCTCCTGTTGGTTTTCTTTTTAAAACCAGGTCTGATTGTTCTTAGAGTGGCCCAAAAGCTGTGGAGCTAGCCTTGCTGCGAGCAGGATCCAAGGAGTGAGATCTCTCAAGTCTCCCCCATCATCCAGCTGTATCTGGCACATCTGTGTCTGAAATCCAGGCCCTGAACTCCCCACATGCAAACAGGCAGGTGCCTGGGAGTTTCTGCAGGTGCCACGCTACCTCCAAATATTTTCATCTGACACCAGAGACAGTTAATAAATAACTTCAGAAAAAAGTTATTTGGGAAAAAAAAAAAAAAAAAAGTCATTCCAAGGCCTCCTTTTGCATCTCTTTGGAGTCCTCTTTCTTCAGGCCTTCAGATGTTCAGGTCTCCTTTCAGCCTGGGCTCAAGCGGCCACAGCGAGCCGTGCAGTGCAGGTGGGGAGGCTGCGATGTGAACTGGGATGGAAACTTGGTTCCCTGGGGATCACATCTCCTCCAGCTCCTCTCTCTACCCTCCTGACATCTCAAACTTCCTCCCTACCCTGCTGAGGCCCTTTGTGGCCTTTCCTGCTCACCCCTCGCGTGTGTTACCGAGGGGCTCGTTGTCGGCTTCGCTTTGTCCCTCTTGAGCATTTTCCAGCCTTCAGTTTCCCCTGGTACAGGGGCCAGTCTGTAACTGTCCTTTGCATGCAGCTTTTACACACATGCAAGTGCAGCCCTGGAGAGGTCTGATGGAATAAGGGAATGAGGGAGCTGACAACGTCTGTTAGAGCTATGCAGCAGTTGCCTTGGCTTTCGTCCTCCTTCCCTCACAGCTTTGTGCCCTGCTGCTGGCCTTGTCTTTGGGCGGCCACTACCTGGGAGTCAGATGGAGCTCATGTTTTGAGGCCCATCAGCCCATTGCCAGGCTGGTCTCTTGCCTCTCCAGCACGCTGCAAGGCTAGAAGAATAAGGGGAGGGCTGCTGCTGCCTAGTGAGTGGAAGCTGGTCCACCCTTGGTGGTGCGGTTAAGCCAGGGACACATCTGGCACAGGGGTTGTACTGTGCAACCTGCCCTAGTTGCTGAAGAGAGTAGCTCTGACCTCAGTCCCTGAGGGGGACAACAACTCCATCCCCCAAGTTGTTGTCCGGCTTCAAACAGTGTCACTTATTTAGCTCCTGCGCCTGCAACCTCCTCTCATCTTCTTCTTAGGCACGGTCAGAGCCTGGACCTGTGGGGTGGTTTGCCCCATATGGATGCAGCTTATGGCCACAGCTCTTAGCAACAGGGAAAGCTGTAGCTTGCAAGGCAGGGGGGACTCGGGATGCAAGAGCCTGTCTTCTCTGCCCTCCCTCGCAGAGAAAAGCAGCGGGTTGCCCTTTCCTCCACCCTTTTCTCCCCTCTCCCAGCTGAAGGGGCTGGAGGAACTCCTGCCCAGTGTCTGAAGCAGCTGATCAGGGCTGCTCTCTGCCTAGCAGCCCGTGAGCTGCTGGGTTGGCTGGAGCTAGGAAGCGATCACCCGCTGCTGAAATAAACCCCCTGGTCGCAGGAGCCCTGAGCAGATGGAAGTTCCCTTGCAAAGTAATGGGAAAGCTGTCCCAGTGCCTGGGCTACAGGTGTCCCTCCGGGTGCCTCTGGGTTTGCCCTTACCTGCTGCCCTGTTTTGCTCCAGAATCTTCGAGGACGTGGTTCCAGCCATCCGGAAGTGGCGGGAAGCGGGGCTGAAGGTCTATATCTACTCCTCGGGCAGCATTGAAGCCCAGAAGCTTTTGTTCGGATACTCTACAGAAGGTGATATCCTAGAGGTAGATAACCTTGTCACCTTCCTCACGGCTTCTCCCTTGGCAGAGCGCTTCCCTCCCCCAGCTGCCCTTGCCATAAAGCGTTGTGAGTAGAGCCTGGGGCAGGAAGGTGGGGCAGGGGGTTTGGCCGGCGGGAGTTGAGCTCGGCCAGTTGAGCACGGCTGCATCAGCCCCCTCTTGCTCTGGTAAGAAAGGAAAGGGGACACCTCGCTCAGGAGCAAGCTTTAGCCCCGCTTTTCAGGTGGCACTCAGCAACTGCTCTTGCTTTCCTCTCTCTTGCAGCTCTTCGATGGTCACTTCGATACCAAGATAGGCCCCAAGGTAGAAAGCGAGAGCTACCGGAGGATTGCGGCCAGCATCGGCTGCGCCCCCAACAACATCCTCTTCCTGACGGACGTCCCTCGAGGTGGGTGGCCTGCCAGGCCTGCTGGCCCTCACCTGGGCGAGGGAGGCGGGGTGCTCCTCAAACGTGTGCTGCCTTCTTGTCACAAACCCCCTGGAACTGCTGCAGACCGCCTTGCTTCGGCGGTGTCCCCTTGGCTGCTGCTGTGCTCCTTCCTGACCCGTCCAGCGGCACCCCGGGAGCAGCGCTGCGACCAGGGAAAACGGGTCGAGCGGAAAACCTGCCCTTGCGCCAGCAAGCAAGGAGAGACTGCTGTGAGCGGAGTGGAGCATTTGCTGAAGCAGTTGGTGTGCCCCGTTCCCGATTGGAGTCGGTGGTCCTTGTGACCCGCGCTCAGGGGGACCAGACCGTGTCTGCTGTGCTGCTACCTGGCACTGGTGCTGGCTGGTTCTCGGTGCCACTGACTGTGAGGTTGTGTTCAGCAGCAGGAAAGTGTTGCTCCTGCCTGCTAAGACTTCACCCCTGGAAAGCCAGGCTCAGGAAGCTCATTTAATTTCTTGCCTTTGCTGGGAACACCTTTCTGGCAGAAATGGCACTGGGTTGTGATCTCAGCCTAAGCCTGCTCAGTCCCCGGGAGGTGGCTCTCACCTCCTCCCCAGCCCTGACAGGGAGCTGACGGAAGCTTGCAGTTACCTCCTTTTCCCTTTATCATCTCCTCGTGGCCTTTTGCTGTGCTCAAGGAGTGAAGGAAATTAGTGAGAAGTGACTCCCAGTGCAGGGTGTTGGACTTGCTGACTCCACGGGCTGACCAAAGCCCAGCTTCTTTGTGACAGAAACCAAGCTGCCAGTGTGTGCTGCCTGCACAGTGCCCTGGACAGCAGGTCTGGGATCTGATCCCTCTCTAGAGCCCCGCAGTGCCACGGGTAACCTCTGTGCTCCCAGTCTCAACCTGCACAGACTCAGGGAATTGCCTAGATTGGAAAAGACCTTTAAGATCATTGAGTCCAATCATCAACACTGACAAGTCCTTGATCATGACCCTCAGCAGTGCATCTACGTGACTCTCAAATCCCTCCATCCCTGGGCAGCCTGTTCGAGTGCCTGAGAACCTGTTCTTCCCATTATCCAATCTAAGATTCCCTTGGTGCAGCTCGAGCCCATTTCCTCTTGTCCTATCAGTTGTTACCTGGGAGGACAGCCCAACCCCCACCTCCTACACCCTCCTTTCAGTTGTAGAGAGGGAGAAGTTCTCCCTGTCATGTTCCACTTGATCAGGGAGGGGGTGGAAAGAAGGGAGTGGCACAGGTTCAGTGCTTGGCTCGGGTTGAATTGAGGAGACTTACACCAGATGTCCAGAACATTAAAAGAAAAGTTACAGTTTTAATCCCTGGAACTGTAAAAACGACTAGAACTATATATGATGTACTTAAAGGAGAGAGAGGAGAGGAGATGAGAGAGTGAAATAGCAGGCAGAGTTTCACCACCCAGGGTTCCAGCGACACCTCACCTGGTCCATTCCTTGGGGTCTTCAGTGGTGGGCACCCAACTGCTGGTGGCCTCGAGTCCTTTTTATGGCCTGCTGAGAGGGGTGTTGCTTGAGGTGCCCCTCAGCTTGCGTGGGAAGCATGGAGAGGCAGTGCTGATGTGCACGGGAGTCGTACAGAGGCACCATCCTCCTCCTGGATGGCGGGGGGATCGTTCTGCTCCCAGTCTCTGCCTTCTAGCTCAGGGCACTGGGTTCCCAGCTTACAACTGGTGCTGTTCCTAAAGACTGAGGCAAAGGCAGCACTAAGCAGCTCAGCCTTCTCCTCATCCTTAGTCACCTTGTTTCCTCCTGCATCTAATAGAGGAGGGAGGCTCTCCCTGGCCCTCCTTTTGCTGCTAATGTGTCTATAGAGAGGTTTCTTCTTGCCCTTTACAGCAGAAGCCAGATTAATTTCTCTGGATTTTCTGATTTTCTCCCTGCGTAGCCTCACTGCATCTTTGCAGTGGCCTGCCCCTTCTTCCAAAGACCATCAACTCCTCTTTTTTTCCCCCCTGAGCTGTAGCCAAAGCTTCCTGTTCAGCCAAAAAACACTTCAGTGTTTTGGGGCATCGTAAAGACCATCACGTGGCAAGGTCAGTAAGCCCATCTCATCTGCGCTCTCCCCACACCTCTCTTTGTTTCAGAAGCCAACGCGGCCGAGGAAGCCGACACGCACGTGGCCGTGGTGACCAGACCGGGCAACGCGGGACTGACGGACGACGAGAAGTCGTATTACAGCCTCATCTCCTCCTTCACTGAACTTTTCCTGCCTTCCTCTACTTAAAGCGGCGCACGCGCCAAAGACCCTGCTCGTCCCAGTTCTCCTCGTGTAGTGTTAGGTAATTTTGTCCGTAATCGGAACTGAAAAGCAAACCCAGGTCGTGTCCTGGGGCCGTGACTGGTGCAGGCAGGTGTGGAGGGAAGGGCTGGGGTGAGGGTTCCTCAGGCAGTAGGAGAGAGGCCTGCAGCAGGCAGGTAGAGCTGGGATCCGGGTGAGGAGCAGCACCTGTGGGCAGTGCTGGTCCTTCCCTTTCCCGGCTGGCAACGCTTCCTTCGGGCACCCCCACTGCAATCTGCTGCTCAGATGCTCCACCACAAGCACCATCATTTTCAGAAGCAGTCTGCAAACTCTGGGGAGCACGAGGGAAGTAGGAGCTTTTCCCTGCAGACGGGGTTGTTGGCCAAGTAAAAACCTCTGGACTTTGGGGAGGGTTAGGATGCCCGAGGGAAAATGCCAAGCATGAGCCCAGGAGATCTGGGCTGCCACACAAAAAGCCAGCCCTTGCTGTAGGCAAGCTTTCCAGACCAGGAACCTCTTAAATCTTGGTTATCATCAGCTGATCTAGGTACAAAACACGACAGCTTGTACATGGGAGCTGCTTAGAGCTGCACAGCCAGCTTTCTACAAGAATGAAGTAGAGTATATATAAAAATATTGTTTTAAAAATGAAACTCTAGACTCTCCTCACTGCTGCAGCGTGATGCTGGGCTCTGGGATCCAGCTGGCTGAGCTTGACTGCATTTTCTGCAATCCCTCCCTTAGCACTGACCCCTGGAGCTCCTTCTCAGTAGCCGACGTCACCCTGTCGCGTGTTTGTAGCACTGCCCAGCTCTGAGCAAACCTTGACAAACAACTGCTCCCAAGGGCCACGTCCTGCTGGATTTGATAAGAATTAAACCCCTGACCTTTCCACCCACCCTTCCTAACCTGGGCTAATTTCTATCAGATGGTCACGGAGCTTTTCCTAATGTGGTAAATAAACCCACAACCTTGCTTACATCGTGCTCACTCCATCCCTGTATTTAACCTTCCTGTCTATGACCAGTGATCCCAGCACCGAAAAGCAAAGCTCTTGCGTTGTTTTCTTTTAAAGCTGTGAAACACTTTGCCTGCTTCTTCCTTTCTTTAAGGCAGACAACCCTGTCCTGCCAAGGAAGCTGTATTAGCTCCTTGACTGATGATTTCAGCAGGAGCAAGAGCCACCACCAGCTGATATCCAGCGACAGTGGAGGCAGGGGCAGTTTGCAACCCCAGTTCCCTGCTGCTGGCACGTTGTGCATGGGTGCCACTTGCTACTTACCCATTTCTGCCTGGCTGCATTTGAGCTTCTCCTTGCAGACGGCCAAAATAAGAACGCTGACCTGCACGGTGCCTTCCCACCTTCTGCTCTACACCTACAGCTCTCCCTGGTGTGGAGGGAACAAGCAAGAGGCAGGCACTGGGGGAGGAAACCGCATCATGCCGGCATCTGAAAGGCTGATGGCAGCAGGTAAGGCTGGGAGGCAGCCAGTCTGCTGCCTTCGGGGCTGCGTAATGAGCGTGAGCCTCCTCCAAGAAAGGGGCTGCTAATTAGCACTGCTAGAAGAAGTATAGCTGCATGGCTGAATAGTCCCTGGCTTCCTTAAGTGTTAATTGCAATTACGACACCGGAAAGACCGTCGGGTTTGCGTTTGCCCTCAGAAAGCTCTGCGTGGGGTAGGGGACAAAAATAAAACTCCCTTTCTCCATAAAAGCACTTTATTTAGTGGTCGTGTTTCCGTGTGTATCCGTTGAGTCGTACTGAAATGTGCTGTTAGAAATACTCTAAGAAATGCACAGAGTTATCATCAAAAACCTGAAGTTCAGTTTGGATTGCATATAGGGAAAGGAGATAAAGAAAAAAGCCCATTGCAACCATCATCTCTTTTTTTTTTTTTTTTCCCTTCCTTTGATAGAATTACAAAATATATGTTGATAAACTGAAAGTATTGACTGATTAAAAAGAAAAAAAAAAAAACCTCACAGTGGAATATTTACAGTAAACCACCCTTAAAACCAGTCAGCTGTTTTGTGCTCCGTATGCACTGAGCGCGCGTGCCCATCTCAGAGGGTCCCCACCCGCATCTTCTGCAGGCTCTCACCTCCTGCCCTCGCCCAGGACGAGCTGCTGGGGAGCCCTGCACCTTACACTGCTGTGCCCTCGGGCCACCCTCACCCCGTCCCTGGGAGTGGCACAGCTACCAGGAGGCCTTCAGCAGTCTAACAGCAGCTCTCCAGGGGCTGGAGATGCTCTGGAGTTATAATGCAGCTGCCTGAGAACAGATTTTTTTTGGACCACAGAAGATAAAACTTAACGCTAGTTTTGGCAGACGTTTGTCTCAATTGTTTCTCCTTTCGGAGAAACCTGACCTTTGTGGAAGACAATGCTTTTTCCCTCTCCATCAGGAGTGCCACGGTGCAGGATGAGTTGAATTCCCCTTCAAAAGTCTTTTGCTACCATTTTAATTTCTGTGTGTTTTCCTGCACCTCAGCGAAGGTGCAAACCTGACTCAAGGGAAACGGGAGCCATGGTCGTGAGAAGTGGCTCCCATCACATGCCCAGCCAGTCCAGCAGCCTTCCCAAACCCAGGTTTTCAAACAGGGGCTTTCAGCTCCTGCTTTTTCTTTGAAAACTCTTTGAAAAATCTCCCTCCAGGGAGGAAGAAGCCCTCTGGTTTTGCTGTTCCCGTTCTCCACATCCAGCCCTCAGGCCACATCACCCAACCCCTGGGGCAGAACTGCACCCCTGCACCTTGGAAGCCTGCTTAAGCCTGGGCCAGATTCCACTCGGGACAAGTGGCCACAGGTCTAGTCTCAGCGTGTCTGAAGTTTTACATCTAAGTGCACAAGGAGCTAAACCAAATCTAGTGCCCAGAACCACCTGCAACGGTTCTGCTCTCCTTGCAGACTGAGCCCAGTGTCTCTAACACAATGGGGTTTTTCCCCCTCAGGCAACAAAAAGAAAAAAAAAAAAAGCTTTTAAAATATTACAGACAGTATGTGATGGAAGCACTACACAAAGAGCAGCCTTTTCTGGGTCACCTTCAGAGCACATTCCCACCTGAATTCACCATCTCGCTTCCAGCAGTCCCCGCTGTTGGGTCTGAGACACGAAGGCAGGAACAGCAGCGGCTCTGCCATCTCCTCTGGCCTGGGGATGCTCCATGCAGCTGCAAGGAAGTCTCTTCCAAGCACAGCACCCTTCCTCCCTAACCTGCCTCTACTGTTGGCTGCTTTCCAGGCAGAAGGAAGGCCTGCCCTAAAAGCCAAGCAGTTTGGCTCTGCCCCTGCCCAACGCCAAGCCCAGAAGACAGAGCTGCTCTTTCTCACTCTACCAGGTTACATTGGTTAGCAGCAAAGAAAACAACACAAGAAGCAGAGTTAAAAATGCAGTCTGGTGAGTCAGGACCCGGCGACTCCTAAAGACTCTCGGTGCCCGGGGAAGTCCTTTTCCTTCATCTCCTCCTCTGCAGAATAGGCTTGGGAGGGCCTGTCTCGGAGGGGGCATGGCAGGGACTGGCTGTTGAACATGCTGGACAACAGGAACGTGACAGAGCCACCCAGAAAAAGTCACTGAACAGCTTGTGCTCTCTCATGATGCCGCTGCTGAGAAGGCTCTGCTCTTCCCCCAGCAGCTGGTTTTGTTCGGCTCTTCTCGCGACAGACACCCCCAGAGCCCTTTGGCACTAGGAGCATGATTGCACGTGGAAACAAACCCCTCAAAGAAAAGTG
>WUAM01000356.1:3120467-3130940 GCA_024336885.1 Actenoides hombroni
TACTGGAAGGCCACAAGAAGGTCTCCCTGGAGCCTTCTCTTCTCCAGACTGAACAACCCCAACTCTCTCAGTCTGTCTTCATAGGAGAGGTGCTCCAGCCCTCTGATCATCCTGGTGGCCCTTCTCTGGCCACGTTCCAGCACATCCATATCCCTCCTGTGACAGGGGCTCCAGAACTGGATGCAGTGCTCCAGGTGAGGTCTCACCAGAGTGGAGTAGAGGGGGAGAATCCCCTCCCTCGACCTGCTGGCCATGCTTCTCTTGATGCAGCCCAGGACACGATGGGCTCTCTGGGCTGCAAGAGCAACTGATGGCTCATGTTGAGCTTCTCATCCATCAGCACCCCCAGGTCCTTTTCTTCAGGGCTGCTCTCAAGCCAGTCACTGCCCAGCCTATACTGGTGCTTGGGATTGTTCTGACCCAAGTCCAGGTAAAACACTTGTGAAGGAAGTGAGACCACCCGTGAAGCAGTGCATCCTGGTGAAAAAACAAGTGACAGCATGACCCAAATCACAGGATCAGGCCACGAAGATAAGCTGAGAAGCATTCCTAAGTGCTTTAAAATCCTAGGATGGATGTGAGAGGAGCCAACGCTCCCCTCCTGCAGCGTGTTGGCCACGTGTGATACCCGGGTTCCCAGGGAGCAGAAGGAAAGGATACAGAGCACCACGCAGAGGGTGATGCTGGCTGACAGGGCGACTCGGGGAATACCGACTTTCCGCCCCTCGTTCTTCAGGTTGATCTTGAGGGTGAGGGCAGACTGGATCCAGCACGCCAAGGTCCCAAAGCCAAAGGTCAGCGATGTGCCCACGTTGTGGATCTCCTCATCGTTGGTAAGCTAGGAACAAAGGAAACGCTGAGTTTCTGGATGCAGTGGGAATTATCTGCTGCCTCGCTCGGAATGCTGCTGGGGGGGTGTCTGAGGAGTCCTCCCCCTGAGGAGGGAAGAGTGGCAGAAAATGTGTGAGGAACCTCCATGTGCTGCTGCAGGGGAGGAGGGAGAGAAATGGAGAGCAAAGTTGAGCCTGGGAAGAAGGCAGGGGTGGGGATGGGGGAAGGTATTTTTAAGATTTGGCTTTGTTTCTCATTATCCTACTCTGATTTGATTGGTAACAAATTAAACGGACATTCCTTCCCCGAGTTGAGTCTGGTTTGCACTCGACCATCGTTGTCGAGTGATCCCTCCCTGTCCTTGCCTCGACCTACGCACCTCTCCTGCTGCCCATCCCACCCAGGAGGAGCGAGGGGCTGGCTGCAAGGTGCTTTGCTGCTGGCTGGCTCCAAACCCCGACAAGGAGAGCGGGAATCACCGAGCTGTGAGGCAGAAACGCTGTCTCATTTCTTCTGGCAGAGATGTAAAGGGTGACGGAACCGAGAGGAGTCGACGGCTGTCACGGTCCAACAGATCTTCTGCCCAAAGCCCAAGCACAGTGGCAAAAGCAGTAGCTTAGGGACTGCCTCCACAGCTCCTTGGCAAGCCTCGGGAACACAGAGCTTAGAAATCAATCCTTCCCTGGCTCAGTGTGACCCCGCTGGGGTCTCGGAAGCAACGCGTGCAGCCTTCAGGGGCAGCTGCATGGAGCAGAGCTCTGACACCTCGCCGAGCTAGCACACGGCCGGACCGCAGACACACGCTGCTGCTTTGGCCAGCTTGTCCCAGCAAGCAGCCCGACTGCCTGTTCCCCTTCCAGCTCCCTGGGGCTGGAACAACACGCAGCCAGCCTCTCCGAACTGAGCATCTCTGAAGTGCGAGTGCTTCTCTGTTCCCCGGGCTCTCGGTGCCTGTGCAACACCCCAAGGCAAAAGGACAGCTGGGTTCAGTGGGGGAGAATCTGCACGGAGATCCCTTGGAGCTGCAAATCCACTCAGAAAGCCCAGCACAGCTAAAGCCAATTTCCCTTTTCCTGCTGCCTCTGAGGCTCTTCTGGAAAAGAAACCAGCAGTCCGGAATTCCTCCCCGCAGCCTCGATTCCTGGTCAGTGATTTCACACAGTTCACATCAAACGAGACCCAACCTACAAGAGAACAGTCTCGTTGTTCCATCTCCACCCATCTCTCCATTCTCCTCCCTACCCTGAGGATTTTTTCCAAGGGCAGGTCCAAATCACCCCGCAGGCAAAAGGGGATTGAGCTGCTTTTCCCCAGGGACTCGCAGCCACGACGTCCCCCTAACACACCTAATTTTTCCAGCAACACGATTTAATGCCACATTCAGCTCAGCAGTCAGGCAAGGAAAAGCAAGGGAGCAAGGTCTCCTTACAACATGCTTTCATGGTTTGGCAAAAAGGTCTCAGGAAGGATACAGGTAAGTAACAAGAAGAGCATAATTAGTGCAGGTTTTATAACCAGGCATGACTCAAAGTAGCCACTTTTTAATTACAAGCATTTGCTCTGAGGAGTGAAAAAAGGAAGGAGAGGTTGAAGCTGCTTCCCAGTGCCTGGCCTGTACTGGAAATACTCTTCTCACACCTAGACAGGGCTGTTACAAAGTCTCGTAGTTCCTAGCTGGGAAACTCTGTGAAAAACTAAGAGGTTTTGGCTTGTGCTGTGGGAGACCAGGTCCAAAAATCAAATTATGTCACACCTCATAAAAACAAAACAAAACAAAACAAGAGAGACTGTAAAGGATACAAAGTTCCTGCAATTGCTCCTCAGCTCAGATGGGTGCTCACCCTTCACAAAACAAGTCCCTGTCTCTGTATTGGCAGGAAAACCAGCCCCAAAGGGAAGAAGCCAGCCTGCACTGTCCTGTCTCTGCTCCTGCCAGTACTGGGAGCACCAAAGACAGCAAAGGGACAGGGGAACCCAACTGGCACTGCCCCTAATGCCAACGGACACCCAGCCCGAGGCACTGACAGCTTGTTTGGCTCTGTAATTGTGATGTGGATTTGTTCCCAAGGGCACGTGCATCCACCCCCAGCTCAGCCCTTTCACCCAGGAGCATCTGTGCCAACCCCCAGAGATTCGACAGGTTCCCCGCTCTGGCTCTGGGCAGGTCGAGTGCAAGCAGGGGGGTGGCAGATCCTACTGGGCATGGCTGGAAAATGACCGGGGCCTTTCAGCTCAGCAGGGCACTGGCACTGCCTCAGTGGCAGAGAGAGGTGGTAGAGCAGGTAGAAGGAGGGCTGGGGGGCAGCCAGACACGTTATCTCCTCAGCTGACAGAACAGGGCGTTCAGAGAGCTGAGCAGATCTGCTAGAAAAGCAAGAACCTCAGAGCAGGGACAGAGCAGCCCGAGGCCTGGAGCGCGGTACCTGGAAGTTGCCGAGTAGGGTCATCCCAAAAGAGGCCAAGCACAAAGCCACCAGGCCGCTGACGTTCAGCCAAGGGTTTAACACCTTGGGCTTCAGCTGAATGAAGCGCAGGACAGCCATGACCAGCGCTGAGAAGGAAACAGAACGCGAGGTGCATCAGTAGGCAGAACGTGCTGCAGTGACCACCTGCCTGGGGGCTCACAGGACCCCTTCAGCTCCTTTCCATCCCGTGGGGAAAGGGCACTGCAGGCCACCTAGCTTAGTCGCCCTCCTGCTCAGTCATCAACAGGACTGAGCACAGAATCACAGACTCACAGAAGGGTAGGGGTTGGAAGGGATCTCCGAAGAGCATCGAGTCCAACCCCCCTGCCAGAGCAGGACACAACTACAGGAGATCACTCAGAAATGCATCCAGACAGGTCTGGAAAGTCTCCAGAGAAGCAGACTCCACAACCTCTCTGGGTTGTCAAAATAGTCATTTCTATATCTATATCTATATCCATATCAATATCTATATCAATAGTCAAAATCTATTTCTATTTTTCTAAAGAATAGAATAGAAAATGGAACAGAAAATGGAACAGAAAATGGAACAGATTCTTTTTCACTTGGAAGGGACCTACAGTGCTCATCCGCCTGCCCAGTTCAGGGCTGAGCACAAGTTAAAGCCTGTTATTAAGGGCACTGCCCAAAGGCCTCTTAAACACTGTCAGGCTCAGAGCATCAAGCCCCTCTGTAGGAAGCCTGTTCCAGTGTTTGACCACCCAGTCTATACCTCGCCTGGCGCAGCTTTAATCCGTTCCTGTGCACCCTGCCCCTGGATGCCAGGGAGAAGAGATCAGCAGGTCCCTCTCCACATCCCCTCCTCGGGAAGTCATGAGGTCACCCCCTCAGCCTCCTTCTCTCCAAACTAGACAAACCCAAAGTCATCAGCCACTCCTCACAGGACTCCTTCCAGCCCTTTCACCGCTTGCTTTCTCTCCTCCAGACACATTCAAGTGCCTTAAACACCCTTCTTAAACTGTGGGGCCCAGAACCGCATACACTGCTCAGGGTGACACCTCACCAGTGCTGAATACACTGGGATAATCACCTGCTTGGACTGGTTATACTGTGTTTGATGCACCCCAGGATGTGCTCTTGGCTGCAAGGGCACACTGCTGACTGATACTGAGCTTGCTATCGCCCAGCAACCCCAGATCCCTTTCTGCAGGGCTGCTCTCCAGCCACTCCTCTCCCAATTTATACTGGTTCCCAGTGTTACTCTGTCCTGGGTGCAGAATTGGCATTTTGACTTGTCAGAATTCACATCTCTAATGACTGCCCCATGCTCTAGTCTATCTAGATCCCACTGCAAGGCATCTTGTCCCTCAAGAGAGTCAACACCTCCCAGTTTGGTGTCATCAGCACACTTGCTAATGGTGTGTTCAACTCCTGCACCCAGACTGGGAACAGAACTGGCCCCAGAAGCGAACCCTGAGGAACACCACTGGTGTCACCAGCCAGACACAGCCCCATTCCCTACAACCCTTTGAGCTCTGACCTTCAGCCAGTTCTTCACCCAGTGCACCATGAACCCGCTCGTCCCATAGTTGGCCAACTTGTCCAGCAGGATGTTGTGAGGGGCACTATCCAAAGCCTTACTAGAATCCAGAAAAACTACATCCACTGCCTTCCCTTCAGCCACTAGGTGGGTGACCTAGAAGAATATCAGGTTAGTTACACAGCACTTTCCCTTTGTGAACCCACGTTGACTGTGCCTGATGATTGCATTTATTCTTTAACTGCCTTTCAATAGGACCCAGTATCACACAATCACAGGATGGGAGGGGTTGGAAGGGACCTCCGAAGAGCATCAAGTCCAACCCCCCTGCCAGAGCAGGACACAACTACAGCAGATCACTCAGAAATGCATCCAGACAGGTCTGGAAAGTCTCCAGAGTAGGAGACTCCACAACCTCTCTGGGCAGTCTGTTCCAGTGCTCTACAACTCTGACAGTCAAGAAGTTCTTCCACATATTGAAGTGGAACTTCCTGTGCTCGAGCTTGAATCCATTGCCCCTCGTCCTGTCACAGGGCACAAGTGCAGAGAGGTTGTCCCTGCCTTCTTGACACCCAGCCCTCGTGTATTTATAGACATTAGATCCCCTCTCAGGCTTCTCCTCTCCAGACTAAACAGCCCCAGAGTTCTCAGCCTTTCCTCATAAGGCAGCTCTTCCAGTCCCTTCTTCACCCTGGTAGCCCGCTCATTGCATTCTCTGAGGACTGGCCACTGTCCCTGGCAGCTGTAGCCCCAACCCAGCCTTTGGCAGCTGCTGTTCCCATGGCCTCAAGTGAGCAGGTAGGGGCACCCAGAACCCTCTTCAGCCTGCTGAGTGCTTCCTCCATCTCCCCACGGCATCCCACCCACCGAGGCTCTGGCAGATGGAAAGACCACGAGCCAGCAGAGCAAGCCAGGAGCACCAGCAGTGACCAGAACATCCAGTGCTCTCACTGCAGTGAGGAACAGGGTAGAAGAACTCTGCATACTCCAGCCAGACACACACTCTGTTTGAACCTCTTCTGGAAGTCCAGCTGATTTCTAGTTGTGGTTGCCCTTCTCCATAGCCCCGTGTCACAGCCTCTGCCCGTGGCCGCTCCTTGCCAGCCCCCTGATGCAAAGCCCTGCTCACAGCCAACCCACGGTTCTATTTTGAGCTGTTCCTTGAGTAGCATCTTCAGCTTTCAGCTGCTTTTTGTGGCAAAGCCTGAACTCTCCTCCTGCCATCATTTTGAGGAGAGCCTCAGAAGTATTCAGCACCCTGGTTCATTCTGAGGAGAGCTTCAGAAGTATTCAGCACCCTGGTTCATTCTGAGGAGAGCTTCAGAAGTATCCAGCACCCTGGTTCATTCTGAGGAGAACTTCAGAAGTATTCAGCACCCTGGTTCTGCTGGAGGTCTCACTGCTGCCTAACTGGTGAGAGCAGACGTGTTCCCAGCTGCAGGCAGGAGTGCTTCAAGTGATATTCACCAAAGGCTCATACGTCTTGGCACGTGTGTTCTGCCTCTAGAAACTCCAGGGTCAGGGGGCAAGATCCCATGGACACCACAGAAGCAATTTCTTCAGCAGACATGAATTCTAGTGACACTAAGCACATCTTTTGCTTGGGGGGAAAAAAAAAAAAGCTTAAACACAAGAATGGTGCTTCACCTTTGGACATCTGCTACCTCTCCAACGATACGGGGGGCGGCTGAAAACAACTGACCTGAGAAATGCTGTGGCAGGATGAAGACACCTTGTGACACGACGTAACGTTTGGTGGGAACACTCTCTCCAAAGCAGCCAGCAAATACTCTCTCCAAAGCTGAAGCAGCCAGCAAAGCCTCAGACAAAGCCCTGTGTGACAAAGCCTGGCAAGAACCTTTCCCCTGGGCGCAGTCTGGTTTTCTCACCCCTCTGTACAAAGGGACACCACAAGTTGAGTTATTTGCACGAACAACTACTCGAGGATTAAAAACAACAGGGGTGGACGTGCAGCACTTGTCCAGTTCCACACCAGCATTACACCTCTGCTTACTGGGATCAAAACTGCTTGCTGGGGAACTTCAGTGACCTAATGCATGGAACCCAACGGCTTCCATCGGGCTGGAAGAACTGCAAGAGGAACCCAAGCAGCGAGTCGCCCGAGCACAAAGCGGTCGTCACGAGCTTCTCTAGCTCATGGTTGGGATTTTTCCTTTCTGAAAATGGAATCACAGGATCACTGAGGCTGGAAGAGCCCTCTGAGCTCAAGTCCAGCCTCTGACCCACCACAGCCACACAGGCTAGACCACTCAGTGCCACATCCAGCCTTTCCTGAGACACGCTGCCGTTCATTCCAACCTGCCTGGCCCCTCCTCAACACCTCGGAGATCCTTCCTTCACGCAGACACCACTGAACATTCTCTCCTGATTCAACAGCAGGGCTTAGAGCAGAAATGCAGCCAATGGTTCTACAGTACTGGTACCAAAATGCTGTTTTTATTGGGCTGTCATTAGACAACAAGTTTTGGGATGTATTTTCTCAAAATGCCATGAATTCTCTCAGAAAGGAAAGGTTTCCTATGGCAGTTGGACCAACACTTGGTCTCTCCAGACTTCTCCTTTAAAAAGCCTGGTTGGCATCACGTGTTGCACTGGTGAGAGTCTCCTGTCCACACCTCTGCTTCTGCCACCTTCCAGGGTGACCTTGGAGATCTCTCCCTCCACGGTGCAGAGGCATGAAGAGCAGTAATCCAGCACTTAATCCACATCCCCCTCCCAAAAAAAAAAAAAAAGCCTCGTTTCCTGACCTGGAACTACATTTAGTACAAAGGGAGACATTTTTCACCTTAGTCCCTAAATAGTTGCCAAGAAGAGGCGTTGAGCTAGCGCTCTGGCCCTGAGGGGTCTGGGAAAGACACACTTCTCTGCTGTCAGACCTGAGTCAATTGGCCATCCCGTTGTTGGCCGAGCCCCGCCGACTGTCAAAGGCTGGCATCAGAAGCACCTCGGGCTGACTTCAAACCAGCTGCTGAGAGCCACGAAGCACCGGTGAGCTCCCCGAGCTGCCTACCGCACGGTGCACGCCGCTCCCGCGAAGACCCGACACGGGAAACCTCGGGGCAGAAGCGACTGCATCTAAAATGAGATCTCTGAGGTACTCCAGATCGAGCCAGCAGAGAAAGAGATAGGAGAAAACACATCAGAGGCTAAGGGGAAGAGGAGTGTCAGAGCTACCGATGAGATGAGCTCTCCGGCTCCTCTGTGCTGTGGCGGAGAAGCTCCAGTACGAGGTCTCTCGTGACCTCTGGGCCCTTCCACCAGCAGCTCACGCAGTCCACGTCGCCTCCCTCTTTCCAACGCACGCGTTCTGAGGGACGCTGGCCGGATCCAGCCCTTCTGGTTGAGCAGCCAAAAGCCTTTACTGCAGCTAGAGGAGCAGAAACATTCACATGGCCAACGGCGGCCAACGCGACAGGAACACGGCCAACAGGGCAGTGGAAACTGCAGCTGCCAGTAAGTCTTCCAGAGAACGCTGAAATTCCTCGAGGAAGCAAACGCAGAGTCCCTGAACTCACCAGCAACTGAAGGCTGCCTTAAGATGCTGAGGAGCCGATGGATATTTTTAGATCAAAAGAGAAGGAAGCTGCTCCGTTTTCTCGCAAGGTTCTGATGCTTTACGGAGCCTCTCAGCTGGGCTGAATCCTGCGTCACTGCAGCCTTCACTTCTCTCCCCGTGACCTCACTGCTGTCCTCAATCCCCACGCCAGCTAGGGCTCTGCTGGGTTTGAAGTGCTCTAGATAAACACCAAGAATTAATGCAAATTTTGTGTCTTTTTCCCCCCATCACCAAGGATGGAGCAAAGAAATGGTGCAGTTCATCCGGCAGCACGGCAGCTCCAGAGCCCTCCCCGGCCAGCAGCTGCCAAAGCACAGCTCTGATGGCTTGGGCTTCTCAGAACTTCTCGGGATGATGTTGCCATCTCACCCAGGGCATCAAAGGTAGGAGCCAAAGCCAGTGGAGAACAAGGAGAGCCTTGCTATGGCTCCTGGGAGGAGGATGGACTGCAACAGGGGAGGGAGCTGCTGAGAATGGAAATCATCACCCATGAGCACCAGTGCAACCGATCAGTCGACTGCAAAGGTTCTGTTTTCCACACCTCCAGACAAATTCATCTGGAAAGGAGTTATAACCTCATGGTGCTGGCCAAAAAAAACCCCCAAAACAATTATTAAAAGGCAAACCCTCTATAAAATGCAAGAGCTTCTGACATTCAGCTCATTTCCTACCTGTGCTGCTACCCAACACTCATCCACTTCCCTTCCCCGGTGCCCTGGCAGTGGCCTTGCCTGAAGGGTCACCCAAAGAGAGCACCAAGTACTAAGTGGGAGCCCAGAACCGCTCTTCCTCCACCCTCCGTGCTGCCAGGGCTCAGGGAACCTCTTTCCAGTCTTTCCCCATCAGCAGCTGGTTTTGCTGCTCTGCCCAAGCACTCCTCTACACCAGCTGCAGCCCTTCTGCATCCCAACTCCCCGCCCTGTTCACGAAGAGCACAGAGTAAGCCTCAGAAACACCCCGTCTCACCCTGGCCTCCAGCTTCTCTCCAAGCTCTGGAGTGCCCAGGGGAGCACAGCAAGCACCCCAGCCCTGGCCTGCAGCAGCTGCTGGTTAGAACAGCACCAACTTGGTAGCTTGCGTGGTTCGAAAGAGAAGCTGACTGCAAGGAATCTCTTGGCTGCAATCAGAACACCAGCGTTAATTACGAGCACAGCTGCAGGTTGGTGATGTGGGGACACACCAAATTCGGGTGGGGTGAGACAACTTTCTCCAGCCCAGCCCACCCAGAGCAGAGGTTAAGGAGGCTTTTGCCTCCTTGGCAGCAGTTGCAGCCCTCCCAGAGAAGCAGGGCTGCATTAGCTCACCCTGGTGGCCTCTGCTGGAGAACAGGCATCTGACCTGCTCCAGGCTCTTGGAGACCTTCTCTGTTGCTGGCACAACTCTGACTGATGTGTCCGCTCTGCTTGGAGCAAAATCCGTCCCAGTTCATCCACGGGAACTCCTCAGAGCCTGTATCCTGCCATCCCTAACTCCCCGTGCAACCAGAGCTGACGAGCTAGAGTCAGGAATCTCCGCTGCCTCCCCAGAGCCTGCCCCCAGCAGCTCAGGAGCTGGCAGAGCAGGGCTGCAGGAGCCAGCTCACGCTTCCACGGCCCTTGGCTGGGCTTCCGTGGGTCTGACAGACAGCTCTGGGGGTGCCACCAAACCTCCCCTGCTCCTTCCTTCATGGGGCTGCTTCAGAGAGATGCTCCTCCCAGGGCTCCAGTAGCAGGGATGCTTCTCCCAGTGCTCCAGCAGCGAGGGGCAGCCCAGAAACCAGTGAATTCAGTAGAGGTAAAGCCATGGGTTTCTACCTTCACTGAAGCCAGCTCTTCTCTCCACCCTCATCACACAGGTGAAAGGCAAAGCTTCCTGAGGTTCTTCTGGTTTGCCTGGCACACGGCTCAGAGCTGCCAAGTGCTCCATGCCAGGTGAAGCCCCCGGTGCCTCCACACAAACAGCTTCACTCCTCCCTCACCCACTCATGCTGCCCGGCTGCGAGAACCCACCAGGAGTGCCTTGAGCCCACCTCCTGAGCCCAGCGGGACCAAAGGGCCGGGCCATCCCATCCCATCCCATCCCATCCCATCCCATCCCATCCCATCCCATCCCATGCATCC
>WUAM01000356.1:3144704-3168042 GCA_024336885.1 Actenoides hombroni
GCCAGCCTGGGCTTAAACACTTCCAGGGATGGGGCTTCCACCACCTCTCTGGGCAACCTGTGCCAGTGTCTCACCACTCTCAAAGTAAAGAGCTTCTTCTATTCTAAGACTTCTAGTCCAATCTAAATCTCCCCTGCTCTAGTTTAAAACCACTGGCCCTCAGCCTATCACCACAAGCCCTTATAAGAAGGCTCTCCTGTAGGGCCTCCCCTTCAGGTACTGGAAGGTCACTAAGTCCTCCCTGGAGCCTTCTCTTCTCCAGGCTGGACAAGCCCAACTCCCTCAGCCTGGCCTCACAGGAGAGGTGCTCCAGCCCTCTGACCATCTTTATGGCCTCCTCTGGACCCATTTGAGAAGGTCCACATGCTTCTTGTGTTGGAGGCTTCAGAGCTGGAGGCAGTGCTGCAGGTAGGGTCTCACCAGAGCAGAGGGGCAGAATCACCTCTCTTGACCTGCTGCCCACGCTGCTTTTGTGCAGCCCAGGATATGGTTGGGGCTTTTTGGGCTGCCAGGGCACATTGCCGGCTCACGTTCAGCACTTCATCAACCAGCACCCTCCAGTTCTTCTCAGCAGGGCTGCTCTCAATCCACTTGTCCCCCAGTCTGTAGTTGTGCTTGGGGTTGCCTCAACCCAGCTGTGGGACCTTGCACTTGGCCTTGTTAAACCTCATGAGGCTGGCAAGGGCTCACCTCTCCCACCTGTCATGGTCCCTCTGGATGGATCCCTGCTCTCCAGTGTGTCAATCACACCACTCAGCTTGGTGTCATCAGCAAGCTTGCTGAGGGTCTCTCGATCCCACTGGCCATGTCACTGACAAAGAAGTTAGAGCACTGGTCCCAGTACCAATCCCTGAGGAGCTCCACTCAGAACAGGTCTCCATTTGGACATTGAGCCATTGATCATGACAGAGAGCAGCCATCCAGCCAATTCCTTACCCACCGAGTGGTCCACCCACCAAACCCATGGCCTTCCCATATAGAGACCAGGATGTCGTGCAGGACAGTGTCCAGCTCTTTGCACAAGTCCAGGAAGATGACTTCAGACAAAGAATTACCCAGACAAAGTAACAAACCCCATGGGAGTGGCTCCAGCTCAGGGTGAAGACAGCCTGGTGGCTGCCTGCTGGGAGGGAAAGCAGTTTGGATGACAACGGGCACGGAGGAGAACAGAACACGTGGGTCTCACCTGTGGCAAACCCCTCAGCAGCAGTTGTGTTGTCAAGGAACAGTGACAAGCAAGGATAAAGCACCCCAGGAGGAGCAGGTAGGAAACCAAGGGATTCTTTGGGACTGGCCAGCTCTGACACGTGACTTCAGAATAGCTGTTCCCAAACCTCTGCCAAAGGCACACGTGCTGGTGTCGTTTTACAGCCAGCCAACCAGGGCAAAGCTGAATAAACTGTGTTCAGTAAACAGCAAAAGGAAATCAGGGAGGAGAAGTGCAAACTGGTTCTTCTCACTCTCGGCTTCCTGGGCCCATTTTCCCCTTCAGAATGAATCTGAGCAGTGTGTGTGTGTGTTTGTTCTGACAACAACTGCTGTTTGCAGTCAGGGCAGCCCCTCCCAGCACCACCTGCCAGCAACACTCCACAAAGAGAATCCAAGAGACTTAACAAGCAGCAAGCAAAGTGTGTCAGCAGAGCAGAAAAGCAACCCCTGGGTGCAGATGTGAGCTAAATGCTCCTGTCTTCTTTGTGCCTCTGGGAGCAGGGGCACTCCGAGGAAGACAAGGTCCAAGGGTCTGTGCAGTGTGTACAGCTGTCCTTGCTCTCTAAAGCTAACCTGCCAGAGCCCTCAGACAGCTCACCTCCCAAGGCACGAGCACGTGTAGCACCCACAGCCCTCTGCACACCACCAGCCTGCCACTCCACACCCACCTTCCAGCGAGCACAAGCTGAACAGGCAGCACTGGGGCTTGGAGAGCGTGTTACTGACTGACCACTGGAGATGAAGGAGAAGCTTTGAGACAGACAGCTAGTTTACAGAGTACTGACTGCCACAGGAAGTGTTTTTCCCATCCAGCTCCAGGTGTCATAGTCATTCAGGGTGGAAGAGACCCTTGGGATCAAGTCCAACCATTAACCCTCCTCTACAAAGCTCCCCCCTAAACCGTGTCCCCCAACACCACATCTAAACAACTCTTAAACCCCTCCAGGGCTGGGGACTCAACCCCTCCCTGGGCAGCCTGTTCCAGTCTCTGACTGCTCTTCCTGGGAAGAATTTTTCCCTCATGTCCAGTCCAAACCTCCCCTGGTGCAGCTTGAGGCCATTGCGTCTGGTTCTGTCACTAATTACCTGAGAGAAGAGACCAGCACCAACCTCTCTACAATGGCCTTTCAGGTAGTTGGAGAGTGAGGAGGTCTCCCCTTTGCCTCCTCTTCCTCAAACAGAACAGACCCAGCTCCTTCAAACGCTCCTCATACGATCTCTTCTCCAGCCCCTTGCCCAGCTTCGTTGCCTCCTCTGCACCCACTCCAGCACCTCGAGATCTCTCTTGGACTGAGGTGCCCCAAACTGGACACAGTACCCAAGGTGAGGCCTCACCAGTGCTGAGTACAGGGGGAAAATCACCTCCCTGCTCCTGCTGCTCACACTATTCCTGCCCCAGGCCAGGATGCCCTTGGCTTTCTTGACCCCCTGGGCACACTGCTGGCTCATCTTCAGCCGTTTGTCAGTTAGAACCCTCAGGTCCTTTTCTACCAGGCAGCTTCCCAGCCACACTTCCCCAGGCCTGGAGCATTGCATGGGGTTGTTGTGGCCCAAGTGCAGGACCCAGCACTTGGCCTTGTTGCAGCTCATACCATTAACCTTGGCCCATTGATCCAGTCTGTCCAAGGCTCTCTGTAGAGCCACGTTAAAGGTCTTCACTTTCCACTTCTCTGCCACCCGTGATTTCCTTCTGGAATCAGTTTGTTATCAGAGATCACAGATGAGAATCTGAGGTATGTGCTCCTGTATGCAAGCCTTGGCTCAGAGCTGGCACAATCCCAGCTGCTTCCTGCTCTGAGGGAGAAGCAGCAAACATCCAAGGGGCACGCCTTCATGGCGGTCACCCAACAGAAGGAAGGTCTTAAGAGTGGATTATTTATCTCTTTCTAAGCCAGCAGCATCAAAACCTGAACTGTAACCAACTGCAAGCCTCCATCCTTCCAAAAGGGACCAGGAGAGGGGGCTGCAAGGGGTTAATTCCCTGCCCAAAACCAGGTAGCATGCTGCTGGCTGAGTGGGGGCCATGAGGACCAGAGTCAAAGCACTTCTCTGGCCCCAGACTGTCACATCCTACGTGGCCTTTTCTCAGCTGCTTGCTCAAAGCAGCCTCTGGAAGGAAAAAGCTTGTCTCGGGTGGGGTTGTGATGGCTGCGTGTGCTGCAGGACCCCAAACACAGAGGTGCCCTGGGGACGCCGCAGGGACCTACCGGATCGGAGGCAGACAGCAGGCACCTCTGGATAAGAGCTTCAAACGTAGTCTTCAGAATAAGGTGCTCCTCAGGGATGGGTTTCTTGGTGATCTTCTCTGTTGGCAGTGCCTGCACGTGCTGAGAACAAGGAGAGCAGGTGAGGCTTTGCCAAGTCACTGCGACCACACGTTTCCAGCTAAGCCAAGCGGCACGATTAGCCGGCTTGGCACAATTCCTGCTTCTTCCCCATGGGTGTGTGGAGGTGACATTGCCACCAACTGCTGCCACTGCCTCCAGAGAGCTCTGAAATGGCAGAAGGAAGCAGCCTGGTGGTCCAAACTGAGTATTACGTCAAGAAGCGTAGAGGTAGTGACTGGGTGGGACTTACAGTAGCCAAACACCAGCACGGTGCAAAGCCATCGACTGAAAACTCTGCAGCATGCTCTGGAGGTAGCAGAAACGCCTGGGGCCACAGGATCCCACCCCAAAGTGCTCCCTGGAGGTACAAACCAGAGCTACGAAACACCAGGGCGAGGTTACCTGGACGGCGTTGCCGATGGGCGCCCCGGGGGCCCCCTCCGTGCTGGGTTTGGTGGCAGTGGGTGGCACGACGCAGGCCCCCAGGGGCTGGGGGGCAGGGGGGTAGCCAGCCTGCAGCACCGGCTGCCCCGGGGGGACGTGGAGGGGCTGGAAGCTGGGTGGGGGTGCTGGAGCTGCAGGCTGCTGCATCTGAGACTGCGGATCCGCCAGCGGGTTCATGATGGGGGAGGTGATGGGGACTGGGGGCTGGAAGTTATCGGGGACCTGGAGGACAAAAAACAAAAGGCAACATAACCAACAAACCAAAAGAGTGTCTTTGTGGTGCCGTGGCAGAGCACAACACACCAGACTGCCCAACTCTCAGCAATAGAGCTCTGCCAAGCAGCCCCCGGGACTCAGAAATAACAGGCAGGCAATACAGGATTTCACTCTGGCTGAACAAAACCAGCTGCACAGTAAGAAGTGTTCTGGGGCAGCAATATCCTCTGGTCCTGGGAGCTCTGCCTGTCCCCCTGCTCACAGAGGGCACGAGCAGCCTGCCCAGCCTCAAGAACCCAGCGTCAGCCACCTCGAATCAGAGCCACTCTGCTGAGGGTGCAGACAGAGGCTTGGCAGAGCAGCACTCACAGAGGAGCAGCACTAATGAGACCTAAAACCCACACTGACATCTGTTCTTACCACTGGGTCACTCTCTTTGGGTTCCTGTGTCTCCCTGTCCAGGGGACACTTCTGTCTGCGCAGCACACGGCTCAGAGCTGGCAGCAAATGCCACCAAGCTCCTGAAAGCCTTTCAAGCTTCTGGCCAACAGGGTTGTGCTGAGACAGATTAGGAGAGCCTTTCAGCCTCATCCCCAAGCATCTGCCAGTCTTCGCACAGAGGGCGTTTCAGAAACGTTTGGTAGAGAAATAAAACGAGCTCCTGGCCCCTGCTGTACACAGCCAGGCAACAGGCAGAGGTCCCGCGGGAACGCACCCATTTCTGCGGCTGTACGGGGATGAAAAGAGGGAAGATGACATCACCCCGAGTGCTACCCTGAACTAATGATGCTGCAATTAAGCTGGCGGTTTGGGACAGCAAGAAAAATATGCCCAATCCTGCACCAAAGCCAGTTATAAAAGCAGTGGGTCACAGCAAGAAGTTTCTGAGCGGTGGAGAAGTTCTTCGGTGGAAACCGGTCGCAAATTACGCTGCAGCTTGAAATGCCAGAAGGTTCTTCTGTTTGACAGCAGCCCATATGGTGAGTCACTTTGGAACATCCTAAACCACCCCCTCATGCGAGGAAGCAAACACACAAATGTTTCTGACAGAGGCCTGTTAAACACCCCACAGGGAAGGGGAGCCAACCCTCAAGCCCTGGCTGCGGTGGGAATTCTGGCTGCGACACACACACAGCAGCACCAAACCCCTGTTTGCAGCAGCCTGGTCTGGAGCTCTCGGGTCCAGCAGCTCCTCACTAACAATGTTCCTCCTCCTGCTTCAGCCCTGACAGGCAGCATGCTGGCTGCTGTGGGACCTGTCCCAGCACTGGGGCACTCAGGGGTGCACAAAGCATGCCCTATCCCCTAAAAGCTTCTTGATCTTGAAGCGCAGAGACCCCAAGGCTAAGGGAGACTTCTGCCTTCACCTTCACCCAGACCTTATCTTGCCTGCTCCAACATTTTTTGGTTTGGGGTGTTTTTTTTTTTTTTGTTTCTCCCCATATTTTACCCACTTCAGACTGACTCTTGCTCCCCAAACTCACCAGGCTGAGAGCAGCAGATGACACTGCCTGTTGTGGAAGCACCCAAGCCTTCAGCAGAACCAGGGGATAAAAAGGCTCACTCTGCTCCGAGCCCAGTGTCCCCAGTTATTCTGTCCTACTGCAATCTAAATCCATTTTACAGAAGCACACTGTCAATGGTCTCTCTCTCAGCAGATACCTCAGGGTCAGACCCTTAATCAGAGCAAACTGCTTTCTGCTCCAAAGCCAGTAATTTGTAACAATTTGCACAGCCTCATCTTTTTGCATAGCTATCAGCTCCTGGAAAACTCATCAGCTTTACTGCAGATGAAAATAGTCTTGAGGTATTTTCTGCCCTCAAACCAAGATTGATGCTGTTCTTAACAAGCACAACTTAGGCAGAAAGTCACCATCTCTTCAGAGGCTTAAATATTTTGAGAGATAATGCATGTTGGAGAGGCATAAAGGCCTTTTCTGCTCACGAACCACAGCTTTTGTTTGCTGCTAACCCTTTTGTTTTCCCTTCTGCCAACGAGTTCCCCAGGAGCAGCTTAAGTTACTGCTTTTCAAGTAAGTGGTCAGCACTCAATTGTGTCCAGATAAGATTTCCTACAGTACCTTCTTCTTTGCAGCTCTGTTCAGGGTGGGAGGGTCGTTCCATCCATTCTGAGGCCCTGGGACAGGAAGAAAACAGAGACTGTAAGTAGCTCAGAGGAGTGTAGTGATGCCTCCCTGAGCTTAGCTGGGCCAGCTCCCCGGCATAGGCAGAGCCTGCCCTCCCCTCCCTGCTCCTCTGCCCTTCACTGGAGGCCAGAACAGCTCCTGCACCAGCCAGAGCCCCCCAATACCCCAGCCAACAGACCCCTTGGGCTCTGCGCCCACCACGCAGGTTTGGCATCGTCACCGACTGCTCTCAGCTTTGACAGAAATTGGTTCCTTTCATTCACTTGTTCTCCTCTTGCAGTAAAAAACCAAACAAACAACCCAACCACCTTTGAGCAAACGCACTGTAAGAAAAGGCCAGCAGCTGCCCACCATGCCCAAGAGTGTAGGTGAAGACATGAGAACTGGTTTTGACCTTTCTTCCCCCGTGATCAACCGTAACATCGCTATGATTACATGGTGACAGCTAAGACAGGCTCCTCAGCAGCTCAACACAGAAAGAAGAGGCAGCAAGAGCCTGAAACATTTCAGGCCAGATTCAGCCAGCCACCCTGGAGACACAAGAGAGCCAGAGACAGCACGTTTTATGGGTGCTGTGTGTCCCAAAAGCAGAGCAGCTGGAGCAAGGTGGCAAAACCCAACCTCGCTGCAATTTCTTTGCCACTAGAAGCGGCACAAGAGGATGCGGGGAGCAGGTTCACCCCGAGCCCCGGGGTGTTGTTCTGTACCAAAGCCTCTGCCCTCCTGAGCAAACACGCTGTGTGCAGCTCCAGGATTGGCACACCAAAGCTTGTCAGTGCCTCAGGAACAGCTCCCCGTCTCATCCCGCGGTGCACGGAACCGGGACCGCAGCCTTTTGGTTCAGCAGCAGCACGCCGGGTAAGCAGGATTTATTGTGCAAAGCCCCCAAAAGCCAACGGGCCCAAATCCCTGCTCGATGGACTTTTTCACCACAGTGTTTCTCTCCCCCCCCTCAGCAGAGGAGGAATTTACCTCAGCAGGCAGAGCTCAACACCACTGCACAATTGGCTCCGTTTATCCGACGGCTCGTTCGCTTCTGAGCTTTTGCTAAACAAGTTCCACGGCCAGAACACGTTAAAGGGAAAACAATTTAAACCCCCCCTTTTCATGTCTGCTTTCTGCAGTGGCATCTCCCGACAGCCACCGTGGCTCCTCTTCCTCCCTATCCAGAGTATCCAGATATAGGAAGTCAAAGCTCTGCCGTGCTGACAGTGTCACAGGAAGAAAATCTCCCAGATTTACTGCTGTTCATTTCCTGGCATAATTTGCTTTAAAAAAAAAAACCCCAAACCAGCATTTGTTTTCTGTGGTTAAAAACTCCAGATACATTGTTACGGGTTTGAATCAAGGAATTAAGAGTTGATTTGATTAAAGGAATTGGCAAACAGTATCACACTTGGATGTTCTCTGAAGAACACCCGGATTGCTGATGGCAGGTCAATTAAATTTCAAGCAGGGGCTGTAATTGTTTTCAGGCTGGGTGGTACCTAGTTCACCTGCGAAGGGAGAGGCCTGGTCTGGAGCTGGTAGGTTTTCTGCAGATAAAAATGCAAAGAGAACTAAAAAAAGAGATTTTCTTGGAAAAGAATAATACAATTGGTCTGTTACTTGTGATTAGCAGGAGGAAAAAAAACCCACCCACCTCACCTAGTTACATTGATAGTTTAGAGAAGTCATTTGTCCAAACTGCGCCCGTGGAATTGCTTTTGTCTGCCAGCCCTGCCCGTTCCTTTGTGTTTCCAGATGTTCCTGACAGATGTTGCACTCCTGGCCCACTTTCTCTCTTCCAGTGTTCCCATTTTCTATTCCTACTGGCCAGTGCAGCCAACAGATCACTACTCTTAGCAATGATCATCTCACTCCTGCTTTACCATTCCAGAAAGCTTTTCAGCAGGTGCTTAGAAGGACTTGACTTCAAGGTGGATGTCAAGTTGTGGGTTTTTTTTTTTCCAAATCAAGGCATATTCTCAACTGCATCCAGCCCAGAAATGAGTTCACACAGCAGCTCTGCACCCGTGTGAAAAGACACATCTCCTGCTCAGACTGAGCAACAAATCCAAACGGCAAAGCACGGCCAAAAAGGAAAGCTTTCAAGATGGAAAAGTCAGGGATGAGACTTCCAGTCCCTGGGGTTGGTCTGGTGCACTGCCAGTTCTGGTGCAAACCCTTCCCCTAGCTCAGAATTGCTCTAACTTCAAAAAGATTGGAGATTCTGAAAATCAAAACTCCTTTGAAAGCAGGTTCAAAGATCTATAGCAGAGCAAAGTGAGATAGGTTGAACATGACATGAAATGTGGGCATGTCTGGCTAACTGGAGCTCCAAGCACAGCTTGCCATACCCGTGCTATGCACACTCACAGAAACCAGAAGATACTTATAGAACTGCTTCTTTTAAGTGCATCTTTAAATCCGGGCCAGCTGAAAGGTCAGGTGCTTTTCAAGCCTCCACATTTAAGATCTTTCCTTTCTCCCTTACCCCTGGCCTCTAAACAGATCCCATTTGCCAAGTGAAACCTGACATTCCCAGGTGAGATCACCACCACCACACCCAGGAGGCCAAGGAAGGAGGCAGAGATGATGCCCAAGTTTGGGTTCCCCAAGGTCTGACACTTTCTGCTGGCTGTCTTCTCACCACAGCTGCTGGGAGAGACACCAGAGAGTGCTCAGGAAGTTCTGTGAAAAGCCTGGTAGGGGCAACTCTGAATTCTGAAAGGCAACCTGAGAAGGCAACATGGCTAACGACTGCCTCAGCTTCCTTCTGTTAAAAGGAGGTAGGCAAGAGATGGGGGACAACTGTCTGTGTGGGCTACACAGTTGTAGGAGTCAGCTGGTATTGTCACTGAGGTCCCTCACTTCTGTGGTCCAGAGCACAGAGCTTCACCTGCCCTGCACCACGTGGCTCTGCCACCTCCCTGCCAGTGCAGGGACAGGGCTGACGTGCCTGCCAGGGACACAAGGAGGGCAGCAAGATGGGGAAGAACAATTCCTCCTGCTTCTGTTTAGAGGTAACAGAAGCTATGCTGGCTGCATTATCATGTGCTGCTTAACATCTCAGGCCCAGAACCCCATCCAACACCTCTTCCTCTGGCCAACCTCGTAATTCCTGGGGCTTAGAGATACAAGTTGGAGAGGCCCCATAAGGTGGGGTGAGGAGAGGGGATGGTACAGCACCTCTGAGAGCTGAGAGGACACTGAATCTGGCTGCAGGGGGGAGGGAAAAGGCCTCCTCTTCCCTGGCAGCTGCCCCATGCCAGTCCTCTCTACTTTGACAAAGCCTTTCTCCCCAAAACACAAGTGTGTGTGAAGGTAACACCATGAGAGGTGAGGGCTCCCCGGCCTCCTAGATGCCAGGAGCATCTACTCCTAGGGCTGCTGCTGCCAAGACAAATGCAATCAGCCTTTTCTGCACTGCATCAGCCCTAACAAGACTTCTGAAGTGAGGAGTGGGATCCTTAGGGCCTGTCAGCAGGGTAAGCACCCCTGGAACATCCCTCAAATCCCACCTACTGTTCCCTCTGCTCTCTACTTCCCAGACCTGGTCTTTGACTCTCCAGCTGGAGCACCTAGAGAGGAAGTAAGTTCATGGCCAGGTTTAGCAAAGGGCCACTCCTGGTTCCTGCACAGCCTGATACACAAAGCTGTGGTTTCACAGGCTGCTAAGTGCAGAGGTGGGTTTGTTACTGCAGTGAGGTCACTGCCCCACAGCACCCAGTTCCATCCAGGCAGTCAGAGGAAGACATTGAGCCCCAGGTCAGTGCATGCTCTCAGCACACGAGCTCACAAAGCACACAAAGCTCAAACATGCTTGTGTGTGTCAGCCACATACCCATGCTTTTAATTAACATTCAGGAAGAAGACATGTAGAAAGCATTTCTAAATCACTCTGCTTCTCTTTGACTGTGGCTGTGAATCTCTTCAATCTCATCACACTCAGTGGTTAGGGGGAAAAACAAAAGCTAATGCCCCAGGAAGTGCTGTTTAAATTAAACGTGTGGCCAATCCTGGGCTGGAAATGCTGCTCACAAACCAGGGATGCAGGAAAAAACCTCCATTTGCAACATTCTCCTGCAAGAATTGGGATCATCAGCTCTACAGCCACGAGGAAAACCTGCTCATTTTTGTAGTTTGTTCTCCAGCCTCCTAGGAGGTTTTGACGCCAACCTCACAAGGTTCCAACTGTGCCAGCATCCACGCACAGGACGTGATGGCCTCGTGACAAGACAAGACTATAGCACCTTGTCCTGGGCAGGACAGGTTCTGTTTGGGGCAAAATCCAGCTTTCAAGAGGAAGCCAACTGCTCACTGCAGCAACAGAGCCTCACTGCCAGATGCACACAGAAGAGAAGGTGCTTTAGAAATGCTTTCAACTGACCTCTAAGCAAAAGCAAACTTTGTAGGGAGCATTGACAAGGAAAAGGTGCATTTAACTGAGCAGTGAAGCACAAAACCCCCCTCCTCCCTGCCTGCCCCCCTCGTCCAAGCGCAGACCTGTTCTCTGGGATGCAGGAAGGTCACTGGTTGCAGGCAGAGTACCTGTTGGTCCAGTAGGTAATGCATAAGCCACAGAAGTTGCTGGAGGTCCTGGCCTGCCATGCTGAAAGGATGCACCAGAAGGAGGAAGAGGGAAGGAAGAGATGGGGTTCAGGCTGGCTGGGGAGGGTTGAGGCTGCCCAGCGTACAGCGGGGAGGGCAGGGAGTGGGCAGGGGCAGAGGGCAAGTAGGCAGGGGTGGTGCTGGGGGCAGGGTTGGGGTACGAGGCTGAAGCAGGGGCAGAGAGAGGGTGCTGAGGCTGATAGGCTGCTGGTCCCCCTGTTCCACAGGAGTACTGCTGTGTGGCCTGATACGCTACAAACAGGGAGAGAAGACATCCAGTCAGTGAGTTCCTAACAGAGGAGCAGGGTTCACCTGCCTCTGCTGCCCTCTCCACCTGACTCTCCTCTCTTCCTGCCCCTGCGCCCTCCACCCACCTACCTGCCCTGCCAGAGCTGGGCTCTCAGCTCTGCCTGCACTCCAGGACTGCTCAGAACCTCAGCTTTGGCTGCCAGGCCCAGACTCTCCTGCCCAGTCCCTGTGCCACTCCAGGCTGAGGCAGATGGGCACTGCTGCCCCAGCTGCTGTCTGGACCACTGCAATGCTCACGGTGAAACCCCTGCCCCAGGGCTGCACAAACAGAAAGGCCAGGCCAAGGGAGTGACCAGCAGTCCCTGGGAGTGAAGGCAAGCTCACAGCCTTGCACCAGGGGCCCTTCAGCTTTGTGTCATTTCCTGCCTGGTTCCTGTCCTGTCAATCCCCTGCCTTGAGCATGTCAGCGCTTCGCCCACTTCCTCACTCACCTCCACCACTGCCCTGGTCTCCTCATCCCCTCTCCCATCTTCACGGAGGCCCCAGGAGAAGGGGCTGCCCCAGCTGCACAGAGAGGAGCTGGGTGCCTCTGCCAGGCCTGTGCTGCTTCTCCGGGACTCACAATGGGGGGGTTCTGACCCCAGCACACCCTTAGGCAGGGCCAGCTGAGGAGAGCATCTCAGAGTCGTGAGCAGACAGGTTCTCAGCAGCAGACAGTGGCTGGCAGAGGGTGCCTGCTGCCTGGACCCCAGCGAGAAATGACAATCTGCAGGAGCATTTCCACACCCCACCCCCCCACCCCAGAAAAAGATAACTGTGGGATCAGCTTGGTCTGGAGCCTCCTAACCCTAGGGAGGGGGACTGGCTACCCCCAGGGAAACGTGGCCTCAGCAGCTGGCTACCCCACCTGGGTGGGAGGGAGAGGGGAGCTGCTGCTACTCACTCTGTGGGTAGGTTGGCCGGGTGCCTGGTTGGGAGTAGAGGCTGTAACTGGGAGAGGCAGCTTGCTGCGGTGGCACGCTGGGGGTGATAAACCCTGGAGGAGGTGGGTTGTCTCCCTGTGGAAAAACAACAAGATGGCAGGAAAAAAGGGTAGGGGGAGAGAGGATTTGGTCAGCAATGGCAACGCAGTGCCGGAGCAGAACTGTAACAGAATGATCAGCTGGCATCTCAAAGCCTGAAACCAGTCCCTGGCAGAGCCACCAGCACAGGGACCAACACCTCCAACACCCCCCCAGTGCCTCAGGGCACCCAGAGTAATGCTGCAAGCACAGCCTGGACGTGCAGGGACTTCAGCCAGCAGAGCAGCACAAACCTTCCCAGCACAGGGAAGGAGTCCTTGCCAGTGCCACCTGCTATTCAGGCAGACCAAGGCACCCTGTCAACTCAACAACTGCAATGTTAACTCTGAAGCCTCTGTTTTCCATGGGAAAGAGGGAAAGGGAAAATATCATCACACTTCAAATACTCCAGTGTGGGACAAAGGCTGGGGGGGGCTGCTCAGGTCACACTGAGCTCCCAACACAAGGCTTTCCAGAGCCATTCATCTGGGTGTTGGCAAAAAAAACCCAAAACAAGCAAAAAAAAAAAACCAACCCCAAGGAGTAACAGGAGATGCAGAGGAGCAAAGCCAGAGCACAAAGGGGAGCTGCTCCTTCCATCTCTCCGTGCCAGCCTGTGACAGGCACACAGACTATACCAGGGGACATATCAGGGTGCAGCAGGGGCTCAGAGAGGAATAATGAAGGTTATACCTGTGTGTCAGAGGGACAGCCTGCAGAAGGATGGCTGGGAAGGGCAGTAGGAGTTTTGTTACTCCAGGTAGTGACAGTAGGGGCAATTCTAACCTGAATCGAACAAAGAAATACCAATCATGGAAAACAAAACAATAAAGGCTAAAGGGTTTCACACAACTGAGATGCACAGAAGCGAGCACAAAAAGATTTGCATGCTGGCACTTGTGACACAGCCATAAAAGTCTCAGAGGAAGGAGGAAAAGTGCACTGGAAAGAGAGAGAAGTGGCTGTGTGCTGGAGCTGGAGTGGCAGAGTGAGGACGCAGCCCAGCAGAGATGCAGCTACAACAGGCTGTGGGGAGAGCACAGTGTTAGACAGGCCAGGGAGCCAGCTCTGCCTCTTTCCTCACACTGTCCTGCTGCCCAAGCTGCCCCCAGGCTGCTGCGTGACACCGAGCATCACTAACTGGGACTGGGAGCCCCAAATGCCATGCCACGCTCAAACATACTGCCTGGCACAACAGCAGCCTGCTTCAATTGAGCCTAGGCTGGATTTCAAGATTAAGAATCTGATACTCAGCTCTTGCACGTGCACAAACATCTCAGTGCTAATTGCTTCCCAGCCTCCCCCAGCTCCTTTCCTCTGCCTGCCTTCTCCACCACTCCAAACCCTGCAGCTCCACACGAGCACTGCAGTTCTGACAGGGCAGAAACCAAGAGCTGCCTCTGCCTGTGAGAGCTGAGCAAGAAGAGGGCAAACTGCCCAGCAGTGGGATGCACAGCCAGGGCCAGGAGCTCCACAGCCCACCCGAGCAGAGGGAAACCTGCAGCCCAAAGTCCTGGCTGGCTCAGCTGGTGTCAGCCTAGGGGTCTAACCCTGGGCTAAGGGTGCAGTCAGCCATACAGCCTGCACAACTCATCACTGGAGTCACCTCAAAGACTTTACCAGACCCTCTCATACCTTTTTTTTCCCCCCTCAGGGCTCAAAACCCTCTGCTGGAAGGAACCAAGCTTTAAGTACACATTCCTGTTTGGGACAGCGATTGAACAAAGGCTGCCTCAAGCTTGAACAAGATCCGTGTACACACTTCCTTCAAAGGATATCAACACAAGCATCCTAAGATGCAAGCAGGAAACTCCTTTCCCCTCTGGTCCATCATTATACTGCTGGGCATCTTTCTGGCACACCTTCAAGCCCTTCCTGCTGAGCACGAGCTCCCTGGAAAGCCACGAGCAGAGGGGGTAATTCGGTTGCAGTTGTGCTTAGGAGGTTGTGATAGCCCCAGCTCTTCATTAATGAGCAGGGTTGACTTGACTAACAGCTTAAGGCAACCCTGAACCAGGAGGAGGAAGAGGGAACACTGCTTGACAAGCACTGCTAACATCACACCATCCAGAGCACACTGCCCCTTTCCCCAGCCAGCGGGGAAACACGCAGCGCTGCTTCTCAAGGAGAGTCATTACAAGAAGGAAGGGCAAAGAGACAGGAAAGGAGTTAATTATTGACAAAGATGCATTAAAAAAAAAATCATATGGCAAGGGTGTTAGCAAGGTGATCTGGGTGAAAAGGATGAAGCCTGTCCCTTCTGAAATCCCCCTTGGTAACACCCTGGAGAGAAGCCGAAGGCACGCACCGTGGACGCCAGAAGGGAGAGCACAAAGCCCCACACCCCCACACACACTTTGCAGCCTTTCTTCTTTCCTGCCCCCATTTTTCTGGCAAACTGTGCTTGAAGGGCACCACTGACAGACAGGTGCCTGCTTGTGCCAGTCTCCTGGGTGTAAGGAGAATACCTGCAGCACAACCCCAGCTCTGCTCGCAGAAGAGCCCAGCCCAGAGCCTACGTGGAGCGAGGCCGGATGAGCCCCAGCAGGGTGCTGAGGTGGGTGTTGGTAGGGCTGGGAATAAGGTTTGGACTTGATCTTGAAGGGCTCTTCCAGCCAGAACTATTCTATAGATCTAATGAGGGACCTGGGGCTGCTCTTTAAGCTCACCCAGAGCCAGGGCTGCCCGCTGCATCCCCTAGAGAAAAAAACCAGGGCATCTGCCTTCTCCCCTTCTCCTCCTGCCCACACAGCCTCCAGCTCCCTTACTGGTCCCATACTAACCAGGCCTTTCTTCACACTCACCCCCTGCCCGTGCTGCCTACGGCCCCCTCTGTCCACCTGGGAAAGGGTTTCCCTTGGAGGCTGCACCCACAGGAGCCAAACCAGGCCCTCCAGTTTGTTATTGCCCCTGCTCAGAAACTTCTGCAGCCAAGTTGCAGAGGTGGGGGCAGAAATCATCAGGCCCACAAAGGCCAGGGGAGCAGTACGAGCAAGCCCCATGGCCTCTGGGGATGGGACAACATCAGGGACTCTGAAAGCAAGCACAGAAAAATCCTCCAGCTCTCTCCCCCACAGTCATCCTTGGCACCGAAGCACATTTCCAAGCAAAGGGGGAGAATCCCCTCCCCTTCAGAAGCAGGCTACTGGACAAGCTGGTGCACGGATGTTTCTAGGTGAGTAGTAGAAGGGCACAACTGTAGTGCCTGAAAAGCAGCACCACTGACTTCCAGAGCAAGGTTCTCAGCCATACAGCCCCAGCTCAGGTCAAGAGAAAAGACAAAAGATTCCTCTGTCCTCCAAAACTCAAACCCCACGTTCTTCCTGAGCTGCCAAAACCCCCCATTTACCTGTTGGTAATACTGCTGGGCTGGAGCCTGGGGCCCTTGCATCTGCCCAGCCACGGGGCCAGCTCGTCCTTTGGGCACGGGCTGTCTCTGGTAGGGTGCCTTGAGGGCCTCCTGTCCCGCCGGGAGCTCCTCCTGGGCTCTGCAAAGCCTGTCCCGGAGCAGCACGATGTTTGGCTGCAATCAGAAAGGGAGGGGGAAGGAAGGTTAACTGCCCTGCCTGTCACCCAGTGTGTCACCCCAGCCACACGCTGGGAAGTTCTCTCTCAGAAGGCTGCTCTGGTTTGTTTGGTTGGAATAAGTCTCTTCTGCACGAGCTGTGGGACCACTGGAACTGCCTTACCCTGGGCTGCATCCTCTCCAAGCCAGCCTGTCTACGGGCACCCAGTGTCAAGGTGCAAGGTTCACTGTGCCTGGCTTGCAGGAGAACCAGCTGCAGCTTTGGCAGCCACTGGCTGCAAGGCTGAGGGCAGGAACCAGAGGGAAAACACTGCCAGGAACTTCTGCCAGCTCAGCAAGGCCAACCAGCCTGGCTGTCCCATCCTGAGGTGCACTTCAAATGGCAGTCCTGCTGGCTAACTGCACCATCCAGAGACCCTCGCTTGAAGGAGAAGTGTTCACACAGACAGCGGGAGTGAAAAGCCTGGAGGTCCTGTACCTGGTTGGTGTTGGCAGGAAGGAAGGTCAAAGCTGCAGCGATGCTGCCCTGGGCAGCCAGGAGGTTGGCATACTGGCTCATCTTCTCAGCCAAGAGGGCCCCCACAGCATTGGAGTCCACGGCCTGGGTGAGCTGCACGGCTTTGCGCAGGATTACGACTTTCTCTATTAAATCCTGGAAGATCAGGAACAAAAAAACCTCAAACAAATAAAAAAAACCCCACAAATGAGACCAACAGGGTGAAATAGGACTGTTGTGGAGGGCTGTTCCTCAGGGGAGGAACCCCTCTCAGCTGGTGGGAAGCCCAAGCCCAGGTTTCCCAGACAGAGCTGCACCACAGGCACCACCTTCCCAGCACGTGGGACCACGGGACAGCAGCTGGCAACTGGGCACCGAGAGGCTTCCACCAGCCAAGCCAGCAGGGCATCAGGTGGAGTTCCAAGCCAAAAGAATTGCTTTTGTTCAACAGGATTTCAGGGCCCTGTCAGCACTGAGCACGTCCACTGAGAGAGCATGCTTTCACAAAAACAGCTGGTGAGAGCCAGGAGCACAGAGGACATCATGCCTGTCACCATTATTAAGGCTGGGATGTTGCACATTCATCTGCAGCATTTCAGTGAGTCAGTTTTTAACCATCTAAAGGATCCAACAGCTCCCCTGGGAAGAGCCATCCTGGGTTTTCTGGTTGCTACTGCAAAGGCAGTTTTCCAGATACTCTCTATCTTGCCTTCCTTGCACATCCCCAAATATCAGAGCAGGTCTTGGTTGGGTTTCCTCCTAGGAACATTTTCTGGGCAGTTTTCTCATGTTTTCCTTACTCTCACTGCATTATATTGAAGATACTACAAATAACCATTTGCCAACATTAACATGTGCTCCCTCTTTAAAAACTTAGAGCAGATTTAGTGAGCGTACCACACAGGAGTTCAACCACAGATCACTGAAGGACTTCTCAAAAAGTGGTCCCTCAACTCAAAAGTTGGTCCAAAAAGTGGTTTGAACAGATGGAAGAAATTAAGATTATTCTGTAATTGCTTCATCTCCCTCTCATCAATCCTATTCCCCCCCAAGATATTTGTTTCATGTCATATATTCCACTGCTGGAAACCAAGCCCTGCGTGTTCAACCCCCGAGACAAAGCTCTCACAAAGCTCTTGCATCCTGAGACACATGAAGCTCTCAGCATCAAAGCTGACCATTTAAGTGCCAAATAATTGCAGCATGTTACTCACAGCAACCTCAAGAGAACTACCAACCTGAAGGGACAAGGGGCTGTTTCCATCCTGAGCTTTGGTCCAACAAGCAACGAGTTTCTCCACGTTGCCGGCACAAATGTAACAGAGACAAGCCTGTGCCTGCAGAAGGCTGTCTCCCTCACTCTCCAGCCTGGCACCCAGCAGATCTAGGGGAAAAGGTAAAGAAAGAAGATGCTGGTGACTCATGTCAGGGATTCCTCCATCCCTGCTGAGGCTGGGGAAGCCCACAACTCCTGGTATGCCTTGCTCAGCAAGGTGAGAAGGGATATGGCCTCTGGGCTTCGTCGGTAAGGACAGGCTCTGGTATCCAGCACTGATCATCTCATGGCAGTACAGAAGCAGTTACCATCACAGCAGCAAGGACCTGTCAAATGCCTGCAAACCTGAGAGACAGAGGGGACAGTCCATCTGCCAACACAACCAAGGGCAACAGGCCAGGCTTTGGCTCCTCCCTCTGCCATCCACTTATCCCAGTCCCTGATTTCAGGAGCGCAACCGGCCAAGGTGAGCACCAAAGCTCTGGGCTGATGTTTGCTGAGAGTCACACAGCTTCCTGGGCACCGTGGCTGGCACCCGAGGGGCAGAGGGGTGCTGGAACCTCCCCAGGGGTTCAAACCAGCCAGGTTTGATACCCGCAAGGGCAGGCATGTGAGCTGCCTGCCAGAGGGGACTCCCTCCAAGAGTCAGAGTGGCTTTTGGGAAAGAGCAAAGCACTCCCCTGAAACATTTCCACCAGGCACCAACACTCCAGAGACTGGTCCCTTGGCTGACACTCCCGTCACAGCAACATCTGGGAGCAGGAAGAGACCAGCAGCTGGCACTACACCAGCAATGCCAGGACAGATGTTCACAAGGGTGCCCAGAAAAATCAGGGAACATACTGGGAACACATCAGCCCAGAGGTTCCTCTTCTCCTCTGCAACAGGATCAAAGAACTGCATTATCCAACAGAGCAGCCAGCAATAGATCCCTGGAAGGAAAACCACCATGGCCAAGTGTAGTTTTGCTGCAAGAGGACTGACTGCAAGCCAGTCTGTCCAGCATCCTTACCACAAAGGGCTGCAAACTCATCTGCCCTGGCGTAAGTGAGCACAGCAGCTAAAGCCTCTCTCCAGTTCTGCAGATCACAAGACTGCACAATCTCTTTCCAGTTCTTCGTTACCACCGCAGTGATGAGCTAGACCAGAAGGAGAGAGACCCACAGTTAAGATCTCGGGAGGGTTTCTCTTGGGTTTTGGGTTTTAGGATTGAGTAAAACTGGTATCTATTCCAGTGTCCTCACCCCCACCGTACCCAGAGCCACAGCAGAGACTGCACAAGAGTACATTTTACTTCAAAAGTTCAGTGAGCATCACAAACCAAGCTGAGATAACACAAGCCAACTATTCTTGCTTTAAAACGTGCAAGAAAAGAAGGCACAAATGTCCACAAGCTGGGATTGCTGCAATGGTTTTCAGCACCAGTTAGCACACAAAGATAACATCTCTATCATCTAGCTATACATCCCCCACACAATGCCCAGCAAGGGGCACGAATTTTGTTGGTCAGATAGTTTCATCTGGTTTCAAGCTCTTGGCCTGAGGCTGGGCAGTGAGGGGCAGCTGAAAAGGCTGCTCAAAGGAAGCAGCAGCTTAGCAGCAGTATCAACCTGAGCTGGCTGCAGTGCCCACAGCCTGCACCTATCACACAGGCTGCCTCTCTACAGGCCCTCAGCATTCTGTTCTGCCATCTCAAGCTCTGCCTCTGCTTGTTTTGCTTCAGACAGCAGAGAGGCTGGGCAGCCGTGCTGCTGTTGAGTGAGCAAAGCCCTTGTCATGCCAAGAAGTGCAGCTCAGAAACAGCTGAACAAGTGCTAAGTGAGCAGCCTGGGATCAGAAAACAACAAACCACACCTGAATAACCACGGCAAAGTGCTCACTACGAGGTCAGCACTCCCTTGTTAGCAGAGGCACAGATCAGCTCTCCATAAAAATACCTTTTCCCAAAGGAGGAGCTACAGTGAAGAAGTTTTCCATACACCACAAAGTTTTCCTTCCCTTGATTAGGCCAGAGGCAGGAAAAGAGCTGGGGGTGGGGGAAGGACTTCCCCAACAGATGAGTCTTACTACTTGAGATTTTCTCTTCTCAACTTGCCCACTGTTAGAAATGTGTCCTGGGTTTGGCTAGGGTGGGGTTAATGGTCACAAGCAGCTGGGAGGGGCCACAGCCAGAATGGGATACTGATACCATCCTGACCTCATGTCCAGGGGAGAAGCAGTGGGTGACAGGTTCAGGATGGTGGGTTCCAGGTGGTAAGCACAGAATCACAGCATGTCTTTGGTTGGAAGAGACCTTCAAGGTCATCCAGTCCAACCTTTGACCCAACTCTGCAAGCCCACCACTAAACCATGTCCCTGAGCACCAGGTCTGCATCCATGTAAGTCCCTCCAGGGATGGTGAGCCCAGCACTGCCCTGGGCAGCCCATCCCAATGGTTGAGAACCCTTCCAGTGAAGAAATGTTTCCCAGTATCCAGCCTGAACCTCCCCTGGTGTAGCTGGCAGCCATTCCCTCTGCTCACCATGGAGCTGTGCTCATCACTCAGCTCATATATTGTTTCATTAACATTGTTACTACTGTTGTTTCTTCTTGACATCATTCTATGAAACTCTCATCTCAACCCACAGTGTTTTACCTTTCTCTCCTAATTCTCCTTCTCACCCCACTGGGGTGGGGGAGGAAGAGTGAGCGAGTGGCCATGTGCTGCTCAGTTCCCAGCTGGGCCTAAACCATAGCAAAAAGCAAATGATTCCCATCTTAAACTGGACCACAGGTGATGACCAGCAACAGCCCAGTTACAGAGCCTGGCCTGTGGTGCTGCGTGCCCCAGTTCCCCACCTACAGCCTTCAGGCCTGCTCCAGAGAACTCCCTGAGCACGTGCCTGTGGTACAGGCTGCCTCCTGCTACTATCTAAGGGGCTCCTTCTTTAACCATAGAATGCTAAAAAGTGACCAGCAGCAGCTTTCTCCCCTCCTCTACAAGCAGCCCTCCTGGCCAAACCAGCTGCTCAGTGCTCTTCTAAGGCCACTTCTCCTGTTGCTACTTTCTCAGTAGCGAGGAATGAAGATCTGAATGAGCAGCAGCATCACTCCCTAGTACTGCAAAAAGCTGCAGAAAAGAAGCAGCTGGCCATAACACTGTCTGCTAGAAAAAGGGTGATTGCACAGGGAATATCAGAATGGTGGGGGTTGGGAGGGACCTCTGGAGATCCTCAAGTCCAACCCCCCTGCCAGAGCAGGGTCACCCAGGGCAGCCCACACAGGAACAGATCCAGGGGGGTTGGAAAGTCTCCAGAGGAGGTGACTAAACCAATTTATCTCCCATATTTACAGTTTTCCTTGGAATTTTTGACTGGCCTTGGGTTTCTTGTTTTGGGGTTGGTTTTTTTTGGCTGGTGCCTTTTTTTTTTGGTGACTGAAGAAGAGACTTCAGAATTGATTGAACTTCTACAAACATCAAGTGCATTGTACCAAAAATTACTCTACCAGTTCCCCTTCTTAACATTTCAGTGTTCAGATGACAGTCTCTACCCAGAACACTTGGTATCCTAGCAGAAAACCAAACCTGAGTTTCAGCGGGCTTCAAGATTGCGTAACTAAAATAAATCTATTTAAGTCATACTAAGAATGTGAGTTTTACACCAGGTAGCAGCGGGATGCAGAGAAGCACGAAGCATTGCAACGTGAAGAATCTCCCTCTGTGCTGCAAGCTCCCCATCCAAGTTAGCAGAGCACGACTTCACCCAGCAGAAAAACAACAAACCCCACGAGACGCGCAAGCCCGGGCAAGCCGTTTACAGAAAGCCTCACCTCGGCCAACTGCAACAGAAATCAGAGAACCACATTTAGCTTGGAATTTCATTCTCCTGAACCACATGACTCACATCAAGATACGCAGGTTTTCAAATACTCATTCCTGCAGAATGATTTTCTGGCTGTCCAGAGAAGGGAAAGGACAGTGAAGGTGGCAGAGGCAAACAGGGAGGGAGGTCTGGTTGAGGTTCCTCAGTGGGTGGCTCTACTACATAAGAATATTGCTATAATACCATTTAAAAACACATTGAGAGGCTGGGACTTGCTGCTTTCACAAGAGTTTAACCAATAGGTTAGAGTCATATTTACTTTTCCTTTCTTTCTCTTCATCTAAGAAAGCTTTCGCTGTCTTACAGGGTTTTGTGATGCTGCCCTGGGTTGGATTCCATCTCCAGAGGTCCCTTCCAGCTCCTACCGTTCCACGATTCTACGACAGGTTTAAAAGGAAGAACTCAGAGGTGCAGAATAAATCGCTAGTTAGGATCTGTATCCCACAAATGCACAAGGGAAACAAATCCATTCAGCCTTCCAGGGGAGCAGGCTCATTTTAACTTGCAAGATTTCCATCCCCTCATATTCTAAAGGAAAAAGAAAAGCCGAGTTGTGCACGCAGCCCAAGTCACCAGCCACCCAGATGACTCCCTAGAGAGCCTCATGGACATCTGATGCAGAGGGTCTAGCAGGATCTCAGTGACAGGAGAAACAGAGCCTTGTAAAATTGCAGGAAACGTGCATCTCGAGTGCTGGGCTGGAAGGGAAAAGAGCAAGATTTAAAATAACAACTTCAGGTGCTTGTAAGAACATGGTAGCACAGAATGGTAGTGGTTGGAAGGGACCTCTGGAGACCATCGAGTCCAACCCCCCTGCCAGAGCAGGGTCACCCAGGGCAGCCCACACAGGAACAGATCCAGGGGGGGCTTGAAATTCTCCAGAGAAGAAGACTCCACAACCTCTCTGGGCAGCCTGGGCCAGGCTCTGGCACTCTCACAGGGAAGAAGTTTTTCCTCATGCTGAGGTGGAACTTCCTGTGTTCTGGCTTATACAAATTATTCCTTGTCCTGTTATTGGGCACCACTGACAAGAGCCTGGCCCCTTCTCCTTGACACCCACCCTGCAGAGATTTGTAAATGTTAATAAGATCCCCTCTCAGTCTTCTCAAGACTAAACAGCCCCAGTTCTCTCAACCTTTCTTCATAGGAGAGATGTTCCAGTCCCTTCATCATCCTCGTAGCCTCCATTGGACTCTCTCCAGTATTTCCCTGTCCCTCTTGAATTGGGGAACCCAAAACTGGATACAGTCTTCCAGGTGTGGTCTCACCAGGGCAGAGTAATGGACCAGTACCCTGTGGGACCTGAGCATCACTGCTGGGTCACGCGTGTCTTTGCAATCCTGCATCCTCCACCTCCTCCATCCCTGCCGGCAAAGCTCGGAAGATGCCGAACAGGGGGGATTACCCCAAGCTCTCCCCTTTTCTCCTTCCCACCACAGGCTCCTACCTGATGGTGAACTCCTCGCAGCACACCCCGGGCCAGAGAGCTCACCTCCTTTTCCAGGCGCTGAGCGAGAATGACACCCACTGCCTCCAGTTCAGCTACTTCATGTACAGCTGGGATGGCCACAGCCCTGGCACCCTCAGCGCCTACGTCCGGGTGACGGGGGGCCCGGTGGGCAGTGCCGTCTGGAACACCTCCGGCTCCCACGGCCGCCAGTGGCACCAGGCAGAGCTGGCTGTCAGCTTGTTCTGGCCCAGCGAGTACCAGGTGAGCCCCAGAACCCCCACTTCATGTGTCCCAGACACCCCTCGAGGGACCCAGACCCCCCCAGCAAGGGGTGACCCCTCTTTTTGGTGCTGCAGGTCCTCTTCGAGGCGGTGGTCTCCAGCGAGCGCAGGGGTTATCTCGGCTTGGATGATATCTTGCTATTGAATTATCCGTGCTGTGAGTGTCGGGGGATGAGACGTGGGGGGGGGGGGGGGTGGGG
>WUAM01000356.1:3188180-3200469 GCA_024336885.1 Actenoides hombroni
CCGCGGGCGCTCAGCGGGCAGAAGCCGTGGCCGTGCCGGGCGCTGCCCCGACCCCATGGCGCGGCGGCGGCGGCTGCCGCCTGTGCGAGGCCGAGCGCCCGCGGGGGGGGCGGCCCCGCTGAACACCGTCCCTCGAGCGGGCAGCGCGGCGGGAAAAGGCGGGGCCGCTCTCCGGCCCCGCTCTATATAGACTGGAAGCGCCGCTCCCATTCGCTGCGAGGATGGCCGCTCCTCATTGGCCGCTTCTGCCGCCGCCGCCGCTTCCGATTGGCTCCAATCTCCTCCCGCTCGCGCCGGCCGCTGCTCTGCCCGCCTCAGGCCGAGGCGCGACCGCCGCGGCACCAGCCGCGGCGGGCGCCGCGCCCAATGGCGAAGCCGCTTCCGGCTGGGGTGGCGGGTAGCGAGCCAATGGGAGGGGAGGCAGCGGCGGAGGGCGGGCGCTGGCGGCCAATGGGCGGGCGCGTTCCGGGGCGGGCCGCGGCCGCGGGGCAGCCATGACGCGGAGCTGCTCGGCGCTGGGCTGCACCGCGCGCGACAACGGGCGGAGCCGCGAGCGCGGCATCTCCTTCCACCAGTGAGTGCGGCGCGGACGGGACAGGGAGGGCGGGAGGCGGCCCCCGGCCTTCCCTCCCTCCTTCCCTCCCTCGCCTCCCTCTCTCCCCGTCTGCCGCAGGTTCCCGGTAGACGCCGCGCAGCGCCGCGAGTGGATCCGCGCCGTCAACCGCGTCGACCCGCGGAGCCGTCAGGCGTGGCGGCCCGGCCCCGGAGCCATCCTCTGCTCGCGGCACTTCGCCGAGGCCGCTTTCGAGCGCTACGGGCTGCGGCGGAAGCTGCGGCGGGGGGCCGTGCCCTCCCGCTTCCCCCGCCCGGTGCGTGCCAGCGAGTAACGGGGCCGCGCCGCCCGGGCCCCGCCGAGCCGGGGCGGTGCGCGGTGACTCCTCCTCTCCCTTCCCCGCCAGGAGCCGCTGGGCGCCGGCCGCCGGAGCAGGGTCCCGGTCCGAGCGGTGAAGCAGCCGCTGCCCGGCAGCCCCGCGGCGGGTACCGCCGGGGATCACACCTACAGCCTGCGCGGGCAGCGGGCAGCGGAGGGGCGGCCGCCGGACGCCCCCCAACAGCAGCAGCAGCAGCAGCCGCTCCTCCCTGCCGACGGGAAGGTCTCGCCCGGCCGGGGGCCCAGGCCGGTGGCCAACATCCTGCGGGAGCTGGTGGAGAAGCAGCAGCTTTCCGAGGGAACCGTGAGTTTGCTGCGGGCCCAGTTTTCAGGTACCGCTGGGGGTGCGGGCTAAGGCAGAGTGCCTCGGGGTCTGCGCTCCCTGGTCTGTCTCTGGGTGTTCATTTGGCTTCGTGGCCTCGGCAATCCCCCACTGTTAAGGCTCTGAAGTCCAATGCCGCAGCTTGAAGGCTTTGTGATGTGTAGGTCCCAACTGCAACAACCAATCCCGCAAAGAATTAACATCCCCTTGAGAAGTTCAGGTACTTGAGGCTGGGTGCAGTGCTCGGGTCTCTGCAACCATCAGGCTGTTGGTTAAATGAAACTGTGCCACCATTCAGCTGGTGGATGACTCCAGAATACAGCCTGTTTACCTGGGAAAGCCACGGCTGTTGTGCTCTCCAGAAGCGAGCTCTGTTAGCATCAACAACACAAGCTGAAGGAGCCATTGCAAATTAACCTCTTCTCTCCCGTTACGTCCAATTTTAAAGCAGCAGCATCTGCCTATAAACCAGTCCTTACTCCAGACTGTGGAATGGCTTTAGATAGGCAGACACGTTGGGCCTTGGCCGGGCAGGACAGACGCTCCCCGGCTGCTGCCCGTCCCTAGGAGAAGGGAGGCAGCGATGGTAGTGCCGAGCTGTATGCTTCACACCAGCCTTCAGGACCGAGTGGTTCCAGAGGTTGGATTCTGTAGTGTGTTTGCATGACAGACCCCTCTGTGAAGTTACCACCTATTTATTTGCTTTGCTGATCTCTCGTTTTCTTTGTCTTTTTTTAAGCAGATTTGCCTTGCACGTTGCACAGCTGGACGCAGATGGAGGAATACTCGCTGGAAATGAGGCAGTTTGCTTGTGTTCTCCACCTCTACCATACTAAGGCTTATGATTATCTACGCAAGATTTTTCCTCTCCCTCATCCTTACAGTCTGACAAAGCAAGTTTTTACTCATTCATTCATTCAGGATGTATTTCCAGGTGCTCACGTAGAAATAGGTGTAACAGATCTGTCCCGAAAACATCAGGAGTAGTCTTCCCCTGCTTTGTTCTAGTAACAGAAGCAGAAGGGAAAGCAAATCTCAAGAAACAGCGACAGCGTTCCTCTCAGGGAGCTGGTGTGTGTTCGTGCACGTGTGGCACAGCATGAGAAACACACAGGTCTCACCTTAGCAAGGGCAGAGTGAGCGTGGAGTTTGCAGAGTGTTCCCAGAAGGGTATGGTTGGGAGAAGGACTCGGCTGCCAGAGGGTCTCTGTGTGTTTTACTGTTCACCGAGGAGGAAAGAGCAGAGGTTCTTCACCACACTGGCACATGCTCTTGCCCTGGAACGTGCAGCATAGACTTGGGAGAGGGGAGGGATGAGCCAGATAGTGGAAGGAAGGGCAAGTAACGAGTAAGGTCACTTCAGCAGAAGGCAATGCTAAGGGAGCACCTCCAGTATTCCAGCAGCCATATCTGAGGGAGGAGAAGTGCCAGCAGAGGAAATCAAACCCAAAAGGACTATACCTGGGAAACTTTGGGACTGGCCTCTGGAAAATAAAGAGAAGTCAGGAAGGGGAGATGAGGAAGCGAAGGACTGCATGCAGCAGTGAGAGTAGAGCTTTTTGTTTTTCTCAGAGCCCCACAAGGACTCTGGGAAGCTGGTGAATCTTTACAAGTGTCTGTTTCAAAGAGAAGGGAGCTATAGCTCAGTTGTGTAACCCATTTCAAGTAGTTATGGCAGCTCAGAATTTACTACCTGTAGTACTACGGGACCCACTGACAAGAAGTGAAGTTGTAACAGCGCGCGCACACAAGAGCTGAAGAAAGTCTTTCCCTACAGGTTTTGAGTCTCAGACTCCTACAGTGCAGTTGGAGGATGCCCAACAGATACACAAATGGCACGGGCCAGCCTGGGTGGGTTCCTGCAAGGGATCTGCTCGAAGGGGTGCCAGGAGGTGGTGGATGGAAAGTGTATTGATGAGGAGAGTAGCATTCTGCAGGGGCTGCTGAGGCTTTCCCATCCTCCAAACTGGGTTGCAGTGTAGCGCTGGGAAAGACAGCAGCCTGGAGCTGCTGGCCCTCTGCACAACCTGCTTTGCCCTTCTGTGTTTGGGGGGGTCGTTGTTGGTTTTGGTTTTTTTCTTGTCCTGATCTCGTGTCCATTGGAGAGCCAGGAAGGTGCTGCATTAGTTCCATCCATGGCCAGTATGTTTGCGTGGCTCCCCATCACTAGGGTGTGAGGAAAGAAACTCAAGACTGTGCATTAAGAAAGGCGGGGCTGCTTGCTTTCTGCTGTGTCTGAGCCTGCTCTGCAGCTCTGGACATGGCTGACCACGTCCCGAGTGGTGAAAGGTGCTGACTAGAAAAGGTGCGCTGAGAAAACTGCTTCAGTTTTCTCAGAATCCTACCTCCTAACTGATCCTCCCTTTTTTCCAGCTGGCTGTCTACCCACGAGGCTGCTGCCGGCTTCAGCAACGACATTTTTCTCCGCCTTCAGGAAAAGGTGGAGAGAGGGGAGCGGGACTACTGCCACTGTGCCCTGATGATCCAAGACGTGTCCCTGCAGAAGCAGCAGGAGTGGGACCCGCAGACCCGGAGCCCGACAGGCTTTGTTGACTTGGGAGCAGGCGTCCTGGATGCTGACGAAGCTCCGCTGGCCTCGGAAGCCGTCGTCATGGTGGCAGTTGGCATCTCAAGTCCCTGGACGGCTCCGCTTGGCTACTTCTTCGTGAGCGGCACGACCGGCCACTTGCTCGCTCAGCTGCTTCGCCATGCCCTCAACAAGCTGAACAACGTCGGCGTCACGGTGCTGGCGGTGACCTCGGGTGCCACAGCTTGCGGGGCCGAGACCGCCAGAGCTCTGGGGATCAGGATAGAGCCTGAAAGGATTCAGTGCACCTTCCGGCACCCGCCCGGCTCCGCTCACGGCATCGCGTACTTCTTCGACGTTTGCCAGGCACTCCAGCTGGTAAGGAACGCTCTGCAGTGCTTCCAGAAGATAGAGGGGCTCGGTGACACCGTGGAGTGGCAGCACCTGGTGGAGCTGGCAGCTTTGCAGGAGCAGAGGGTATTAGACCCGTGCAGCCCCCAGTCAGGGAGGCTTGGGAGTAAGGAGAGTTACCACCTGAAGGTCAACCTCGCTGCCCTGTTGTTCAGCGAGGATGTTGCTGATGCTCTGGAACACCTCCAGGAGCTGGGGCTGGCCTCCTTCCAGAACTGCAGCGGTACCGTCAAGTTTGTGCATTTGATGAGTTGTCTGTGCGACGTGTTCCGTGGCAGAGGTTCCTACAGAAGGGGACTGAAGGGGCCTTTGTTAGCTGGAAATTACACCAAAATAAGCCACCTCTTTCATGAGGCCAAGAGCTCCTTTGTCACCTTCACAGACTCTCTGGGGAGATACGTTATTAAGAGCAAACGCAGACTAGGATTTCTGAGTTTCCTGCTCAACGCCGAAAGCCTCAAGTGGCTCTACACCAACTACCTGTGTTCAGAAGCTGCTCCTTCCCACCACCTCCTGACCGATGCCTTCAGCCTTGACCCACTGGAGCTATTTCTTGAGGCCCTCCAGGAAGCCTGTGGCAACGCCAGGACCCCCACCTGCACCGTGTTCCGGGCCGCTTACCACAAACTGCTGGCCAGCTACAGCCTGGCACCAGGCTCAGCACGCAGCAGGGGCTCGGGCAGGATGAACTCCCTGTCTCGTTGGAGAGATCTGACCCTGGGCAGCGTTCGTGCCTGGTGTAACCCAGCCAGGGGGAGGACAGCGGGGTGCCCGTGCCGCACGGGTTTTCTCTCGCGCAGCTCCGCGCTGAGCGAGGCGCTGACGGACCCCTGGCCGCGCGGGCGGAGTGTCACCCGTGCCGCGGGCTGCGTGGCCGAGAGATTAGCCTCGGCCTTGCAGTGCCAGCCTTGTCTTGCTTCCCTCTTCGAGTCAGATGAGAGCAGGCCAAGATGTGGGGCAGTGCTCTACGTCAGAAAGGCAGGTGGGGTGAGTCTGCCCTCGGCGAGCGTGTGCCGCGTAGCAAGCGTCTCGGAACAAGTGCTAAACCGGCGCAGCAAAGGAGGAGATGGCAACACAAAAAACAAGCTATGGCATTTGTCTCTAGAACAGGAAGTCTTCCAGGAGCTTCTGGGAGACAGTTCCCTCTTCCCCACCCTTACCAACCATTTGCTGGAGGAGGAATTGTGCGTCAACAATCACTACACCACCTTAGTCAAGGAAATCACACGGTGTTACTTAAACATCAGAACAAACCACGCCAAACACCTGCACTCCGAACACCACTGTGGAAGGCACAGCTTGAAGAGACTGAAGGGAAACCACTTGTTCCTGTCACCACCAGGCAGCTGTCAGACAAGCCAAACCCACCCGGGGTCCTGAGTACTCACCACTGATCCAGGGATGGCTGTCCCCTGCTGAGGAGGCTCAGTGGTGGCCATGTCTAGGCAGCACGTGGCAGGAGGTGACGTGCTGTCTTGCCGTGATTTGGCCAGCAAAATTGGTATTGATAAGCGGTGATGTGTTGGGCCACTGCAATCCACCTGATCAGAGTTTGGCTGAGCGAAGCAAGTTCATCCTGTCCTGTGCTCATCTAGCAGTCCTGCAAAGCAGTCGCCTATTTCCTGAGACTGGTGTGGCAGGTCAGGGTGAGCAAGGGCTGCTCAGGATGCTGGGAAGAGTGGTAGGGACACTGCAGAGTGTCCCCTGGAGGGGCTGGGTGGCCTTGCCAGAACAAATCTTCCATGTGACCGTGGAGACCATGTGTGCTGGCAATTTGATTTCACCAAAGCAGATCTGCTTACAAAAAGCTGGAGGTGAGAAAGCTCACAGAACTTTTACTCAAAGGAAATAAAGATGTGAAAATGGCACTCAAGTTGCACACAGGCTCCTACGTGCCTCATCAAACAGCTAAAGAAGCTGTGACCAGGTTGCTGCACCCAGCAGCACTCGGGGACACTGACACCCTCCTCTCTGGGCAGGAGGCCCCAGGCAGCAGCATCTGGGTGTGCTGCAGCAGGGTGAGCGTTTCCGGTCACGTTCCATCAGGTCACCCACTCAACTGGGCCACGTGGCCCCGTGCTCCCAGAGCTGATGTGTCCTGCAGCCCAGGGCACGAGGCAGGCTCCTTTTCAGATGTTGTTTCCACTAATTACTTGAGTGATAGATTTGATGCCACCACCAAGTAGGACAGGCTTCTTCAGTCAGCTGATGTCCGTGGCAAGCAGGCTGCCCGGGTATGCAGGGCTTCAGCTGGAACAGCAGAGTTTGGCAGAGCTGCTGCTAAATGGCTTCTCCTTGCCCTGCAGAACAGCAGTTGCGTCCACAGAGATGGAAGGCCACTCTTTCCCACAAAACTCTGGCTGTTCAGTTACTTTTGAGCTGCATGTTGGAGATGGGATGAAAGATGGTGATCCACCATGTCCAGGGCAGAAAAAAATATTCAAGGGGCCATTCTGCCTACCAGTGGCTTGACAAAACTCTCCCTGGTTGGTTTGAGTTTCTCCTCCTCCCCTTAGTCCTGCTAGGTGGGAGCAGAGCTGCAGTACCACAGAACTTGCCAGCATTATTTGCTGGGAGCAGCAAACCAAAACTTCTAAACATTGGTTTGGTTTTTTTTCCAGTCCAGTTACCTCTGCAAAAAGCTCCGTTGAAGCCATTGGTGCAATGGAACCATTCCAGCTACAGAAGACTCTGCAGGAAGCTCTCTCTCATATAGATATGTGATTTTTTAGGACAACTGGCAAAATGCTGCTGAAATTCCAGTGGTAGATTGGTCACACACTAAAGCTCCAGCCCCAGTATAAGCTGGGCTGTAGGGAACAGGCACTTTCATGCTCTGCAGGTTTTTTGGCTGGACATAAGTACTGGCTCCATCCAGTAACACCTTTTGTTTGTTCAGCATAGCAAAGCTCCTAAAATTCCATGAGCATTGATACTGTGCTGCCTTTACTAAGCTGCTAAAAAGTGACTGCACAAAAATAAAGCCAGGTTTTCCTTTGCAGAAAAAAACCATGACCTCTCTTAACTGACTTGTATTCCTTAAGGCAACTGGGCTGCTCACAAACCTCCTCCCCAAGAGAGACAACAAGACAGCGATGCCAAGAGAACAGTGCATTGCACCTAAGAAGCAGTCTAAGGCTCTCAAGAAAGCTTTTGTCTCGAGGGTTTCTGCCTGGGGTCCTAAGCAGCTCTGTGTTAACACCCTGATGTCTCCAAGGGTGCTGCAGAATGGCCTGGCAGGTCTAACTCTTGTCCAGACAGTACACATGAAAAAAACCTGCTTTCTGGTTAAAAAGGTTAAAAAGAAACTGAGCAATTATCCCACGGGCTCAACTACCTGGTGCTGTCTTGGTTAAGGCCATGAATTGCTACAGGTGACACTGTGCCAGGAGCCAAGGCCTTATCTCGGGGAGGATTCGGTCTCGTACTCAAAGTCCAAGCCAGTACTTGCATCAGCAGTGGGCCCACTGTTAACAGATTCATTTTGGTATTTCAAGGGAAAAAACTCTTCAGTGTGTATTTGTCAGTGCTGAGGGAAAAGAGTGGGGGAGGGGGGGAGAAAAATCAATCATATTTACGGAATAGTATAAATGTTTATTTTTCTTTGTGATTTATCCGACTGTTTCCTTTGTACAATATAGAAAAGGGTATTCTTTGAATAGGTCTAGTAAATATAAATTTAATTTGTCTACTTTCAGATGTAAACAGAACTAGAAAATGAACCCTTGCCCCATTCCCAATTATTTTTACGTAACTGGATGAACTCGATGGTAAATCTTGTCCCAGCAGTTTGATGCAAATGGCTAAGGAAGTACAAGAAACAATTCACACATTCTACACCAGGGAGAGGGAGGAGAGGAATCCAAGCTCAATATCTGATAAAGCTTGTTCAAAACAAAAGAGGGGAACTAAAAGCATTCGATTGCACCTTCAAAGTCTTTACAAGCAAAATATTCTCAAGCGATACCATCATACATAATTACAACTGTAATCTAAGTTTCACAAGTGTTTTTGCACACTGTATATAAATACACATCACAAAAGGTGCAATGTAGACGTGGAATATATACAAAATTAACATGGATTGAAGTCTAAACAAAAGAAGGCATGTTGCAATCTGAAAAATAGCATAAGTAGGTATTACTTTATTCACTTACATTAATTTACATTTATACAAACCTTACTGGACATACTAGATTAGGTCACTAGAAGTAAACTGAATATCCTCACTATCTACACGTCAAGTTACTGCACTGATTTTTCTTCGTAAAACCGAGTCCTAATTGTGACCAAAAACCCCCCAGAAAAGGCATTTACTTACACGAGAGGTGGATTCCCTTTGCAGAGCTTACAAATGCACTCGCTGTTTGCGCTCGGGGAGACGTTAATGGCAGACGGGGCTTTAATGTGAAGAGCAGGTGGTGACTTGGCAAGTCAACCCTGGTCTGTAACGGCCACGCTCAGTGCACAGGACTGTGGGGTGAAGAGAGGAGTGGAAGCATCCTCCCATCCCGGTGCCATCACCCATGTAGGCACTTAGCTCTGCTGCTGGTTTGCTCAGCCCCGACCTTTCCTTGGCTTGGCCCTGCTAGAAAACCTGGAGGAAGAGCTCTGCTGCATTACTCTGTATTTACAGTTTTATACAAGGACTATAAAATCCCTTTTGGAAAAATGCTAGTTCAGGCTGCATTGAGACCCCTGATAAAAACATCCGTGATCAAGCATGGTTACTGATGTTCGTGGTGGGCGAGTAACCTACCGGGTTAATTTTGCCGACGCGCTCCGCTATCAAAAACGTGATCTGAGATTGCCTGTAACAAGTGCTGAAAAAAAAATCCCCTGGCTGAGTCTGTATGTAGCTGTAGCTGATTCTCCCTGCCCCCTTGCTTTTGTGTAAAAGGATCTCTAGCAGTCCTGATTCTGTGCTGGCATCTCTCTGATCTCACAGTCATTCTGAGCGACGCTAAAAACCGCTTTCCGCCGAGTCAATGGCCAAGGTACAGAGAAGCAGCATCCTGAAGACCCACGGTCAGGCTGAACGTGATCCCTACCTGAGTTTGCAAGTCCGTTTGGATGCAGATTGTCTCGAGTCCTCATTAAGACAACTGTGGTTCCACCATCTCCCACGACCTCAGCTTCTCAGACTTAAAACGCTTTTCCAGGGCTACAGCTTGATCCTAGAAAATAAGGGATTGCACAGCCCTGCCTCCGGTGAGGGATCAGGCTGATGCAGGCCCCTGGAAAGCCAAGCTTCACCTAAGCGACGGCAGCCATCCACTGCGCGCCTGGGCACCGCCGCACACTGGGCAGACAGGCTGGCATCGTGGCCGGGCTCCTCTTCCTCGCTTAGGAGGGTAGGCCACTGTCTTAGCCTCCCAAGTTCCAGCTGAAGAAACGTCTGAGCTCTCAGCCACACTCCTCTTGAAACATTCCCACTGACTCCATCTGCCTCTAAACCCCTTGGGCCCCGCTCCAGCGAGATTCTCCACCCCCTTGCCCAAAGGCAGACCTGCAAACAACCCCTCTGCGCGTCACCTGCGTACGTCACAGGGTCTCTAAAGGAACACGTGCTGTGTCAGGTCCTGAATACCAGTAACTACCTTCCGTGGAGATGCTCAGTTTTCCACCACTTCCTTCCTTTCAGAGCTGTCTCGGAGGCGCCGACAGCTCCTTATCGCGGGCCTGCTGCCAAAAGCGTCGCCTGGCTGTTGCCATCACCCGTGTTCTCCTCTATGCACAGAGTGATGCAACTCCATACACTGTAAATAATATATATTATAATAATTTATATATGCCCTTCGGGCAATTATTCTGGGGGAAAGGGGAGAACGTCTCCTTTTTAAGAAACCCAAGGTAAAAGCCATACGTTAGGAAGAAGAACTGACCTTCAGGCATTGTCTTAAGTAGAAGAGGATATAGCTAAGATTTAAAACACTCTACATCATGTTATAAAAGATTTTCTTGTTTCAGTCTCACTCGGGTCAATTTACAACAAGCACCAAATTAACAAATATTATTAAATCTTCTCTGTCAAACCAAAGTGTCCCTGTGCCTTAAGTGTTCTGTTCAGTCCGCTTGGTTGTGGCTCATGTGCACGAGTCAGCAGTTCATGGCACAAGGGTCACTTTTGGATTTCCCTGCAGAGTTTATAACTCTCATCAAACAGCGTCCAAACTCCTCCAGGACCATGCGCTCCGCTGCAGCTTTCGACTTGCCCATCTTCTCCGCTTGCTCTGCCTGGGCGAGAAGGCATTCGCAGGTGGCATCAGCTACCTCCTTGGTTACAAACGTAAAGGGCAGCCTGGAACAAAGAAAGGGCCACTCACTCGCAGCAAAAAAAATACCCCACACAACGCACCTAACTCCAGAGCTGGAGTTTTTAGCACAAGGACTGGTGAGATTTCCCCTGTCCCGCTGCTTCCAAGAGCCTTTAGACAACCACTGTGGAGTGGATAAGCCACAGTTACAAACAAACGGGTGGGCCACTGCACTTTGGTGCCTCCACTGATGTACATTTTGAAACAGACTTTGAAATGCCCAGGTCCACAGAACAATTCTCCAGCCTCCACCATCAGCACAGCTCAAGGAGCACATCCTCTCCGTAAACAGGACGCTTGTACACCCCGCTTTCTGCCAGCGCGTCGGTGGCCAGGAGAAGGCAACACAGCTAAGCTTGGCAGAACCTAGTGCCACAGAAAGCACAGCTGCATGAACAAAAAGCTCTGTTCCCCTGAACGTTCACGGATAACGTTCAAGGGTGACGGGGACATACCCATCACCTACATCAGGAAAAAAATAAACCATGTTAGAAGCGAGTGCCAACAGAGTGCAACGTCAACTTACTTCCCACCGCCGCTGCTGAGTGCTGGCGTTGGCCTTGTCAGCAGATCCGAGATCTGGGAAGATAACTTGGTCTTGGCAGCAGTCTGCTGCTGGACCCTGACTTCCGCAGCATCCGCTAAATGCATCAGCGTCTTTCGCTCCGGGCTTTCCTCAAAGTTTTTACAGCCAATGCATTTGCATATGGAAGAACACATGATTTTTGCCTGAAAGAAACAAACAAAACATGAGAAATCCGTTGCAGCCTTTTAATCTCTTATCAATGAGCTGCTAGAAGAAACCTCCAAGGAGTAGTTTTCTCTCTCAATTCCCACCTCAAACCGAGATGCCTTCCCAGCAAGTCTACTTGAATCCAACACCACTCAGTGGTGTCCCACTCATCCCTTTCTTCACCAACCCACTGTTCCTGGTGGAATTCAGGTGCCTGAGCTATGAGAGAAGTCAGTCTGCCACTGTGTCTACCTCCACAGACTGAGCAGTTAGCTGATGCAGAACAACTGCTGCTGTTCTTGTCCACAGGTATGTTCTATCCCTGAGCACCTCTGGGATGCTGCTTCAGCTGCTGCTAAGGACTTGGTGCAGTACATTTCTTTATGAGATACTGCTCTTCAGTCAAAGACAAATCCAAGCCCGAGTTCAAAGCGGTTTAAAACTAAAGTTCTACAACAGAAGCCATCAATTTTGCTCTACACCTGTCTTTCTACATGCAAACTGCTGGAAGAAAAGACAACACGACAGCAATAGAAGAGAAAACATTACAGCAGTACAAAGAAAAGACAAAGCACATCAGGGAAGTTGCAGCACTCAAGGGAAAAAGGCAGTATCTTTGAGATGAGCTAATGGTTCGTACCTCGTAGCATTCGCAGTAGTTTTTGAGACAGCCCGAGCGTTTACAGTTACACCCTTTGCTGTGTCTCCGATCTGATTCTCCTTCCTTTCCTTTCCCTATTTTGGGCTTGAAGGCTTCAGGGTTCCTGTCGAGGCAGGCCTGTCAACGCAGACCCACACTGTCAGTCACTGCATGTGGCGAGCAGAATTTAGAGGGGCAATAAAATAACTTCAGCCTTGCACGTGTGGGAGGAGACCAGGGCATCAGACACCCGCTCTGCCTCGTGCTGTAGCTTCAGAAGAGACAAGCTAACCCAGCTTCCAGCCCAGGGGAAGAGCCCCCTCACCTTTATTGCTTTTTGCCTGTCGTTTTCATGGTCCAGGTTGTTGTAACAATTCGTGCAGTTGCAGTTATTGCAGAATTCCCCGT
>WUAM01000356.1:3202673-3235002 GCA_024336885.1 Actenoides hombroni
GCTGGGGCTGTGAGCAACCTGCTCTAGTGGGAGGTGTCCCTGCCCATGGCAGGGGGGTTGGGTCCTTTCCAACTCAAGCCAGTCTATGATTCCATGATCCTGTTATTATCCCAAAAATCAGTGAACTGACTTTGCCTCAGGTTAAAGAAACTCAGTATCTCCTCAGCTTAGAATGCTTTTCTGTCAAATTCTGACAAAGACTGAATGGAATAGTAAAATATCTTCTGAGAACGAGCAAGACTCAAACCTATCAGTGAAAAATCACTTGTCCATTCAGGCATTTAAGAAAAGACACACAGCTCAATTTTTCTGAAGTATTACTGATGTGTTTCAAAGTATAGTAAACACCCACTGACAATACCATGGGATGTCATTTCACTCACAGCAACAACAACGCAGCTACAGCTGCTAAATGGAACTGCCTCCACTGGGCAACGAGGCTGTGAAGTTAGAAATTTCTAAAAATGTAGGGTCCACATAGCTCAGAGGAGCTGCAAAATCACACAGGCACTGCAGCATCTCCAGCAATACCGACAGCAACCTCAAATTAGCATCTGGACACAACACTTCTGACTTGAAAACGTGATATGCTGACACTTGGCATGAATTTGTGCAGTAGAAAAGAAGGCTTTAAAAAACAAACAAACAAACCAACCCAAACTGTACTTACAATTTCAAACACAGGGACTTTGTACAATTGCAAGGCTTCCTGGGGCGGTTTGCAGACTCCGAAGGAATTATTCTGTGGAGGGGGAAAAGTGCATTTATATACACACATACTGTTTTAGCAGTTTCTTTGCATTTTACATTCAAGGAAATAATAAAAACTTCTTCAAATATCCTTTCTATTCCCCTTGCATTAGGTTTTTGGCTGACTGTGTTTCAGTAGCTATTATATAGCTTTCCAACCCAGAAAGAGATCTCCATGCAGGGGGAACCAAGGTTCACACAACATGATTGTGCCTTTTATTCAAACTAGAATTAAAAAAAAAGCAAACAAACCAACAAAACCCCAGCTCTGGAATAATAGGAAAGCAAGCCAAAACATGGTATTCAATTTATAAATACATTTTCTATCAGACAGTCTTTAACTGCTCTTAAAACTCAGATTTTGTGCCAGTAATCGCTTTGGATGAGATTCATTCTCTCCCTATCCAGCAATTTCTGCATGTAATACCAAGGAGATTAAACCAAACCCATTTGTTTGAATAGCTGCATCTGGATTTAGGATTAATGTGCGTCGGGTGAGGCTGCAGCAACAAAAAGCACCTTGGAGCTGACAATTTCTAGCAAACAATAACACAAAAGGAGGACTGAGCAGGACAGCTAAGCCCGCCTGGCTCGACTGTCAGACAGATCCACGTCCTTGAGCCAGAGGCAACAACCACACCACAGGATATTTGGTTTTCTTGGAAAATCCCCCAAACCAAACTCCAACACCCCAGCTCCCACCCTGCCTTAGAATCAGACTGAAAGAAGAGGCTCATTTGCTGTTGGTTCGTTTGGGTTTATTGTTTGGTTGGTTTGTTGGGCTTTTCTTTGGTTGGGTTGGTTTGGTTTGGTTTGGGAAAACACTCACCCGTTGAACGGCAGCCGTGCTTGGGACTGGATGCTAGATGTCCCTGTAAAGCCAGTGTTGCTTGCTATAGATACATACGATGATTGTTGTAGCTAACAACAGAGAAAGGTTAATGCAGAACATAACCCACACACGAGAGGATGTGCAGCTGAGTCTTTGCATTAGCTTTCCAGATACTGTTATCAAAATAACAAGGTTTAGACATTTGTAGAATTTGGACCAGGCAGCAGCCTCCTGCCTTTATATGTAGTATAAAAACATTCTTTCCAATGTTTTTTTTTTTACTCTCTTACAGTGTCTACAGCAACAACACAGAAATGTTCAGACCACAAACAGTTCCAGCTCCTAAAGACATGCTCATTTTCCCCCTTCTTTTCCTAAGCAGCCCTGCACAGATTATTTTAGCAGCTTTCTTTTCTTTTACAAGCTGCTCAATACAGAATGAAATAAAAGCAAGTAAAATGATTTATCTTCCCCGCTTCTCTGTGGACCTGGCCCCACAGTTTGTTTTTCACCTTAAAAAACCCCAAACCTGATGAGAATCCACCAAATGACAATGTTATGGGCTACCTTCTCTTGTATTACCTATCAGCAGCTGTTTTCTCCAGGTTGTGAGGACAGACTGGCACAAAACCAGGTATGGACCTACTGGGGCCAGGCCAAAGGGGACAGGTTGGTTCTGGTACATAGAACCTCTAGGGAAGAGTTCCAACAAATGGCATCATTTAGTTTAAGGTAAGATTTGTGGAAGGAGACTGAAAGGACACAGTTTGATCTTTCAGGGTCAAAATGCAGCCGTGACAGAACCAGAAGGGAACCAGAAATGAGACTGGTACCAGTAATGCCACGAGCTGACAGAGTCCTTGTTTGTAAAGACTGGCCTGTCAGCCTTCTGCAGAACTTCTCATTTATTCTGCTTTTTGTTCTGAACATTGGTCAGATCTTGGCAAAAAGCAAAAAACTAATCCCCAGACCTGAGTTGGTGTGACTGGTACCCCCTGGTAATGTGGTTAGCATAACTAACACTACTTTATAATGCAAGCTGCCATCCTCTGTGACTGGCTGGCTCACATATTTGTTCCCTTTCCCCTCATTGTCAGCCCCTGAAGGTCCTGTGAACCAAGCAGACAAACCAGATTTCTTCTTCCCTTCACTACTGGCCTCAAGATTCCTGGGCACCATGCTGATTCCTCCCTTCCTTACTGGTCTGGGGCTCCCAGATAAGCAGGCAGTGGTGATGACTCTCACACAACAGCACACCAATCACCTTCTGCAAACCAAGCACTTACAAGTCCTAACTTGGACCAGAACTGCTGCTGGACAGGGAGACTCATGACCCTCCCCATGGGCAGGGACCCCTCCAACATCATCTGCTTCCTCTGAGGGGTAATGACTCGTGTTGTTTTATGTGGTTTTTGAGTCTAGATTCTGACTGTCACATTGACAAAGCAAACCATCTGTTAAGATGTGACCCAATCTGCAGAGGGTTTAGATGAATAGAAATTATAAGTTGAGTTGTAGTATAAATTCTGTACTATTCTACTTAGAAAATTATACCACACTGATACTGCTTATGGAAATCCTGTGCTGCTCTGATTATAAACTCTATACTATGCTAAGCAAAAACTCCTGTTAAGAAAACAAAGCTTTAACTGTAACTACAATTCAGTGCCATCACCATCCTTCCAGGGATCCCGAAGAGAAACTCTCTGTCCTCTTAGTGTCAGGTGACAGCTGAGGAGCAAGAACCTTTACGAGGAAGGCAGTATGTTCCACAACAGCACTATTGCCTTCTTGACCTCTGAGTTAACACCATACCTGTGTGACATACTGAGCTGGAAGGACTGCATACCCAACGTTTCCTGTGCCAGGTGCTGGTGCCAGTACGGTGCCCGGGGGCAGGTTAGTAAGGTTGGGCTGTATCTGTGGCAGTGGAGTGGCTGGCATAATAAGTCTTTGTTGGGGTTGACTGGTAGTAACTATCTGGGAAGTTGGGTTGAGTGGTTTGGGCACCACCTGGAGAGAAAAGAGGTCTTTATGAAATCCCTGTCTTGTTGATCGAGAACGCACTTCTATTAATCAAACACTTCATTACAGTGCCAAAAGTGGACTTTTTTTTTTTTTTTTTTTCCCCCCATCCAGCCAGGAAAATGCTGTGGACATTGAGGCTCACCTGTTTCACAGTCTGTGCTGGCACTATGGGAACAGACATCCGCACTGGGGTCGCGTTCACCACCACTGGCTTTGCTAGTACCAAGAAACACCGTCACATTAACATCGCATTAATCACACGATTCGCTCACAGTTCACGGGGCGGGCCTCCAGAATTTCACATGCACGTAACACAAAGGTGCTTAATACTGGAATTATGCACTGAGATTTGTTGTCTGGACTCGTGGCACGTAATGCTTATGTCTAAAGAACAGCTTCATAGACAGGTATTTGGAATAAGAGAGCGCGCACGGGTTTCACGGCAACGCCTTAAAAACCCGCTTGGGTGCAGAGCTGGATTTCCCTTGGCAAGAAGGGAATACAAAAACCACAGCTTGGCTTGAAATCTTATTCCATCACAGCTCCAGGAAACAGCAGAAACATCTGGAGCTTCGAAAGCATTTTATATGGAAGGCTCTTGGTGCTGCAGGAGTTTAGGAACTACGGTCGTGGGCTGCCCCAGCTACACGCTTTTCATTCAGAGGATCTGGGTCTGGCCACAAGTCACTCACAAAGCTGGTAAACTAGGGAAAAGCAACTTAAAATGCTCCAAGTATTCAGGCCCCAACTACAAAGCAGTTTGCCACACAGGAGCATTCCCACATACACACCTGAGGTGACAGCAGACTGTGAAATTTATAGGGGTTGACTACAAACCCAACCAGAGTTTGGCAGTCCCGAGAGATCTCTGTTACGTACTCATTTCAATCCTTACAAAACACAGAAGGAAAAAAACCCACCAAGGAAAACTTACTTTAGACAACACGTTAGCACCAGTGCTTACCCTGTTGAAGAGGCTGTGTGTTCGTACTGGGGTTCTGACTGGCAGACTGGGTTGACCCATTGGCTGTCGTGGCAGTAACGAGCCTGACGTAATGAAACTTGCTTCCAGGTACCTGAATCTGCTGAACGTTGGGCGCAGTTGCCAAGGGAATAATTGTCTTAAACTGAGATGCACCCACTCCTCCTACAGTGATGGTCTGCACTGCTGATTTCACAGCCTGTTAACCCAACCAGAGAGCACAACGTTACTCGTAGAGGCAGAAAGAACAGCAGTGTGTTTATTCCTCTGTTAGCGAGTGACTCTTTAATCCACCTGTATCCTTGAGAAGCAAGTCAGTCATCCCCTATTTTTGCTTTTGAAAGTAAACCAGAAGGGATTAAATGCCTCTCAACGCCTCAGAACAAACCCAATTCCATTTCCAAAGGGACACCAAAGTAAACTAATCTTTACATGAGCAGGGTGACTCAGCTCACCTCCCCAGGTACACCCTCTGCAAAAACCACTTCAGGTGACTGCCGAGAAAACGGCTCCGTTTGTCTTCAAAATCAAACAACGAACAAGCTTACACATGTTCCTACCAATAAAAACACAACTTGAGGACCTGTGGCATGATTTCTCTCTGTGTGGACAGATGTGGCCTGAGAAGACAGTTTGTGATTAATCCACAGAAATCACTGTGCAGGCCTTAAGGAGGAAATGGAAGAGAGTCTATAAACTGATAGCTGAAGACATCAGAAAGAGGGTGGAATCTGAGAAATGAAAGAAGCAAGAACAATGAAGAGTAGGAAAAGAAATTTATTAAGAAAAAAAAAACACAAGAAGGGAAAAGAAAGGGAGTTTGGCAGAGCTGTGCTACCTCACAGATGGAAACAGTACACGTGGAATTTGCAAGGCTTCATCCTTTCGTTTTCTCTCCGCTGACGAAACAATGACGAGCAAGTGTTGATTTTATCTGTGCACAGTCAAAGTTTACCCATTTCACAATGGCATCTTTTCCCAGCCTTGCTGACAATCTGAAACCTTGGTGTGTTCCTTTTTCTCCTTCTGTCGAATTTCTTTTTGGAGCTCAGCTTCTTATGCCCAGTATCTTTTGCTATCAGCATGAAATGTATCATTGTCTTTGGCATTAGGTTTTAGTATGAAATTAGGCTGAGAGCACGATGTGACTAATTAGAACGTTTTCCCCAGCCTTCAGCAGGTACATGGCTGAAGTCCCAATCTGCATATATTTCACGGGAAATATAAGCCAGGTCTTTAAAAAAAAAAAAAAGGTGTTTTCTTGGGGATTTTTTTAACACACTGAAGAGCAATTAAATCTTAGCAGTACCTGCAAGCACAGTGACAGCCTAAGCGTTACCACTGGGAGACTGGCGTGGGCAAAGTTCCTGCTAGCACACAAATTAGTGGCTGCCATCCAAGGACAACTTTTAAGCTGTAAAATGCAAGTGAGAGTTCCTCTAAGGGTGTGTTCTTGAGCCCAGTGAAGGCAGGTAAAACCCTTGTGCAGTGTGAGATAGCTCTGGCTCAGAACTCAGCACTCGGCTATCTCCGTTCTGTCGCTTGGGGTGCTTGCATTAGAGTGACTTCATCTTTTAACAACTGATTCAAAAAGAGAATTTTTGCCAGTTTTACTCTGGAAACAACCCACCAAAATTTCTAACCGTGCTGTTGTCCATGTCCCCATATCAGCATTCCAGTTATCACCTGTATTGATAAGACAAGACTGGCAAAGTGCGTCTGAGGCTCTGGTGTTGTGCTGTACGTGCAATTGTGTCAACTCCTTGCTGTAGCCACACTGGGGATTGACACTCACACACATCCCTTCACGTTTACTACAACAGAAATACAGACATTAAAAGCTAGAAAAAGATTCACCTAAGATTACAAAAGAGGAAAAAAGAAGTGTAGTTTTTAAGAAAGGTCAGTTCTGCCTTATTTCCGAACACAAATCGACTTCTCAAAGCTATTATGGAACCCCCTGATATCTTCCTGGAAATGAGACATAAGAAATCAGTAATTTCTAATTCTGTAGGTCTCAGAGCATGGTGTCTTGCTTAGGCAAACCTCTACCACAAGCATATCAACTCCCTTGGTGCAAACCTGGCAGGCAGCCCTAGTCAGAGGCACGGACACAGCGGCGGAAGAAAGAGAACCACCCAAAGAACCTTCCTCGTGTCACAGGGAGCCTTTCAGATGACTTGGAAGATCTGGTACCCAGAGCAGAGAATGTGCACCAGGTTGGCAAGCTGCTTTCTTGCCCTTGTACAGGCTTGTGAGGGTTTGCACCCCTCGACTGAAGAAGCCCCTGCTCCTCAGGGCGATGCTTTTGCCGATTCTTAAGCAACCCCCATTCCAAGGACACCTTGGGACCGACTGCGCTTCAAAGCTCCAGCTTCCCAAAAAGCAAGGAGCTGAGAGACGTGCCAGAAGACAAAGGAAAAGTCAGTCTGTACCTGGGTGGTGGTGTGGTTGACTATGGCCTTCCCGGGGGAGGAGGGTGCTGACTGCTGCATGGTGAGGATCTGCTGGCCTAGCGCTACGTTCAGCGGGACGCCCACCGTCTTCTGGGGGGAATTGGGAGGCTGGGAGGCCACCGACACCACCGTTAGCTGCTTGGCAAAACAAAGAAGCAGTTTAAATCTCTGCACAGGATACAAGACCACGTAAATATACATTCCCCTCCTCGTCAAAGTACAGTTCTCCACCGGCACAAAGAGCTCTTTCTGTGAAGAAGGGTGCCGTATTTCAGCACAGCTCACAGGGGGCTGACCGTGCAACAACAGCTCAGACGCAGCAGAAACTTCAAGGCCTTGCTGGGTTCCAGCACCAAAAGGCCCTTGCAGAAAACCAGCACAGCTGCTGGTTTGTGTTTTCTAGGGCGTTTTTGGCTTGTTTTGGGGTTTGTTTGGTTGGGTTTGTTGAGGTTTTTTCTGGTTGTTTGGTTTTTCCGTGTTTTGGGTTGGTTTTGGTGGGGTTCTGTTTGTGTGGTTGGGAGATGGTGGTGGGGTTTTGTTGGTTGGTTGGTTGGTTTTTTTTAAGGAAACTGAAGTCTGAGCGTTGTCAGGTTGGAATTTTCCAAATAACAGCTTCATCATAAATGGAAATTTTAAAGGAGAGCTGTGGGGAAAAGCAAACAAACCAACCATAAAATCCCACCTTACGCTACAGCACAAGAACACCAGCATTTCAAACCTGCTTCCCAGATTGCTGTGCAGATCCACTTTTCTGACCACATTACTGCAAAGTGCAGTTTTAACACTCCATCCTATATAGCCACGTCCCTTTGAAGGTTGTTTTTCTCCTTTTTGTTCCTTTTTTGTTCTGCTTTTCTGTTCTACTTTGTTTTCCTTTTTTTTTTGTTCCTTCAAACTTCAAATCTTTGAAACCATTTGCTTTGAAAAGCTACATAGAATGACTTCTCTACAGTAAATCCAAGATGAAACCCTAAGGAGTCTTTTCACCCCCACTTATTACTCATTTTGAGTCTAGATGTTATTTTTTACTTCTTCCTCATGTTGCTTCCCTCACTAATAATTCCCAGCCCCAAGTCCTTCACTCCAATTGTGCAATGTTACATAGCTAAAGCACAAACTAGGAGAATTCTTTAATCTGATGCTAATTTTTACACATGATATTTAGTTTGCACTTGTTATGCATCTTGCCCCCCACCCTGACTTCCTTTCTCCAGCAATAATCCTCTTGTCAAGACAACCTGATCAGGTCTAAAACACGAGTCACCGTGACACTCACCTGTAATGCAGGGTATGGTGGGTGAGTTACCTCTTCTAGCTGTTGCCCACCTGTGCCAAGCTCCAGCTCTGTGTTTGTCACAGAGCACTGCAGATCTCATTTAGCTCAGGTGTGAAAAGGGAAGGGTGAATTAGCTATGCAGCACCATGCAACTGTTAATAAGTGCTGACCTATTAACGTCACCCAGGTCCCTTCCTAAACAGCCTGTTGATGTTTTATGAAGGTATTAAAAAAAAAACAAAACCCCAAATAGTTTGAGCACTTGGCTAAGAGAGAATAGCTGCTCTTGGAATAGATGCTTAGGGAGTGGCAGGAATGGGAAACTAACGGAATAATGCAGTGAGCTAAATAGGAAAAAGAAAATCTAGCTTAAGGCATTGTGGCAGAGCATCGTGATGCGGAAGGGAGACTCTGGAGCAGCAGGAGCACCACCAGCTCAGAGCAAAGGCACGGAGAACTCTGTTCAGAGGACGTGCAGGAAGGAGAGGAGGCTGCAGCCAGGCAGGTCCTCACCTTATTAGGGGATTTGAGTGGCGAGATGGCGATTTTATTCGGCGTCTGTTGTGCTGTCGTGCTCAGCGACGACCCGATGACTCCGCTCTCAGAGATGGTGATTGCCTTGGGTGGTGTTCCCGGAGCAGACTGGGAAAGAACCCTACCTAGAAACAGTGAAGAGAACATCAGCTCAAGTTATCCCTCTTTCAGGCAACTTTTAAAGCAAAGTTTTCACTGCATATCAGCCCCGTGCCCGAGAGTGTATTACCTGGTAGGAAGGACACTGGAATTCTTTAAGTTAGATTCAGCAACAAAGGCATGGCATTATTGCAAATGAAAGCCCAAAATGTACACTGAGCTTTCTGTGACGTTCAGCTGAAAACCCTTGCAAGGCAGGACAGCAGCAGAGGCACCAGCCCTCCAGGGCACCTGCACGGCCCACGGACACCCCCTGGGCTGCTGCTGAAGGACAGAGACACCGAGCATCTGGAGGGGGCTGCCTCCTTTTACAGCCCTCAGAAAGGAGCTGTGCTACAGGGACCAAGAGAAAGGTGTTTGCTATCTCTACACTCAAGGCTGAAGGTTTGCTTTCTCGCCTGTGAGGAGGGTTGGGTTTTCCCCCTTCCTACCAGAACACACGGCACCCTCATGCAACTCCCCAAACCGCCTGCTTTTACAATGCCAGAGAAGGGCAAACAGCAAACCCAGCAGCTCCAAAGCCTGAAATCAGTCTTGGGAATATTGCAAAACTCCCAGAGTGGAAAGCAGAGGGGTTGGGGTTGTTGTTTTTTAGTTCTTTCTTTTCCTACTTCCAAGTTTCTTTCCAAAGAGTGCTTGGCTACTGAGCTTTCCTCTGCTGCACTTGCACTCAGACTCATTTCTGTCATAGTGCTCGGTCATCCATTCTGGGGGGAGAGGAAGGAGGGGAGAGGAAAGGGGGAAGAGACCAGCATAACTTTTCCATTCAGGACCAACTAGTGGCATGACAATTAAATCAACTGGAACTAAAAAGAAAAATCATCCTCGTGGAAAGCTGCCTTCCTTTGAGGTCTGCGTGCTCTAAAATACCCTCCACTTCCCTGCAGCCTAAAGAGCAGCACAGGCAGTTGCCAGCAGCTGCTACAGCCACGTGTAACCTGAAGAATGGCAGAGTCTGGGGGCAGTTTCTCATCTCCAGTATTCAATGCTTCCAGATTGCTTTCTCCTGCTGGCAGCTTTCCCTCTCTCATCACAGCCCCTCTGCACCCAAAGGGAATCAGGCTGCTTATATTGACAAGGCCTTTAAATTTACAACTTCCACCTCAGGTTGCAGAAGCTCCCAGGCAATTACAGATATTTATCAGGTTAATCAGAACATGCATGTTACCCCTTCCCCAGAATGGTGCCTGCCTCTCAAAGCTGGCAAGCTGTGCTGGCTGGGCAGGATGGAGAGAGGAAAGACAGACGTTTCCACAGATTACCCTCTCAATTAGAGAAGCATCTTCACCTCCCAGGGATGCTTCTCTCACAGGAAAGCTGGAAGAGTGTTTGTTTTGTAACGTGCTCCCCCAGTGTCACCTGGGTATGTTTTGATCTGGACATTTCCTGTCACTCTTGAGGCAGCAAACTTAAAAAGGTGCCCTTGTTAGTATTATTTTTGCCATGGTTCCTTACTGTTGACCAATTTTTCCTTACTGTTGACCAATTTTTCCTTACTGTTGACCAATTTTCATGCATTGCCAGCTGGAAAAGCAAAGCAGCTCCAAGTGGCTCCTTTTGGGGGTTTTTGATGTTTTGGGGTTGGGTTGTTTGGTTGGTCTGTTGTTGTTTGGTTTGTCAGTTCAGACGCACAGGCAGCTTCATTCAGATATTTATACACACAGTGAAGCAACCTTCTTAGTTCCAGGTCTGTACATTTGGTAGGGAATGGTGTGAGAAAGGGGAAAAACTGGGGAGTGGGATGGGGAATCACTCTTTCACCCTTCAACCTGCCAGCTCAAGGGAAAGAGGATGGTTCAGTTCCATGCCAGTCCCTTAGAGCTCTCCCAGCTGGGAACACAGCAAACAGTTGCATTCTTTTTAAAACCAGCTCAAGTCCCAGTTCTGTAAAGGCTTTAACAAATTTGTTTAAGTATGTGGAAAAGACTATAGGCCTACTTGGGTTGGTCAAGCTGGAAGCAGTTGAAGACATCCTTCCAAGCTCTGCAGAAGCCTCTGGCCTCCTGTATTTATCCTTTTGAGATAATTTACACGTGTCAGATGTTACCTTCACACGGGCAACGGTGCATTGAGCAAGGCCATCATGAAAAACAAATGATTACACTGGGGGGGTTTTTCTTTTTAAAGGACATGAACACAGGTTTGTATTCCAGAGACAAACCATTTCTTATTTGCCTTAATTACTTTCTCGGACTCTTCTGTGATGCTTAGTTTTGAAGTAGGTGAGGCACTTAACAGAAATAACACAGCTTCATTCACTTTTTTTCCCCCCCTTCCTGCATGTATTACATTTAAGTCCAACTATAAGCAGATTAAAGCAATGCACGGGTCTCCTTTTCCCCAGGTATTCATAGAAAGCATCCACAAATGTTTGCTGTTTATCCAGTAGTCTTGTCACTGTCTGTGAGGGATTTTTTTTCTCCTCCCCAAAATCCAGAGAGTAGAATCATCTTACAGTAAAAGCAAAATGATCGAACACTGTGATCACAAGATAATTCCACATGAGCACAGTGTACAGGCACAGACTGCATCTATCTGTTTCTACCAACAAAATTCTCTGCTGATTTTTTCTTTTAATTGCTTGAGGCACTTCAACAGAAACTCCAGTGAAACCATCGAGACTGAAAGATTTCTACAACCACCATCTCCTTGAGCAGCCTTCAAAAACCAGTAAAGCAAATCACGTCAAAGTAGTACAACCTGCAATGACTGGTGACACTTGGGTGGTCTGCCCTGTAACAGCTTTGCTATTGATTGGTTTTGCAAAGATCAGCTTGGTGATCACCGGGCCAGACGTTGGGGTTCGGGTCTTCTTCGCAATCTGAAAGATGAGGAGGAAAGATTGACAGTAACTTGAGCGTTCTGGATGTAAATTATTGTATTATATTAAATAGACAATATTAAAGTATTGTAGAAAATAAGAAGGGCAGTACTTGCACGTGTAATTGGAAGAATAATTGCTTATCTTACTTATTACTTCTGCTACTCGTTGTGGAGAAAGATCCATGCTGCTTTAGGAAAGCAGCCGCCAAAGCTGGCAGCCAAATCTCTTCCAGCTGCTTTGTAAGATCTCTCTCCATGCAAACATCCCTCATCTTCAAAATACTGAAGTTATTTCTTACCTGCCGTTGGTGTGCATATAAAAATGTTACAAATAAATGCACAGCTCTCCCTGTGTATGAGAAATGCACTGAGACAGATCAACCTGACACCTTTCTCAGCGAGGGTTTAGAGTCTGAAGTCTCAAACAAAGACCTTTTGCCCTTTTCCACGCTGACAGAAGGTACCCACCTGATACATTTACATCTACACACTGGCAGAGAGCTGGTGAACAGTCTGATTATCAGGTTGACTTCTTTCAAAGACTATTTCAACCTGCTGACTGCAGGGGCTGCCTGCAGACCCCCACTACTGCCAGGATCTTCCCCGAGTCCAAGCGAGCACAGGGAAAGGTCTTACTGAAGCCCTTCCCCTTCCCCAAACTGCCTCTCCTCCACCACACACACCCAGCCACAGCCCGGGGGCACTAGCCACCAACTCCAGCAGTACCAGAGAGGCAGGACACGAGCATCCCTGGGGGGAGCCACCTCTCATAGGGCACAGAACCATCTTCATTTATCACTCAAGCAGCTAACTAACTGGAGGAGTCTCACTGCCATGGAAGAGACAGAGGTGACAGCTACTTTTAACAGCCTGAGAAAGTTGTGAGGGCATAAACAAAGCAACTGAGTAGGCTGGATGTTCTGTTTTCCTCCACAAAACCCTATTTATAGAATTTGTTGACTGAAAACATCCCCTTTCCAGCCGAGCAATGCCAAAACCCCCCAAGCATTCGGCAGCACAAAAGGAACCCCCCAGCCGCCCCGCAAAGAGCACGCTCGTGGCACAGCTGGGGAAGCCACAGCTCCCCCCAGTATGACACTGGAGCCCTCTGTGGGAAGCAAATGCCACCCCCAGCGTGCCTGAGCTGTGCCCAGCCAAGGGAAGCCAGCACGAAGCAGCTCTGGGAGCAGGCAGTGCCAGAACACACACACCTCACTGAACGTTACCCGCTGCTGCGTAGTCGCAGCGTGAAGTGTTCTGCAGAAGGAACCTCCACCTCAGATCACTTGCCCAGATCTGCTGTACCAAGGCCACGTTGGCAGCTTTATAGGTGGCAGATAATAATCAAGGCTTAAAATGAAACAGAGAAGAAAAAAAACCCCTGCTCTCTTTGGAGGAATATTGACTAAAACCTTGAAACAGAAGCTGTTTGAAGACGACGCTTCATTCACAGCCCAGTTTACCAGTTTAACTCGGGGCAATGTGAACTTTGCAAGGATCCAGCTCCTGGCACACCCAGGGCTGACAGAGAGGCAGCTATTTCATCAGTATTTTTTAATTTGCTGGTAAATTTGCACACATTTTCATTTCTGATAAACTCCCCAGGTTTCATCTGCTTGGTCCGTGCTTTCTGCGCCGGGGAAATTCATCTGCCCCTGCCGTAAGGTATCGCTGCCACTCAGCTCTTACTGCTTCTCCTCTCTGAAGCAAGAGCAAAGTCTGGCTCAGGGTGGGATCAACATCCAGTAGGAATGGCCAGCTCTGGCCAGCAGCAGTTGTGTCCCAGTCACAGTCAATAAATGTGCTTCAGTAACTTCAATAGCTACCTGTTAGCATGAAGCATTCCAGAAAAAAGGTAAAAATCCCCAAACAAGAGCTAGTCAACAAGTAGTCCTGCTTCCCTCAGACTCAACTGCCATCTCCTCCTCCTCCTCAGATAAATCCCCCTCTGCTTTTCAGGTGAAGTAAGAAGGTCTAACAAATGAGTGAATCCCCTCCGGGCTTAGGAAACGGGGTTGGTTAGAGGTGAGGAACAGCCCTTGGTCCTCGAACGCACTCCTGCCCTTCCTGGCTGCCAAGCAAACCTTCCTGAGGTTTCTGCCGCTGGAGCTGCTGGCACCGACCACCCACGAGAGCCTTCTAGGCACCCCTGGGAGATTCACTACCCATTTCCAGTCCAGAGACTGGAGAAGGCAGAGGAAATAATGACAGATGCTTCAGAAAGGGCAAGTTCTCTGGATCCCTCTGCCATTGCCTGTACTCATCGGAAGAAGCTTAAGAACTGTGGAAGCAAAGAGTGCTCCCTGCAAGCTCCTTGGAATCAGACTGCAAAAAATATTTCCTGGGGCAACAAGAAATTATTCTATTTAGAAGCAAACACCAACCTTCTTCCCCCTACAGAAGCAGAGAGATTTACCTGCAAGCAGCTTCATTTAAAAGGTCAATTTGCATCTTCCTGAGTGCTCTCCGAGATGAACTAGCAAGTTTTGTTTTCAGCTATCAAACTATGCTCTATTCATACAGAAAAAGGTTCAAACATACCTTGCAGTTGCTGCTGGATTGAAGACCCACCCAGCCAGCTACCCCAAAGGAGCTAACACCCTAGAAATCCACTCCCTAGGCAACCTCTCAGGAGCTTGTCCACTTTAGGCACACCCTGTGCAATTTATATTTGGCATAATAGGAAAAATCAGGGACTCCAGAAATAGGAGAGCAGTGTGCTTTGGAGGAGATGAAGAAACCGAGCTAGGAATGCAGCTGGCTCTCAGGTTAGGGAGGGCACAAGGTCATTTTTTCCACAAAGAGATGGAGCCACAACGATGGCTGACCCGTTGTCCTGCCACGGTAGCAATGCCACTGCGGGCACACGGGTTGGACTGCTGAAATGCAGAGCCTCTTCCCACAGCAAGACCAGTTCAAGTGGGACTAGCTTACTGACAGCAATGGTTCAGAGTCTTCTGCAAGGCCAAACTCCTGCTTAATGCACTCGGACTTGGTACCTCGCTGGTTTTCAGCCCGGACGTAGGCAGGAGCCAGAGGCTGGAAGAAGATGCACTTGCCCAGGAGTTTTGTCCAGACATCCAGGGTAGTGGTTTCAACTGAATCAGGACAAGCTGCCAAGGGACAGTAATTAACCCCTGGATATAGATGAGGCCCAAGGTGCTGCCACCTTTTACACCCCAAAGCCTCACACCTCTAAAACTGCAAGAGAGGGTTCCAGATTCCACAGAACATTTGGCCAACTATCGATTCAGCCTTTTCTCACATGCTGAGATTTCAGTTGGGTTACAGCAAGGCTAACTGAGTTCCTCTAACGACCTGCAGAACCCCTACAACAATGAGGATGTAAGGAGGACCAAAGAAAGCTCTCTGCCCTCTCCTTTTTCACCAATTCACTTCTCAGCACCAAGTCAAACTGCTGTGCTGCCTCGCATCTGACAGACCCGAGTCACAAAGCCCCAGGAGATGTTACCCCAGACCCCTGGGGGGAATCCACAGCTTCCTTTTCCTCTCAGTGAAAGGTTTAGAGGCTCGTTCAGGATGCTGGGGTTAATTGCACGACTTCATTTTCCAAGCCAGGGTTACCTCCCCTGTCCTTCATGACAGGGTAGACCAAGAACTGCTCCCTGAGCCTCCCCTACCCCTCTGATATTGAGTCATTTCCTACAGGGAAAAGCAATGTCTGGGAAACCCCAAGGTAATCATCTTCCCTGCAGTACCAGGGGAACATTGCCTTCCTGCTTTTCCTTTCTACTTCCTCCTCTCCTTACAGGAAAAAAGGAGAAGATAACCCCCTGTATAAAAAGAGGGGGAGAAAAAGGAAGAACGGGGGAACTACAGGTCAGATAGTTTCACCTCTGTGCCCAGCAAGATCATGGGGAGGATCCTGCTGGAAGCTGTGCTAGGGCAGATGGAAAATACAGAGGTGAACCATCCAGGGGGACTTTCACAGGCTTGAGAGGTGGGACCGTGCAAACCTCCTGCTGTTCAACAAGGCCAAGGGCAAGGTCCTGCAGATGGGCTGGGGCAACCCCGAGCACCAACACAGGCTGGGCAACGAGTGGAGTGAGAGCAGCCCTGCAGAGAAGAACTGAGAGATACTGGTGGATAAAAAAACTGAATAGGAGCCAGCAATGTGCACTTGTAGCCCAGAAAACCAATTGCTTCCTGGGCTGCACTGAAAGAAGTGTGGGCAGCAGGGCCAAGGGAGGGGATTCTGCCCCTCTGCTCCACTCTCCCCAGACCTTGCCTGGAATACTGTGCTCAGCTCCAGGCCCTCAGCACAAGACAGACACGGACCTGCTCGAGTAGGGAGGGACTCTATCAGGGACTGTAGTTACAGGGCAAGGGGTAATGGTTTCAAACTGAAAGAGGACAGATTTAGAGTAGATATCAGGAAAAAATTCTTTACTACGAAGGGTGGTGAGACACTGGAACAGGTTGCCCAGAGAGGTGGTGGAAGCCCCATCCCTGGAAGTGTTTAAGGCCAGGCTGGCTGGGGCTGTGAGCACCCTGCTCTAGTGGGAGGTGTCCCTGCCCATGGCAGGGGGGTTGGGACTGGATGATCTTTAAGGTCCCTTCCAACCCAACCCATTCTACGATAACACCGGGTGCGTTAACACCCGCGTTGCAAGTGGAGGGGAAGGTTTAACAAAGACACCACAACAAAACACATTTCCTCAAACTGCAATTAACTGGATTGCCCACTGGATGGAAGTCCATCCCTAACAGCTTCTATTAAGGAACCTGTAGAGTTCCTAATTGCAAAGAGCAGTCCCTGATGGCACAGGTCATCTCAGGAGAGCAGAAGCACAGCAGGGCTAAGTCATTCGCCTCAGTTGTCCGTCACTTGGTAGCAACTGAGGCCAAGTGACAGGAACTAATCCACCCTTAAATGCTCCTACGCTGAGTCAAGGCCAGAGGCTGTTTTGAAAGCCAGAACCACAACCACGTCACTAATGATCAAGGAGCAAAAGTCACCTCAGAAAATCAGTACGTTTCAAACTGTCAATTCTCAACACCTTTTCCACAGGTATGATGTAGCAACAACAACAAAACAACCCAGAGAAAGCAGAAATCTGTGCAGGGGTCACCTGCAGCTTTAAAACAAACCAACACAACACAACACAACACAACCTTCTTGAGAGTTGCTCACATTTGCTTGCCAGGAAATAGTGATCAGGGAACTCACCATTTGGCTAATAACACTGAAAATTTGGTCATTTTTCACGTGCACCAACTCAGTTTTTATGAGCATGCTTACAGTTTCATTTATTCATTTCATTTAGACTATAGATAAATGCTTTTCCATCACAACCTGCATCGAGCTCAACTTTTTGTTCCCTTGGGGGTCTCATTTCTGCCTCACTGCCAATCAGAACAAAGTCACTCACATTTAGCTCTGCCATATACCAGAAGAAAAATCAGGCCCTTTGGGTCATAACCAGAGTCTTTTCAGACCCCTTTTCAGACCCCAGCAGATTCTCTGGGGTTTCAAATAACTCAAGATCCACATCAGAGATGGAGAACAAGACCTTGAAGAGTCCAGCTTATGACAGTGTCTAGTTTTGTATCTATTAATGAGCTTAACTAGACTTGAGGCAGACAGGATACACCTTCCTGGGTTTTTTAATTGCAGAGAGTTTAATTAAACAAGCTAAACATCACAGGCAGAAGCTACTCTTTCAGAACGGAGTAAAGCAGCGTATATTTGGAATAAAGAACAAGAACTCTTTCAATATAGAGTTCAATGCAGCCTTCCTGAAAGCACGCAGAATTTAGTTTTATAAAATTAATGAGAAAATTCTCTTTAATCGATTGACTTTTAAGAGGCCACTTTCTCTGAGGCAAATCCCAAGTTTCTAGACAGCAGCTAAAGGGCACGAAACGGTAACAGCACCCAGGGATGAAAGCACGGGCTGAGAGCAGCACTGTCCTTCTTCAGAGAAGGAAGAACTGCAAAGGCTGAAAGCCACCACGTGACATTTGCTTTTAAGACTTCGCTTTACCTGGACCGTTTTCAGTTGCTGGGTCTGCAGGACAGAAGGCTGGGCAGCAGCGTTTATCAGCTGACTTCCCGGGGTCAAGGCCGAGACACCCAGGGGTTTCACTTCCGACCGCCCTCCGATAACCACTTTGATCTGCTGGCCTTGGACCTTGGAGTCTCCGCTCGGGGCTTGGGACGGGGCCTTCTGCGCCTGGGGCAGCTGGCTGTGGGGCAGCGCCAAGACGATGGGTTGGCCGGACTTGCCCAAAGTCGTCACGATCAGCTTCTGGCCCTCGGGTTTCACGCCCTGATTGCCTAGCTTGAGATCGGCCGCCTTGTTGAGGATGATCTGATTGGCAGAGAGAGCGACGGGGGGCTGAGCGCCCAGTTTGTGGAGGCCACCGGGAAAGGTGGACTTGACCGCCGCGTTCGGGTCCGCTTTGGGGGCGGTCGCCGGCGCCTCGCCCGCGGAGGGAACCGGCTCCGGGGCGCCCGCGGCCGGAGCCGAGGGGTTACAGCCGGAGCTGATGGTCACCATCTCTTCCAGCTCCGTTTCCATGGGGATGGAATCTCCCACCGGCGAGGAGACGATCACCGCCTCGATGCCGTCCTCTTCCACCAGGGTTATACCCGTGTCCATGATCTCCTCGGGCAGCAGGCTGTTGACTTCTGCCGACACCACCTCCATGGTAGCGGGCCGGGCTGCGCTCGCCGGAGCGGGTGCTGCAAGAGGAGTTTTCAAAGTTATTGGCTTTCCAAAAAACACACGTTTGTCAAAGCTTTACACATAATGCTAGAAAACAGAGTACCAGAGTTGTTCTTCTCCAGCCTGAAGGTACCGTGCACGCGCTGGAGGGATGCAAGGAAAAAAAAAAAATGATCATCACAACGTAACATATCAAGCTGCGTTTGCTCTCGGTAAGAATTTATATCAAACCTCTTCAACAAAGCCCAACCAAGGCACTGACGTGCTGAGGATTACCAGGCCAGTCCTGACAACACAGCACGCAAAGCAGCAGCGTTTCTCCCCCAAGCTGCAGGCACCTCGTTCGCGGGCATTTAAGCTCACTGATTTCAGGAAAGCCTAGAGTTACAGAGTTAAACTGCTTAAAAATAAATAAATAAACAAACAGATGATAATGGCTCATACATGTCAACATTGATTAGCACGTTCTCTTGCCTCAAGAGGCTTATTATCCATCCCAGATGTAACAGGCATTCAATTTTTGCCAAATGCTCAGTTTGGATGTCTCAGAAATACAAACAGCTACCTAACCACGAGCTTTAATGACTCCACAAGCTCAATCAACAGCCCACCTATGCCAGGACCAAGGCAAAGCCCTGCCCTTCCGAGGTGAAAATACAATTCCTCTGTGCTGGCTGTGAAAAGAGGAGCTCCAGATTTGTTTTCCTCAATCCTCACAAGAAAACACAGTGCCCAAATTCATGACTCCTTTCAAACGTCTTCTAGACACAAAGCAAGGGGTTTGAAGTAAGAGTGACCAACTTATAATAAAAAAGCTACAGTGAGGAGTCACTTGCCACTTGAGAGGTCTTCACGGTGTTGCTGGAACTGGTCAAATCTACCGTGCCCACTCAAACTGTATCCGTGCCAGAGGCTGAAAACCCATCAGCTCACTGCAGCACTTTGCCCCGGGCACTGGTGGGTGAGCACACTCCTCCCAACTCATCACAGGCTCAACAAGACTGGAACTGTTCCTCCTCCGTTCCACGCAGCAGCTGACTACAGAACGGCCGTGCCGAGCCCAGGAGGTAGAAGGCTGGGGAGAAACTCCTGTCAGAATCTACCTGGTTTCCATGCTGAGCTCAGGAGGCTGTGCTGGAGCAGCTCGCAGCCCTCTCGCTCGTGAAGGGGGCCATTCTGATCCCCCTCAGCCCCAGAGCACGAGCCAGATCAAACTGCCACGACACTCCAGAAGCCCAAGCCGTGAAAGAACTTCTTCAGATGACCGGTGCTCAAACTCGCACACAGCTCAGTTACTGGCAGGCTTTTAAAGATACCAAGTTATCTGATGTCACTGCCAGAAATACCTCCTTTGGAAAGCGTCTCTCCCAGAGTGCTGCCAGTACAGCTGGCAGGGATGCCAGCCCTGGTAACTGGCACTAGACAGAGCAGCTGAGGACACGCCGATGCCTGTCTTCAAGTCAAGCTGGTTACGTGCATAGGAGGTTACACAAAAACAGGAATAGAAAAAGCAGGCTGGTTTGGCATATGCTGAGCTCTCTGCCTGAGCAGCGTTGCTTTATCATCTCCTCACCCATCTGCATGGGCTTGCATCTAAGTCCAAACTTTTTTCTGGTCCAAGCTATTTTGGACCAGAAAAAAAAACCAACCCAACCCAACCGAAACAAGAAACCATCACCCTGTTTTATTACTGACAGGCACGAGGGGCTTGGATCCACAAGTTAGGCTCCTAGGGTCAGCCACGACCCAAATACTGATTGCCTCTGTGTTTGGAAAAGAGGGAATCATCCAAATCAGTCAGTGGGAAAACCACCAGCTTCAGTAGGGACAAATCATTTGAAATTACTTCTCTTGGTACCCGTTTGTACACGTTATTCCCTAAAAGTATGACTGTGTTTACATATATTTAAGTAGTTCTACAGTCATTTATGTTCTACATCCTCACCATTTGGTTGTGTTAACAAAGCAGTAAATGGCTATTAAATACCTACACCTGGTGGGAAGGTATTTACATTAAAATGCAGAGCTGAGGTTTTAAATAGTGCTCCGACTTCAAACAAGCCACTCCCAAGTCCAAGTTCAGAAGGAGAAGAGACAGATGACATCAAGCCTGGAATCAGAAGTGGAGAAGTGAAAGGAAAAGAACCAGAAAGCACATTAATGTTTAACAGCTTTCGGCCAGCACATTGGAGGATTTCACAGTCACCAGGTCTCATCGTTGCACCGTTGGCTTCCACTGACATATTCAGGCTGTCATCAGCAACAGCAAGAAAAACAACCCCAAACTCAACCCCCTCCTTCTATTTCTTCATCGCTTATTGGCTGTCACTGAAATGGACACGTGAAACCAGAATTGTTCTGCTTGGGAGAGACCTTCAAGAACATCAAATCCAACTCTTGCTTCGTGCAGCAGTGCAGATCTCATCCCAGCTGCACGAGAGGCTGCTGCCATAAAAGGCAGCTCCAACAACACCCCAGCAGATTTTACTTCCAGGTATTTAGCCAGGACTGCTCAACAGTTCAGCTGGTTGGTTTTTTCTAATGCTTTTATACCAAACGAGCACTGCTTCCTATTTTTCCAGCTCTCTACTAAAGTAACTGCCAACAGTAAAAACATGCCAAGCTCTTACCATTCTAGCAGCCCCGGGCTCTTCCTCCCTGGCAGCCCCGAGGTCTTCCTCCCTCCCTAGCAGCCCTGGGCTCTTCAAGAAAGAACAAATTTAAACTATTGTTTTAAGTATTGGAAAAGATGTGAAGTTTTCCTTTACTTCAGGAATTATGCTTTGAGCCACTTGGTAATGCAAGAGCTGTAGCTACAACCCCACCCCCATGATGAATTAGTGTTTACACTTACTTAGCTCAAAACATGAAGGCAAAACCAACCTAAACCAAGAAAATAGACAAGATCAGCCTGAGGAACTCCACGACGACTCTATGATCAGATTGCTAAATAATTTTAGCTTACAAAATAATGGCCATACAACTGAATTAAGAGTTCTAGAAAAAGTTCACATGAAGAAAGCTTGTTTAGAACAGACCTTCCCAGCACAGCTCAGGACACCCGAGCAGCCAAAGGCACACAAAAACCATCAGGGACTAAAGGATATCAGCAGCAAAGCCTCGGAGCAACAGTTTTGAACAGGACAGGGACACAACATCAGCTTGAGTGAGCCAGCTCTGATCATCTCAACCACAGCACACATCTCCGGGCTCGATACTCCCAAAGCAGAATCTATACATAGCTGTAATGTCAGAAAGGGGATCGAGAAGCAACGGGATAAAGAATGTCAGCGTCGCTGGCAAAAATACAGCATGGTGTCTGGCAGGTACCTCTGAACTCTGATCTCTCCCTTTCAGTCACTGGGATGGCAGCGCAGAACCTTTCCATGCTGCCAATACGTTGAGATGTATCAACACTTCTGTTGATGAAACATGCTTTTGGAAGAGCACCTCTCTTGGAGTGCAAAAAATCCTACATCCCACCCCAAAAATCAAAAGCTTCATAAATGCATTAAGGCCAAGACAGCCCCTAAAACAGCAGGGATTCTCTCTGGATCAGCCAAACTGCTGCTGTATGCTGAGGGAATGCTAGAGAAGGTGCTACAGAAGAACTGAGCTGGAAAGTAAAACCACTGAGCAGAGTTAGTTCTGCTCTCACTCAAACTGAACCCCAGGCTCTTGGCCAGACAGAGCAGCTAGTAGTTTTTGGTCTGCAGGAGACAAATCAGGTGGATGTGTCTAGCATATGTAAAACTAGTTAACTACATCAGCAGCCATCAGAAGACAGAAATATGCCCACGTAGCCGTCATTACAATTTTCCTCCTGAGGGGTGTGGTACAGGATGCAGTTCCGCAGCTCCCAAAAGACAGAAAAATCACAGCTCTTGCATTAAGGGACTCAGAATTGTCCTTGCTTGTCACAAAAGGCTAAGTCTTTCCTGAAAATCAGTAAAGATGACATTGCCAGCTTTTAAGAGAACCAAGGCGTACGCCTCATGACGTGTGAAGTGCAGGGGAGAACACCAAGAGCTGCAGCATCTCTCAAGGAATTTACTAAGCTGGGTAAGGGGGGCAGTAAGATTGGAAACTGGGGTCAGTAGAATGGCAGAAAAGGAACAGTGGACAAGCCAACCAGTGCACTGCAAGCGGAATGGACTCGAAATGCACATGGAGGGGGGGAAAAAAAACCCCAAAAGAAGAGAGTATCACCAGCAGCCAGCACAAAAGGAGCAGCATTTGGCATTTCCTTTGCCGAGACCCCACTGTGCAAGCAGCACCAGTTCCCTGGCAAAGACCCCTGGAGCAGGGGGCTGGCAGCAGGCTATGGCTCACACTTGGGGATTTGCAACCTCTGAAATCCCACAAGATCCATAGGAAGCTATAAAATCAGCAGATTTCTCTTAACTACTAAAGGTTTAAAAACATCATTTCTAAACCCATTCATTGAAACAAAGTCAAGAGCTGGAGGAAGCAGGGGAAATACAGAACGGATCCCTGATCTGAGAAGCACAAGGTGCTGTCAGCCACGTGCAAAGTTTAGGGGCTTAAATGCTTCTCAAATGTTTCAGCTTTTGCTTATCTGCTCTCTCCAGTAGTGGCAGTAGGTAAACTCCAGAAGGCTGCTGAGCTGAAAAAAAACCCAATATTTTTCGTCTTAATACTTGGGAGATTAAGCAGATTAAAATTGCCAGGCCTTGAGTACTTGGAAACTGTCACAAAATAAAAGAAAATAAAAAGAAAGAGATCCCAGTACAATCCAGGGGGAACACTGCAGTGGCAATTCATTCACTGGCTCCTGTTCCCCTTTATAATCTTCCATCTGTTGTGGGGTGTGTGTAACTTCCAATTATTCAGCCATGGAAGGTTTACTAAGCTCTCCACGCTGCTACCATTGCCATAGAACACTGCAAAATATTGACAAGGATGGATAAAAAACAAGCCAAAAAAAATCAAAACAAAACAATACACAAAAAAAACCAACGCAGAGGAAGCAACAGAAGATGTTCTTTGTAGACATGCTGCCAAAAAAAGAAATCTCTTACCTACATTTTCAATAATTCACGTCCTTCTGTCTTCCAAATGCAAATGTTTTACCAGAATGTTGATAAGAAATGCATTGCCTTCGCCACAACAATCTGTAGCTGATCACATGCAAAGCTCTAGAAGCCCTGCAAGCAACACGAGCACATCACCTTCCTTCACCACAGCTGCTGTTACACAGACACTTCCCAGACTGGACCATCCTGTGACCTGTAGCTGTCTTCTTCACACCACAAGCAGTTCTCACCCAGCAGGGATCACAGCATCCTACCAGAGAAATGAGGTCACACACACCAAGGACAACAGCAATCACACTGAGAAAGACCTTAGGTATGGGACCTAGCCAGAAATCACCCCGGGTCACAGAGAACTTTTCAGGCAAAACAGAAGCTAGAGGGGGAAAGAAAAAAAAGAGGGGGAAAGTCAAGCACCATGTCATACAAACTGTAACCAGTTGAATTACTCTACACACCAGTGCACTGCTCGCTAGAAGACCTGCCTTTTAAAAGGCTCGGGTATCTAACTCCAGATCAGACAACACCCTTTTCACCAACAAGAAGAAAACAGTATATTGCCCCAACGTACCATCCAAAAGGAGATTAGGAAGGAAGAACATTCAGCAGTACTACTGAAACAACCCACCCAAAACTCCAGCGCTTGCCCAGAACCATTAGCACCCAGGAAATTAAACCACTTCAAGGTCAGACTGCTTGCCAAGCGTAGCTCACAGCTGTCACCTAGCTCACACGTGCTCGTTAAGGGTCCACTAAGGAGGGAGCAAAACCATACCCTTTGGCTAACATCAGCCTGCATTTCAAGCCACATCTCCACCTCAGTTTTGCGTCCCTCCCTCGTCAGTCAACGCTTCCAGCGTTCGCTATTCGGGGCTCGCAGCAAGCCCAAAGCTTCAGACTTCCAGCTCTTTCTGAAGATGGACCAAGATCAGCAAGCTGATGAGAACCCTGCTCCTCAGCAGCTACTCAGTGCCCTTTAAGGCTGCCATCCTCCCTGGTGCTCAGCAAGCTCCACGGTGCAGAGCAGAGACGCGACCCTTACGCGCGCGCGCGCGCTGCCGGCAGATCCACCAGCGTGGTCCCACCAGGACACAGATATCGTTTCAAAGGGCTGCCACGTCCAGGAGAAATCAGTACAGAGTTCAGGAGAGCTGTTCATGCTCTGCTTACCAACCGCTGCACGCCGGTGAGCACAGGAGGTTCCACGCGCAGCTCTAGATCCTTTGCTCCCGAGGAGGAGCGCTGGAGGTTGCTGCATCACCGGGTGAGGTTCACGCCTCAAACGCTGCTTGTTTGGCACGCTCCTCGATTAACAGCAGCTTTCCAGGGAGGAGCTGGAGACAGCATTCACTGCAGCAGTTCGGTTTGCTCCAACTGGAAGCAATGTTCTGCTTTCAAGGCAAAGTTTCACGCGAATTTAAAATAGAACCAAACAAACCACAGAATCAGAAGGCCTCCTTTCACTCTTCCCTGGGTCCGAGTGCCAGCTGCAGTCCTTTCCACAGCATTTTGTAGCGTAACAAAACCCAGCTACCCGAGGTGTTATGATCACTAAACATTCTGAAGGTGCCACGAGCAACTGGATACTTGTGTCTGTAGATTTCAGGGCCTTTACAGTTAAGGAAGCATTTCTAAGCTTATGTTCTACACAAACTTTGTGGTGAGACCAAATTAAATAACCCCTAAAATAAGTATTTTATCTTCTGCAGCGTTTAGGAAGCCAAAATTAAGGCATTATGAATCTGAAGTTAAAATTAATACATGTGAACTTAGCTTGACTGAAAAAAAACAACCAGCACAACAGCAGTGAAGAATACTTATCATTTGGTCCAAGAAACAGAGGTTTGGGTCTTTTAAGTATAGCTTGGAACTTGCTCTCCAAATTCCAGGTGCCTCTTGCATGCTGGGCTCCAGAAGAATTCAGAACGCACAGCGATATCACACCAAGAACACTCCTCAAAACCCAAGCAGGATGAAAAGTGCCACAAGGGCTCGATATCGAGGTCCCCCCAGGCTTTGGCCGGCTGTTATCGGAGCGGGCACCTTTAGGATCAGGCTTGGTGCCAGCAGCTCCAGCAAGAGTGCATCTTAGTGCTGTATTTGGGAGCGAAAGCTCAGCGCAGCAGAACTGGAACCTCCCGAACTCATCATCGGTTGGATTCTTCCCCGGGGGGTTTGTTGGCAGCACAAAACAAGGGTGAACTGCAAAGCCCAGCAACTGCTGATAACGCCCGGTGAGCAGGGCAGAGATCCCCTGCTCTGCGCTCTGGTGGCACCCAGGAGGAGCTGGGGATGCAGTGAAGGCTGCTCAGCCCATCCCCACGCTTGTCACAGCAGGTACCTGCTCCTGGCAGGGGTTCCCATCCATATTTTGGGGTAAAGGCTGCCCCCCAGGGACAGCCCCATGCTGGGCTCAATAGCAGTGAACAAGTGTGTTGCAAGTGTAAACAAACAGCACTGTTCGAGGAGTGTCAGACCTAAACATTTACACCAGCAGATCCATCAAGAGCCAAGTCCAGCCACCCCCAGCCCCTCCAAGCTCTGCGAAGCAGCAGCAGACAGGGGCAGCACCCATCCCTTCACACAACCATCAACGGAAGGTACAGGACCTGAGGTCCATTCTAACCAAAAGACAAACACAGGCAGCACTGATCTCATCATTTCCACACACGAGCTATCATGGCTTCAGCACTCATAGCAATTCTTTTCCAAGTTACAACACCACAGAGAGGAAAACCAGGTAAGAATCCGAGCAGATAAACTGCAGTGCTGGCAGGGTTGTGCTGTCGAGGTTTGGACAGCAGTGAAAGCTGTCACAGCCACTGTTTAAGAACTTCTCCTAGAAATCTAACTTGGCTTTCTTCATTTTTGAGTCCAGTGGAGCACTGAAAGAAAAACAAATACAGCTCAACAGTTATATTGCAGCAATTCAGCAAAAAACTTGCTTCGGGCTGCAGATCTCAGCAGCTCCACCAGCCTTAAACACGACAATGCTCAACAAGTACAGAGTGTATTGCTTTGCAGGACTACAGATAAATAGCTTGCCTACAAGCAAGCCATGATTTAGTTTGAGGTATTAAAACCCACTAATACCTCCCCCCCCTTAAATCTCTAGATAAAAGTCCTCTGTATTTTTGGGGGAGGGGGGGGGGAAAACTTACCTAAATAACCAGGATGGTATCATAGCTGACTGGCTTTTGTGGAAGGAAATTCCCCATGAAGATTTTAAGTCAAGAGATCAATTCACTGGGAGGAATGGAAATTTCAGTGACATCTTTATCTCTGCTCCAGAACCACGTGGGCCACTTCAAATGAAGGTTTCTCAGACCTCAGAAGTCTCATTTATCGTAACACAAAACGCTGAAGAGCTTCTGAACCACGAACCAGTAAGTTCCATTAGGTGTACATAAGAAAAGCAATTGTCATTGGACAAACACTTTGTATACACAGCAGAAATTGTTGCCAGCTGTCAGTTTGTAACTGTTAGTCTCCAGTCCCCAGAGTTTTGTCCTGTATGCTGGCCCATCAAAGCTGACCTGTAGCATCATTTGCTGTGGCTCAGCTGCCCCAAGTCAATCCCTGCACCACATCCCCACAACGAGCTGGACGCACCCGAATCAGAGGCTGTCTTGGCATCTCAGAAAGTTTCCCCAGAACCCAGCTCAGGGCATGAACCCAAACAGCTCTGGGCCAAACTGTGCGGTCCATCAGAACCATCTGAGCAGCAGCAGCAGAGCTCATAAGTGATTATGGGATGAGGCTGTGTAAAATCCTACAGCATCTGCACTGTTGGGGGTAGTCTAGGTTCTTCTACTCTGTACAACCAAGAGCTAACTCTCTTCCAATGACAAAGGTTATTCTGCAGCCATAAACAAGGATTAGAAGCATAAGCAGAGGACAACTCATGATAACAGTGTCATTAAGAATTTTTATAAAGGACCCAGGACAGCCAACTTGTCAAAACCTTTCATTCAACCTGTTCTTTTTGCTGACCCAGCACCAGAACTCACCTTCCTGTTCGACGGGGAGAGTGAGCTCTTATTTCTCCCAGTATCAAAGGTAAAAACTCCCAAGTAGCCTCCTTCTTTTATGATTTCTGCTTCTCTCCTGGGAGAATCCATAGCTTAAATGCAATTTTTGATCTGTTTCTTTACAGGAAACAGAAGTGACAGCCTTTCCCAAGGTGACTGTAGATGCTAAGTCAACTACAGTCTCGCCACGGCCAGTTGGCAGCACTGCCACCAGAAGTATTATTTGCAAGCAGAAAAAACCCCACACTCTTCATTTCACGTTCCAGACACAAGAAGAAACTTCTTTCAGTGAAAGGTAGAACACAGTACCTACAAACACAAGGCTGGTAGCTCCCTCAGATTCTTCACTGCTCGCTCCTACTGCAAGTGACACAGAACATCTCCCCATGCAAAGCAGAAACAAGCTACAGGTACCAAAGTGAAGGGCACTTGTTGGCCCAAGTTGACTTGAAACGAAGGGAAAAAACCAAACAAACCAAAACAAATAATTTTCTGGGGTCATTTTATAACCAAAACACAACCGAGAACACGCTGGTTCATCTCTTTGTTCTCCCAACCCTTATTGCCAAGGACATGCCAGCACACAAAGTACTCCAGGCAACTGAGACTCACCCAGATGAAGAGCACAAGAAGATCAGAAACGCAGTGGAAGAAACTCTTGACACTGGACACGTTTTCCTCTCACCTGTCCTCACAATTCATCACGTCCTGCTGGCGTATTATGAAATGAAAGACCACGACTGATGTGTTGTGATCACAACACAGGTGATCTTACTGGATTACAGTTCTCCCAGTTAACTGCCATCCTTCCATGTCCATCATCTGGTGCATTCACTGTGTTCTTACTCTCTCTGACACTGTTTTGTCTCTAAAATTGAAAGGTTTGTTTTGTCGTGAAGAATTAAAATCACCCAGCGCTGCGTTTTATTCCAGTCTTTTCTTTAAGCTGCCTGAGCTAGAGATTGCCCTAAAAAATACATGCCACGAAACAACAACAAGATTAACCCGTCAGAAAGCCATGACTAACCAAGGTAAGTGGAGAAATCAACAATCTCAGGCTGCAAGATCAGCACGTTGGCACATACAAGAGCAGAGCGAAGGCAAATCACTTCAGCACGGTGACAAAACATGCATGGGGTACACAGACAAAGTAATTCCCACTCTCTTTCCTTTTCTCTGCAGGAGATGAGATCTGGAGGCAGTCTGCACTCTGCCTAGAGGATCAGGGTTCTTGATTTATCACATCCCCTCCTATAGGAAGGGGAAAAACCCAACTTACTCCTTACCAAATCCTGAGTACATAACTAGTGTAAGTAGCTGGTGTTTTTTCAGTGGTTACAAGGAGTACCAAGAACACATCAGGTGCCCTTCACCACAAATCTAAGCATCTAGAGTTGCACAATTCTAAATAATAGTTCCCAAGGCAACCATAATTCACCCAAGCACCGTTCCCATCCCACTGCTCTACAGTCCCTGGGTGAGGGACCACGCGTACAACTGTGAGCGGCCTATCAGAGGAATGGGCAAGAGATGGAAAGGAGGAACTCGTTTGTGTTTGAGGCAACACTTACCAAATGGTATGGACATGAGAGCTTTCTGTTACACAGTTAAGGTCTTGGTTTTTTTTTCCATGGGAAGGAAGGTGAAGCTCATGGCATCACTGCAATGTTTATAACAGAGGTGCTGGCTACCTTCTTTTCATGAATGGCTGGAAGGAAAACAAACCAACCAACCAGCAATTTGCCCACATACCATTTATGAGGAGATCCTTCTTCCCTTGGCGAGTTCTGGGTGACTTCAGCTTCTGTTGTAATTTCAAAAGGAAAAATCAACAGTGCAAAATAATTACCCGTCAACAAGTCGGTCGGGAGATCAACCGAGAACCTGCTCCAATTCTTTAGGCTGGTTTTGCTTTCTTGATGCCCTATCTTTATGGCACTTATTTCCAACAGCATCCTTTGCTACTTTGCCCGCTGCACGCACGTGACCAGCAGCATTGCTCTCCTCAGACTCCAGCTCCCTGTGCATATTAAGTGCTTTAATCATTTCCAGACGCTCCTCCTTGTGCTAGCAAGCCCTCGTGTAGCTGCAGAGGCAGCCCAGATGGGTTCAAACCAGGTTAAAACCAAACTGTGGGCTGTCTTAGCCCCTCTTTTGCCACACTGCTGACACTGGTGGTCGGCCCAGGAAGAAAACTGCTCCACAAAGCAAACTGTGGTTAGTCGGTGCGCTGAGATAGCTCAAAGGTTACGGGCACCGGAGCAGCAGCGAGGAACTGCATGACAGCCAACAACCCAGACTGGTCAGGGGGCTGAGGAAACCCAGGAACTTCCTTCCTCTCCCAGCTTGGCATTTATACTCCCTCCAGAAGGGAAGGGGAAGAGACAAACTAACTCTTTCAGCGGTGGTGGAACACTGGGCTACATCAATCAGGTCACTGGGTGTAGATTGGCTCTAACCTAGAACAAGAGGCAGGTTAAGTTGAAGGCAAACCAGTCTTTAACTGTGGTCTGCACAGAGCTGCTCGAGTGCTCACAAAGTACAAGAGAAGGGAAAAGCAGGGAATCGGAAGGAACTGCCAGGGAAGAGCAAAGTCATCTCCTTCACCAGCAAAAAAGCAACGAGTGCTCGTGGGATTACAGCAGGGCACGGCCACATCTTCTCCCAGGTACACGAGAGAGCGACACCCAGGAAACAAGCACCGAAAGAATGAAACTGCAACAACTGTCCAGAGAGCTCTGCCCAGACACTGTCACACCAGCAGTTAACCACAGTCTGAATCAGGAAGTTTTCAGGTGTGTGCAGCTTGTCTCTCCCATTTCATTCAAGTATTTGGGGAGGGGAGAGCAGGTGAGCTCTGCAGGCAGAGCAGAGACCACGGGGAACTTCTTCGTAACAATAATTTAAAGAAAGAAAGAAACAAAAGATCCCCAAAGCTTTTCACAGAAACAACAGCTTAATCTAAGGAAGTTTCTGCAGTATTCTTCACCTAGGCTTCTTGAGTCCATAGCAGAAACTGCTATGAAGGGTAACAACAAACCCCAGCCAACCCACAGAGATGGGGATACGCTCGTGTGACAGGACAGAGTCCAAAACTAAGGGCATGACCCTCACGCAGGTAGCAACACGTTGGATTGCAGAGGTGCAGCTTGTGAGGGGGAACAACACTTCAGTGGGAAGAGCTAAGGAGCCCCTGATCCACATCCAGGTCTGCAACACGAGAATCCTGAAGCTCTCCCACCATCAACCTGTGCAGCCCACCAAGGGGTTATGCTGGCAGTCTGGTTATTCCTTATGCAAGAAAAACTTGTGTTTTCTGATGTTGTCGAGCAAGCAAACCTCGTCCCGGGCTGTACTGAAAGCCACCTGCTGCTTACTGCTTTTCTAAGGGGCCAACAAAACCAAGCTACTCCAACGTAAGCACAAACCCTTGAACTGAGAGTTCAACAAATGTTTCCCACTTCTTCTCGGGAGCTACTGCTGAAAAAAAACCCCACCCATGAGTTTATCTCCGAGGTAACTGTTACGAATCCCACCATTGTAGTAGATGATAATGTTGGGTGGATGGGTGGACTTGATGGTCCAACCTCTCTAGAGACTTAGAGGTCTTTTCCAATCTTAATGATTCTATTCCACCCTCTATAAATTCTGCAGGACCATAAGACGTGCTTCTACCAGCGTGTGAAGCAAGCACAGGAAGCACAGAAGCACAAGCAGGCCAAGTGACAAATAAGGAAGCACAGTCTATTGCTGAAGAGGAAAGCAAAACCCCTTACTACCCCCCTCAAAATACTCATCGAGCAATGGTAAGGGAAAAGAACCTCAAATCTTAGAACCAAAACCTAAGAGACATCCCAGCGTACAAGACAACGTCTCTGAGGCTGAAATCTGACCGTGCTCTTCATCGCCACACTTCAAATTTACCAGGGGTTGGCAGATACTCAACCTGAAACCAGCTCAAGCTCTTTGAGCATTCTAGCTGAGCCCCTTCAGAGCGTTCGGTCACCAACCACCTGGACTTCCTTGAGGTGTAAGCAAACCCAACAACAAGCAGATTGTTCAGATGAGGTAAAAAAAAAAAGACGAGCCTAACGCATTTTATTAATGCAAAGGATTGCCCCTGCCAGAAGAAATCTTCTCAGCTGATAACCCGCTATTTCTTCTTGCTTCCAACGAGCCACAAAGGTACGGGGAATAAGCTGACCGCGTGCGCAAGGCATCGCCTGTTACTGCCAGGTTTACGTAAACACTGCAAAGAACACGCTGAATTATTTTGGCTGTATCTAGCGTTTCCTACAATAAACAGTGTATTCCGAGCAGCCGTTCAGGAGGAGGAACCCGGTGCTCATTCAAATATCTGTCCTTCCTTCACTCGGGAGCCTGAGAGCTTTCCTCCTGTTGACTCCACAGACCTCGCTGCCGCGCACGCCAGCGGACAGCTTCGCACCCCGGCGTCACGGTGCTTGCCAGACCTCAGCAGCTTCACGTCAAGCGCTGCGTAACCGGCGCGCAACGCGCTTCAAAGCCAAGGCCCCAGATAATTAATAACCCGTCCTGACCGCCAGCACGCGAAGCGACGGGGGAAGAGACGGCGGGGCCGTCCCAAAGGATGGCCCAGCTAAATCCACTCTTGAGTTCCGAGGCTTCCCCGCCAAGCTCACCGAGGAGGAGAGCGAGTTAAGGGGGCAAAACACCTTACACCGACCTCACCG
>WUAM01000357.1:62125-74898 GCA_024336885.1 Actenoides hombroni
GGAAGCACGCGGCCTCGGGGCGGGGCGCTTCCGCCGCCACTTCCTGCGCGGCGTGTCCCGGCGCGGCCGGCAGTGAGTACGGGAGCGGCGCCCGCTCCGCCCGGCCCCTGCCCGTCCCCGGCCCGGCCTGGCCTCGCTCCGCCTCGCCTCGATTCCCCCTTCCTTCCCCTCCCCGCTCGGCCCCGGGCCCGCGCTCCCCCGCCGGCAGGACCGCCTGCTTCGGCGCCTGGGCCCGGCGGGCACCGCTCCCTGGCGGCCCGGCCCTTCTGCCCTGGGCGTGCTGCTGACCGGCGCCCGCCGAGCCTCTCCTCCTTCCCCCGTGTCTGCTGCTCCGCTGTGGAGCCGCGCCCGGGTCCCCCGCCTCCCCCCGTGCTCCAGTGCCCGTCTCGCTGCGGCCTGGCCTGGCGGTCGGGCCTCGCTCCCTCCCTCCGCTGGGCCAGCCCCTCCCTCCGGAGCCGTGTGGCCGCTCCAGCGGCGGCCCCCCAACACGGGGGTGACCGGCCTTGTCCGCCCGCCCCGCCGCTACCGGAGGCCGGGCTCCACCCGCTGTGCCAGCGCGGGAGCTGAGGGTGCCAAGAGGCTTAGATTGCCATCCCTTCTGCCGTTAAAGAGACGTGCGAGCCGCCGCCGCGGTGCCCGTGTCTGTTGGTGGCCGCAGCCTGTCCCGTCTGCCAGCGGAGCCCAGAACCCCGCGCACCTCCCTCCAGGCAGGACCCAGGCTCTGTGGCCGTGCTGTGCGAGGGGCTTCGCGCCTGTGGAAGGGCCACGTTTAGAGGTGTGGCGCGGAGCTCGCACAGTGCAGCCGGCACCAGTGTGCCTGTGAACGCACTCCTCTCCCCGGGGCTGCCCCAGACACTTGGGATGTGTGTGTCTGTCACCTGGCCACAGCTGTGCTCAGGTCACCAGGCCACGTTCCGTGTGGATCTGAGGAAAAGCAAACCTGCTCATTTGAGGATGTTTGTGCAGTTTCTGTTAAACACGATCCTGAAAATTGCTAAGGGGAAAAAAAATCTCCCAAAAGACTTGAAGTAAATTTGGAATGTTTTGTTATTTTCCAGGGCTTGGGTGCGGAAGAATTATTCCCGTGATCTGCTGAAGGTATTAGTTTGTCAGTAGAAAAACATCTATCTCTTCTCCAAAGCTTTTCTTGTCTCCTTTACCCCTCTTTGCCCTGTCTATGAAGCAAGCACAGAAAAGCAGCATTTTCTCAGACATAGCACAGTGACATAAGAACAAGTTTCACCTCTCAGCAGTGAGCAACATGCATCATCCGTGGAAGGAATGAGTAACAAAGCATAGCCCCAAATACCTGGTAGTGAATGTTCCCATTAGATCAGCTCTGTGCTGCTCTCTGCCTTCCTCTTGGCTGCTGGAACCTAAGGCAACAGGTACAGGATGCACTTGTCAGGGTTTGCCTGGTGGCTGCCCCAGAGTCTGCTCCTGACATCTCACATGTGTCACCATGAGGACATTTCTACTCTAGACAGAGCACATTGCTGTGGGTGTCTGACAATTCCAGGTGTCACCTTGGGTTCCAAATGAAAACTGTTCCTTTCTCAGGTGCTGTGAGCGCAGCCCAGTTACCCCTGTAAGCCAAAGTAAGTTCTGTGTTGTTTGGTGCAGAAGCATGATGCAGGTGAAGGAAAAAGTCTCCTGACGTCCACCTTTGATAACAAACATATATTGTTTGTTTTAAAAAAACACACATTCATATTTGACAGCTGCATACCCTTGTAGGGTGGCAGTAAAAACAAAGATGTAATTTTCATTTTGGTTCTGCAGATCATAATGACAACTGTGATGGGTGCACTGCTTCTGGTGGAGGGTCCGAGGGCAGTGCTGACAGCGGCCAAGGTGACGGATTTCATTTAACTGCGATTAAACACTGAAGCTGCTTACCAGTTTCTTGTAGGTTCTACCCATGCAGGATATTAACAGCCTAAAGTAGGAAGCTGTTCTTCTGTCACAAACAGGAGTAAACAGAAGTCTAAGCAAGGGTCTAGTCTGCACCAGCTGTGAAGTCTGTCGATGTCTCTGACCTTCCTGGGGTCTGAGCCTCTATTTTGATAGATACTTGTGGTTTTAGGACATTTTTGGTAATTTCTCAAAAGACCTTCCTTTTCCATTTTACTGTTCCTGTCTGCAACAGGAACATCAGGGAGTCTGATGATAGGGTTATGTCTCGTCTGCACCTCCTAGAGCAGCAAGGAGTGTGTTTGTTGCTGTATTTTCAATGTGGCCTTTGTCATGAAGTGTTAGACTTGATGTTGCTGCAAGGATTCAAGCAGAGAGCAAAAAATACCAAGTAATTTTTTGGAATTTACTGATGATTCGTAGTGGGAATAGTACACTTATCTGAACAATTGTATTTGCAAAGGATGAAAAAGTAATCTTTTGTTGCAATTCAGTTTTTGTTTGAGAGTTTTTTAAGAAATCTCCACATCTGAGGTTAAGCAGAATGAGTGTTTCAAATGGCCAGAGGAGACGAGAAGATTACTGTGTGAGCTCTGAAAGATGTTAGGAGTTGAAAAGGTCAGACAAAGCTCAGCAGAGGAGAAGCTGGCAGGGAGAGGCAAGGCACATGAAGCAGGAACAGAACAGGAAGGGCTGGATGAGCGGACCTCTGCCAGGCCCTTTTGTGAAGCCCCTTCTGCATTGATCTCACACCTGAGCATCCCAGGCTGCTCTGAAGTATTGTCTGAGGAAGCAGCTGCCTGCACACAGCTTGGGAACGGCCATGAGTGTTCTGATTACCTTGGTCGTGCCCTTCACCCAGGCTGCAGTCACCCTCAGCACCTCCCGTCCGACTGCCCTGTGCAGCAGCCAGCTTCTGTTACTTCATCAAGTGCAGGATCTTGGCTTTTTTTTGTGGACTGCTTGAAAAGTGCTGGCAAGCAGCTGCTGTAAATGATGTGGGAAAATGATCTCCTGCCATTTCTAACCACAGCCATCTGGAGTTTTGTTTAGAAATGGTTAAAAGAGGTTCAGATAGCTGTGATTTCTCTGATTTTATTTTAACACCAGTAGCCTTTTCCCTGAGCTGTTCTTGTGTAGGGCCTACCAGAGAGGCGGTCAGGTACTTTTGAGGAAAGTTGTCTCTGGCTTCAGGTACAAGTGGGATTCCTCTTGATGAAGGGACAGAGTTCTCCTGTGGCTTAGGGCCCGAAGTTTTGCAGTTTTTTAGAAAAGTTCCAAAGTGTGGTGTTCCAAAAGCATTTCCAAAGCGTGATGTGTCAGTGATGTGTTAGGCTTCCTGCAGCCCACAGTACCCATCAAATCATGTCGTCTGTGCAGGACCATAATTTTTAATGTCTTTTTCACACTCGGATGCAAGGGATGTCTTTGTCACAGTCCAGCTGGTAGCAAAAAGGACAAACGCCCGTAGTCTAAACCTTTCACTGCTGAAAGGAAATGAAATTGACTGTCAGATATGTCTTTCTCTGAGTATCAGTATGGATACAGGAAGAGACTGCTTTGCTTTGACAGTCTGTAAACCAGCAAAACTTAGCCTGTTGAACTCCTCTTTCCTCTCCTAGAGGCAGTGATTTTGTGCCAAACACCTGCAATTAGCATTTCTCACTCTGTGATGAAGAGGCGGGGCACAGCTACTGCCTGAGTTTGAGGATGGTGATCAGTGGAACCAGATACCTTCAGACTACTGATGTTTGGTGTTTCTTGTTCCCCAGGGGCCTGGCACACACGCTGAGTGAGAGGAAGAGCCCTTCATCATTCCAGGTGTGCGTGGACTTGAGGAGCTGTTGCTTGACCTCGGCTTCTGGGGAGGATAGCTCAAAGTAAGCGTAGTGCTGTGCTGCTGCTTGTTACTCCTGTCTTCATTACAAAGTGTGCATGAGTCAGTTCCTTTGGGGGTGCTCTTTGACATTCATGACCCATTAGTCTTGTTGAGCTGCATGTTTTCAGCAATGGTCATGTACTTTGTGTGACAGAATGGGAAGGAAAGAGAGCTTGAATTAAGTTCACCTTCAGAGTACCTCCAAAACTGTGGCATGTGTCAGAGGGATTCTCTCACTTCCTGCAATAGTGAAGGTCTCTCTTCTCATGTCTCATAACCACAGGTTAATATTGTAAATGTGCTTGATTTGAGAGAGCTCTGCTTTCTTTCTCACCCTGTGGATGGGAACAGGCTTGACAGGGTGCCCCACATAAAGCTGAAGGAAAGGTTTAAGTATGGGTGCTTCATTTGGTTAGTCAGATGTTTTTCTGTCTTGTTTTTTTACAGCCATTCAGGTGGCCAGCATTTTACTTTTTCCTCCTATCTACAACATCCAAACTTAAATACTGGTTTAAAATAGGTTTATTGTGTCTTATTACCACCAAGTTCTGACTTCATTCTTTCATATTTTGTTTGGCACAATAGGTATTATATTTACCTAAGCAGCTGGAAGAGAAAGGCACAGTAGGAGGTGCATATATAACCACCTCATCCTCAGGTCGTTGCTGCATTGTGCTGCTAAGCAGGTGCCTGCATTGGCAGGTGTAAAAGTTTCCAGGAGGTTATCATCATCCTGTGGGCAGGGGAGCTTTTAAAACAGATCTGATAACCTCCACATGATTAGTTTTAGGACTGTATTTGTAGGTTAGAAACCAGCATGACTGTATTAGGAGACAGCAGAGCTGAGGATGTGCGTGTGTGAGTAGGGTTCTGATGGTCTTTGGATGTGATTTCAGCTGATGATTACCAAGGTGAGACTAAATGATGTATGCTGATCTCCCGGCATGCTAAACTGAAAAGGGTAAAGTGTATGGATGGTCAGTGAGCAAAGCATTGCATTTTCCTCCTTGTGAGCTCATGTTTTATGTGGTTTTGCTTTCTTTATTTTTGTGGAAAAGTGTTTCCCTCTTTAGTTTGACTTTTGGTACAACAGGAATACAAATGAGGTCAAAGCTGTTGGTGTTAGGGAAGGACTTTTGCAGGTGTGCACAGAAAGCTGCCACAGTAAGAGCCTGTGGGTTCTTTAAATACCATCATCACACAAATTACTTATGTACAAAGCTCCCAAATCTGTATTTTTGTAGTTGTGTATGTGATTTTTAACAATGTCAAGCAAATTCCTCCCACAGGTAAAAAACTGAACAGCTAAAAAACTGAACTTCTCCTGACTGTGTTTATGCCTGAAAATTCCTGTTAGCTTCACCAGGATGAACTGTAAACACAGACATAAAGGTAGACTTTTCAGAGAAGGTGTTCCTTTTCCTCTCCTCCATGCATGACATGGTCATATAAATGAAATAAGGTATCCTGAGTTAGGCAAAGTGATTTCAGAATGTCTGTGGATTTCCCATCTCACTGGCGAGCAGTGAGTGAACTCCAGGGACAGTTGCCACTGGGTTGGAGTCACAGGGTAGTGGAGGTTTGGAAGGAACCTCTGGCAATTGTCTCATCCAGCCCCTGCGACTCAAAGCAGGGTCACCTAGAGCAGTTTGCTCAGGGCCACGTCCAGCTGGGTTTTGAACATCTTTAGGGATGGAGGCTCTGCAGCCTTTCTGGGCAGCAGAATAGAAAAAGTTTTATTCTTATGTTTTAGTGGAATTTCTGATATTATAATTTTTGTCTGTTGCCTCTTGTCCTGTTGCTGGACACTAAGAAAAGCCTGTCTCTGTCACCCCATCAGGTGTTTATGTACATGGATAAGATCCCCCTGAAGCTCCTGAGGATGAACTGCCTCAGTCTGGCCTCGTATGACAGATGCTGCAATCCCTTAATCGTTTTGCTGGCCCTTTGCCACACTTGCTCCAGTATGTCCATCTTCCCTAGTACTGCAGAGGCCAGACCTGTACACAGTCCAGATGTGGCCCTGTGGGCACTGACTAGAGCAAAAGGATAACCACCCTCACCCTGCTGGTGACATTCTTCAGAGGACCAGGGTGCTTTTTGTCCCAGAAGTGCACTAGCTTATGGTCAACTTGTCCTATCCTCAGGTCCTTTTTTCCTGTGTGATTGACTCTGGGTGATCCTGCTCTGGCAGAGGGGTAGGACTAGATGATCTTTAGCGGTCCCTTCTAACCCCCACCATTCTGTGGTTCTGTGAAACTGGCTTGCCAAGCAGCGGGCCCTCAGCCTGTCTCCTGCCCAGTTGCAGGACCTGGCATTTACTTTTCTTGACCTTCAGGAGGATGCTCTGTGCCCACTTCTCCAGCCTGCTGGGGTACCTCTGAATGGCAGCACAACCATCTGGTGTATCAAACACTCCTCCCAATTTTGTATCATCAGCAAACTCGTGGAGGATGCACTTTGTCCCATCAGGCAGGTCTTGTTTAAAAAGTGGTGTTGCTGAGTACATGGCAAGAGAAATTGGGGCTTTAGTCCTAGATCCACCAGAAAGGCCATTAAAGGTTGTAGATAATTATTGTTTAACTGCTGTCAGCACAGAGATGTCATAGCTAACATTGGGCAGACACCGCTTGCAGTTATTATCTTGCTCAGGTGTAAGAGAAGTGTAGTTGTCTTTTCATGACATTGTAATTTGGTTCCTAAGTCATGATGTGACAATGTGACATGCTAATTTGTATGAAGGCTGCAGATTTGTATACTGCCTTTATTGTCCTATTTTCTTGCTACCTTCAGACCTGAGCTTGTGCAGAGCGTGTCTACACACTTCTGTATCACAACCCTAGCTCTTCTCTTCATAGGGTTAAATTCTGAAGTGTCAGTTCAGGTGGCTCTGCAGCCCAGGTTGCTTCCCTCAAATATTGTTCAATGTTCTTTCCCTGTTCTTTCGGGTATGTACATAAGGTGTTACTTAGTAAAATGAGTTGCAAAGTACCCAGGCGTAATATGGCTTGGTGGATCAATCAAAACTCTGATTTGGACACTCATTTGGCTCCCAATCCATGGGAGCTACCCTGGCTTTGAAACCAGGATGGAAAGGAGCTGTGGAAGCTGAGAGCACATTAAGTTCAACTACTTTAGAGGTCAGAGTAGTAGTTAAGATTAATGCAGATGCACCTGTAAGTAGATTTTGCTGTTATGGATTTGAGCATTGATTCCTGTATCTGTTAAGTCTGCTCAATTTATCTTCTGTGCGCAGAGCTCTGTGACTAACCTCAGCAATTTTAGAAAGACCAAAGGTATAATTGGAAAGATAGTTTTGGGCATACATTCACAACCATTCTGACAGAACCTTTCATTTTTTTGTAGGTGCAGACTGTTCATTTTTCAGAATGTTTTTTGGATATGAAGATAACGGGGATACTGAAGCGTATGAAGATGAACTTTATCATGAGGAGTCATCCAGTGAGCAGAGTGTTGATAGTGAGGTGGAATTTCATCTGTACAGCCAGATCCACTACTCCCAAAACCTTGGAGAAATCAGCACGCTGGAAATGGATGAAGAAGCTGACGTTGCAGGCGTCACGGGTGATAGTTCAGTTCTAACTGAGAAACAGCATGAAGACAAGAAACCTGCTGAATCTGTTGAGTGTGCTGCTGAGATTTCAGATGACCCTGAGATCATTGTCTTGTCTGATACAACAGATGAAGACAGTGTTTACAAAAGCAAAGCAAAGAAGTCAACACGCTCTTCAGCTCAAGGTAAAGTACATCTGCACCCAGGATCTTCCACCCCAAATCATGCCAAAGCTGCTGGACGTCACGCCCGGTATCCTGGTGGATCAGGTACAGGCATTTCAAGGCAAAGGAAAAGCACCAGTGGGAAGATTAAGCCAGCTAGTCCTGCTGGAGCTCACACCATCGAAGAGATGTTTGTAATAGATGACAGCGTGGAGGAGGAGAGCTTGGTATCTGAAACTGATCATGTCGAGAGCTGGATGCTTTTGGGAGCGGGTGCGGATGACAGAGATGAAAATATCATGTTGAACCTCGAGGGCTGCGCCACTCCTGTCAGCGAAGGTTAGTACACTTTTAATCACTTGTTTGCTCTTCAGTATGTGTGAGGGTTTGTCTGCAGAGATGCTGATGTCAGTGTTTGAAAGGAAAGCTAAACAGAAAGCACAGCGAAGTGCGTAATGGTGGGTGCAGAACGACGACGAAGATCGTCAGCCGTTTATTTGAGCCATTTCAATGCCGTCATTTCAGCAGCGTCGTCGTGGTTTTGCTGGTAAAAGCTTAGAAGTAATATCAGTGATTTGTTTAGTGAACTTTTCAACTTCTCCTGTATATTTTGTGTTCCGCAGAGCACATAAGAAGTCTCTGCAGGGCGGGGGAAGAGGGGGTGTACTTAAGAGGGAATACAGCAGTTTCTTGTTGTAAACAAAGTAAGCAGGGAAAACAAAACAGGTTGAAGACCAAACACATGAAGAAAATTGGAGGTGAGAATGGTGTAACAACAAATAGTTTGCTGAAAAGTGCTGCACGGTGGTAAAGTAATTAGTGCTCATAAGAGAAGGAACAGTATCACTCCACTGTTGGATGATGAGGTTCCTGCGCCGCTGCCTGTCTGCCTTGGCTCACTGCCCCTCAGCACCATGGGCACCCGTGCTGCCGAGGCTTTGCTGTGGGCTGGACCAGAGAAGTTACAGCTTGGGAGAGGGATGAGCTGTGACAGAGAGAGGGCAAGGAAGGGAGAGAAGACATTCCGATCCAGTTCCCCTTCCGGCAGCAGGGTCTGTAACCACTCCTTCAGGGATCTGGCAGCTGGGGCTCTTCCATCTAAAATTTACTGTAACTCCCTGTATGGATTCTGCATTCAATTTTTCAGAGAGATTCCCAACTGCTAAGACTAACATCTGACATTTTGGTGTTTCCCAAAATATTCTTCCACGTTATAGTGCAGCAGGTTGGGAGACGTGACGATGAGTGCCCCAGACCTTAGAAACGTGTTTGTAACAGTCATGCTGTGTAACGCACACCTCGCCACCAGCCGCTCAGCGCTCTCTTAGATCACCAGCCCCTGCTTTTTCTCTTGCCCACCAGTTTCCTGAAGCACAGAGATCATGCCCGGAAACAGCATCTCCTGCCAGTTTGAGAGAAAACACTGAGAGAAAGAAAGGCCACTCCTGTGGCAGGGCTCGTCAGATCAGCTGCGGCTCTGGGGCCCTTTGCAACACTTCTTTTGTTGGTTTTTTGGTTTTGTCATCTAAAAAAGTATTGCATAATTTTACTTGGTGCACATATAAACAAGGTGGTTTTGGGTGCAGGGAAATGAAATAATCTGCAGGCTGGCACTGGTAGGGCTTCTCCTCAAGGTGGCTGTTTAAACGGTGCTGCTGCTAAGCTGTGTCAGAGGGGAAAGTGCAGAAATTATTTGCCTTCCTTTCTGGTAAAACACCTGTTTCTTGCCTTTAAATGTTCAATTACTTTTTGCTTAGAGCTGTTCTTGTGGATGTTTTCGCGTAGCTGTCCACAGTCCACCACCAGACAGCCCATAATGTGCACCTGATCTCAGACAGTTGGTTGCAGATGCTGGTGAGCTTCCCAACCCTCAGAGACTGAAGACATCTTTCCCTGTTCCCAGCACGATGCCTGAAGAGTAGCAGTGTTCAGCTTCTGTGCCACAGGGCCAGACAGACCTTATATTTGGAATTCATGTCCTCTTTTTTCTCCCCATAAATCCTTAAAAGTGCAGTTTTAAGAACTAACTTGAAGTTGCTAAATTTCATTAATATCTTTCTTTTTGTATTTTCCTATCCCGTCCTCTAAAACTAGAGCGAATTTGCTTGTCTTTTTCTTAAATTGCTCTGCCTCTTGGGTAGCAAATGTTTGGTGCTGCGTGGTGCCTGCTGTAACAGCAATAGTTTGTGTGTAGCAGTTAAATTTTCTGGGCAGTGTCTGTTTTTCTTACAGCTGCTGGGCAGGCAAACGACAGGGAGTTTGTTTGGATTCTTTGGTTTGGTTTGCTCTGGGTATCTCTTTGTAGTTAGGTACAAAATTGCTGATGGTAGCTCTAAAGATTACCCCAAAAAAACAGAAGATAGAAAAATATTTAAACAGTGCTTGGGAATTTAAGCATGTTTTAAAATTACAGATTGTAATTAATTTATCAGAGTAATTATGCTCAGTAGATGTAACATGGAAATAGAAACTCGTTCTTCGTTGCTCGTGCTGTTCTGGCACAGGAGTGCCAGTGCACACCGAGAGAGGCTTCTAAAAATCACTGAGGGAGGTGAGTATCAGGAGACAGCTTTGCTCACTTGTGGTATGTTTTCGTGGCAAATGTAGTAATGTTTCTTGTTCATACATATATATTTATAGATATTGAGAGTAAGCTGGTCACAGGAGCAGGATTTTCCAGTGCTGTATAAATCTTTCATTCTGAACTGAAATGGTCCCATTTAGTGACAGCGATGTAAACATTTTTTGAGATGCTTGGATGGGAAGTCAAAGACAGCCACACAAGGGGCTTGTAACTGCAACTGCTCTTCTCCTACTCTGGTTTTTATTCTCTAACCTATGTCAGAACCTCCTGAAAACCCCTTCCCATGACTTGCCTTACGTCAGCACTGGTTTTCCAGCAGCAGCCTCGCGTGTGGAGACGTAAGACACGCGGAACACACATCAGGCATGCGCAGCTGTGCGGGAGCCGGTGCTGGGTGCTCACACACATCTCTCTTCACTTTTTCACAAAGCTTTTGCCTTTCTACGTATGTGTGACTCTGCAGAGAGCCTGAACCCTGGTGCATTTCTCCCGACTGTGAACAAGTGAATGCTGTGAGCAGCGTGAGGCCTCTGTCTGCAGCAGGCAGGGCAGAGCCTGTGCCCTGGTGCTGCCCCTGGTGCCGGCACGTGCCTGAGGGGTACCAGGGCACACCCCAAGTTCTAGATTGCACCCCAAATTCCAGCGAATGTTATTCAGGTGGCTCCATTGTGCACAAGTTTGGTTCAGCTGCCCCATTTCGAATACCTACAGCGAAGAGGATGCAGAGACACAGGCTCAGAATAAGCTGGTGCTGTGTGTACGTATGTACACGTGTATACTTTGTGTGTGTGTGTTTGTACGAAAAGACGAAACAGCATCAAAACGGGTTTAGGTAACAAAAGCCATAAATCTTTCTAATGTTAGTTGCTGTGTTTCCTATTACGATTACTTTAACCATAATTTGTTTGTTGAGCTTCTGCTGCGTTGTATCTCCACCTCTATAGACTACAAAGGACTTCTTTGATGAAATGTAAACATAAAGATTTTAATTCTGAAGGAAGAAATGCATTGGCAAATTATCCTCTTGCAGATTCTCTCTGCTAATTCATTTAAATTATTTTGAGACGTGCACAGTTCTGTTTTCAGGGTTTCTGAAGAATAAGATCAAGTACTTAGGTGACTACACAGTATGTAAATTGCTATTTTAGGGCTTGTAGCATCAGCATCAGTAGGGAAAGTCATGGCTGGTGAAGCCTGGCCTTTTCCCTTCTCCCTGCAACTGCCTGTGACTGCCACCTCCCGTGATAGCGTCACGGCGTGTCTAGTGTCCAGCTTGCTTCACGTTAAAAAGGGAACTGAAACATGAAAGATTCTCTGACTATGAGAGTAGCTGGTTGTGTCAGTCATTTGATGAGTCTGTTTTCATGTCCGAGTCCCTGAAATAGAGATGCTGAGGTTCCACTGGAGTCAGAAATAGCTCCTCAAGGAAAGGAATTAGGCATATGTCATTATTCTGTTAACTCCTCTACATCTTACTTGCCTGCTCTGCTCCTAACAGCCTTATTTTAATATTCTCTATAAAAAATAATGATGCCTTCAAGGCACAGAGAGTCTTAACCCCATACAGCCTCTGAGCTTCAGTCATCACCATCTCCTATGACAGGAAGAGATGGGAAATGAGCTCTGGCTCCTGGTGGTAAACCAAGGTTCATCTGCACCCCTCTGTCTTCAGCTGGCATCTTGAACATTAGAGCTGGTCCTCAAATGCTGCTCTTCAGCACACAGCTTAGAACTTTCCATCCCTTTTCAGTCCTCTTCCTAAGCAGCTGTGGATGCCTTTCACTTTTTATTTTTGCTTGTCTAATACCACAGTAAGCAACACCATATTTGTGCCCCCTTTTCCATAAAATGACACTTTTCATCATGCATCTGCTGTTTTCTCAGCACATGCAACTGACTGCCAACTTTTGATTAATTGGGGTATAAAGATCGGCACTGGCTTTTTTGTTTTACATAGAGAGATACTGGGAAAAGTGCTTACTGTGTCTGTAGTGACTCTGTCCCTCCTTGCCCTGACTTCACTTTTCTGTGGTGAGATTGTAGTGTAGCTTGGAAGAGAAGCAGGCACTTGAATTGCAGATGATGGGCAAGCTGAAAGACAGTGACCCCGTACCTGTGTGTGCTCCTTTTCCCTACCTGCTCACTTGTGGATATCCTCACGTGGCATTTGGAAAAGTGCATGTTGCTGCTGCTTGTTACTTTGCAAAAAGTTGCTTCACATGGTGTTTAAAAAGTTGGTAATTCAGCACATCTCTGTCTTTGGCATGATTTACCGGATTTTTTAATCATTTAGAGTCTAGAAGAAAGTGTGTAAAGATAATTGTTACAAATTGTACTGTGTACTAAATGCAGTGAATTAATTTTTAGTGTCAGAGCTTCCAGGCCTTAGAAGGAGGGTCCTGCCCTCCCACCCCTGTCCTCCACTTTGCAGTAAGAGTATATGTGATAAGAATGTTAATCTCCTGTAGTGGGAAGTCCTTAAAAGTCCATGTCATTAAAAGCTTCCTTTTAACATATCTCCTCTGCCACATATAGCTGCAATCCTATCTCTGCCTTTCCACCCCACCCCCCCCCCCCCCCCCCCCCACCCCCCCCCCCCCCCCCCCCCGCCCCCCCCGTCCGCCCTCCACCCCCGCGACCGCCGCCCACCACCCCACG
>WUAM01000357.1:238419-253038 GCA_024336885.1 Actenoides hombroni
CTGAGCTCGGCAAAGAACTCTGCAAAAAAAAAAAAGAAAAAAGAAAAAGAACAGAGAGGGAAAGAGAAAAAGAGTTGGTTGGTTGGTTGGTTGCACACGACAGGCACCTCCGAGAGCCGAGGGGACGGGGAGGGGTGACAGCGGCAGCACCCTGGCAGTTGGCAGCTCCCAGTAAGCACGTTGTTAATGCAGAGAGCTCAGCGACCCCGGGCACGAGGCAGGAGGGGGGAAAACACAGACACGCAGGACACCAAACCACCTCCCCGTCGCTGGCTTTAGGGCACCGAGGCTCCCCGGGCAGCAGTTTGGGTGTTCACACCCCAGTGTCCCTGGTTAATGACAGGCCAAAGGTGGGTGTCTTGCCGAGCGGTGCCCCGAAGCGCACGCTGCTGACACTGGACTGGTCCCTTTCCTTCGTCCTTCCCCAAACTCTGGAGGCACTGTGAGTTCTCACCATACAGATTCAACAACCTGCCTGCCTCGGTAGGCTAAGCAGCTCTGGTTTGAGGTGCTTACAGCTGGGCATGTCAGGAAACAAGGGTCTTCCTGTCCTGCCCACCAGCTTCAGGCAGGGGCAGGAGGTGGCTCTCGCAGCAAACCCAAACCTGCTCCTTTCCAGTCACCTTGCCAAGACATTTCTGCACGACCTGCATCCGGGTGATAGGGGCTTGTCCCAGTCCCAGTGTCAGCAACCGGCTGCTCAGCTCTCCTGCTTCACGCACAGAGACCTGCCTGGCTGTGCAAGGAACTTTATAGAAGCAGACGGCACAATGCTTTCGCTCGAACGCTTTCCGTTTCACAAGCAGACAACACTTTCCCCCTGATTTTCCTGCCTGTCTTCACAAAAGGGGCACCCATTCCCTCCAGAGAGCTGTAAGCAGGGGGGCTAAGGAATCCAAACCCCCTGCCTGAGCAAACAGAAGAGAATCTAAGGAGTCCAACCCCCCTGCCTGAGCAAACAGTAGAGAATCTAAGGAGTCCAACCCCCCTGCCTGAGCAAACAGAAGAGAATCTGATCTGTGACCGCAGCACCGTGTGAAGAGGTGACTTCACAGGCACCTCAGCTCATTCTTGCTGTTCCAGCCAACCTGTTCCAGCCTCCTGACCCAGGGCACAGCTCGGCGTTAGGGTGAGGAGCTGGGTCCTGTGCTGGAACTACCTGGTTACGGACCCAGCAGAAAGCACCTCAGCTCTGCTCCAACATCAGCTCCAACTGATTGCTTTTCACTGCCTTATCACTTCTCCCTTTAAGGGAACTCAACAGCCAAAGGCCACTGCTCTTTCCTCTTCTTCTTACGCCCTAAGAATTGTGTAAAAGAATCAAGGATAAGGCCCCATTCCTTATTTTGATGCGCTCGCTCTGGGTACCTCTCGGCTTTAGGTTACGCCGGGTATCACCAAGTTCCCCTTCAGAAATCTCTCCACCATCCCCAGCAGGGACAACAACTGCCAAGCCTACGTGACTATTTACCCTCCTCCTGCAGGGATCCGCTCCCTTGGCCACCTCAGCTATCACCAAGAAGCCAACACAAAGCAGGTTGTGACTTTGGTCTCCAGTTCGCGCTCGGGCTGCCCTCCCACCCCGCTTCTCCTCCACGACTCATTCCTCTGGCTCGCCAACAGCATCTGCTGCTCCTTCTACGTAGCAGCCTTTGGAGGCTACAAAGCCAAAACACGACACGAGAGTTGCTGCTGCCAGCACAGCAACTGGAGTTACTTTCTTCAAAGGTGACTTGCAAAGCCCTCCTGAATTCCAGCAGCTGCCACAGGGACCTATCTTTAGAGGCTTCCAACAACTGATGGTGCTCGGTTGCTCTGGCAGGTTGTCCAGCAGACTGTGGCAATACACCCAAGGGAAACAAGGGGAAAATGGGACTGCAAGTGCCAGGGGAGGTGGCAGGTTACAGACCACCCTGCACCTAACTCCAAGGCTTCTGCTTATTCACCGCTGCTTGCACCACGACACTGTTAACGGCAGAGCTGTCAAACAACAACAAAACGACAGCAACAACAAAAGAATCATAGAATTGTCACGGTTGGAAGGGACCTTAAAGATCACCTAGTTCCAACAGCAGCAGCAGCTTTAGGAAATGCTACTGGTGAACGCTGGTCACGTGCCCAGCAAGGACTCCAATCCAGCTTTTCTGTTAGAGAGCGAAGCCAGCGTCGCCGCTTGCAAGACAGAAGCACCTGGAAGTTTGACAAACCAACTGAAACACAAGACTCCGGCCCAAGAGGCTGTTTCTGGAGAAGGTGAACCAACTCAGAAATGCTCAGTGCCCCAAAGGGAAAAAAATAAACAGCAAAAGAAAAACAACCAACCCCACTCCAACCCTTTATGCTTCTTGTGTTACCGTGAAGCGAGTTGGCTGGTTTCCTGCACTTGATACCCTCATCCCTTAGCTCTTAGACATTTGAGGATGCCAAGACAACCTTCACTGATACATCCCCATCAAGTATCTGGGCCAAGAACCTGCTCACAGGCCATAGCTGTGTATTTTGACACACTTAATGCTATCATCTTTAGGTTAGGGCGGTTGAGACGCCGAGCGTTAAGGGTTTCAGCGAGTACAGGACAACCACAACACACGAGGCAGAAAAGACAAGAGGGCAAACACTTACCCTTATTCTTCCTGGCCAGTGCATCAGCCTGTTCCCAAATATCGTAAGCGTAGAGGATGTAGGAAGTGATGTTGACGTAGGAAGAGGTGATGCTTGGGATATTACAGGGGACAGTGACCGAAGAGCCGACGCTGTTGCCACTGCAGTTGCTAGCGTTCGATCCCGGCTGAGAACTCACGGAGCCAGCAGGAGAGGGCATGGGAGAAAGAGGAGAAGGCATGCCTGTGCTTCTGCAGGAGAGAAGAGAAAAGGTTCACTTCGGAGCTACAAAGTCTTGTCGCAAGACTACCTGCTGCCAGGAGCTGGCTGGTATCACCCAGGCCCGCAGAACAGAGGGTTGAAAACGGAGATGCGTTCAGCTGAGGTTATTTCAAGTCATCTGTGATTCTAAGGGCTCCTCTCCACGAAAGAAAAACGTGGGGCCAGACATCAGAAAGGTCCACCCGTCCACTTTTCAGAACCCACATCTGGTCGTGGAAGCTTTTCAGTGGAGCTTTCGGACGGCGACTCACGCCTACGCACGCTTATTTATGGCCCTAGGGAAGCTAAATGAGGTCAGCTGCCCACCTTCCTGCCTTCATCGCTTCGCTTCCCTCCCACCACTTCATCCAAGCTAATTTTAGCAGGAGAGGGCTTCCACCACTGCTGCGAGCCCGTGTACTTCCCAGTTAACGACGCCGTGCAAGCTGGCAGGAAAATAAACGGGCATTTCGGCATCGCTGTTAAAGACCGAACAATCCTCTCTAGGTTGCAGAGTTTGGAAGGGAAAGACACGGAGCCAGGCAGCTATCTACCAAATGCAACTGCCCCAGCACGCAGGAAACCTCTTTCTTACTCATTACCCTTAAAAACCAGGCCCGGTCTGATGGGTCAAACACCACTAAGTGACAGCTTGCCTTGTGCTGCCACGTAGCCGGCAACGCCGCTGCAGATGCACGGAAAGGACAACTTGACAACTCAACAGAATCAAAACACGAGTTTCTTTTTCTTAATTGGTGACTGCGATAAAGAGAAGAGCACTCGAGTATCACCTCAAAGTTACTGCTACCCCGGGGTGACGGGATAACCCTGGAGATGGGGATGGCATCCCATTAAGTCCCAAGGGATCTCTAACAGAACGCAGATGACAACAGGAGCTCTGAAGCAGCACAGTGACAATACTCACCTTGCTCCTCTGGCCTGCTAACTCTGGACCTCGTAACAAAAAAAAAACCCCCCACAAAAAACCCCAACCCTTTTCCAAAGAGACAAGAGGAAAGAGAGATCAGAACGACACCCGTGCCCCTTAACAGGGTGATTTCAGGTGGCAACGAAAAAGCGAGGGGTGAGGCACTCTCCAAAGCAGCTTGCAACTCAACCACTCCAGCTACTCTTTTCGCTCACACCCGTACAGAACACACCACCACCTCTGTGTTTGCCCATCTTACCTTGCAACACACGGAGAAGGTGCTTGTGTTACTCTGGAAGAACTCTGCAGCGAGAAGCAGAACGCCCGTTAGGTCGGGGCTATTCGGTAACTACCGCCAGCCGCCCGGCTGGCAGCTTGGAAACACGGCTGCCCTACCTTGAAGTGGTCGTTGAGGATCCTGGAATACTTTATTGCAGTGTCTTTTTTGTACCGGAAGGTGGCCATGTGCAGGAGGGACTGGCAGCGCATGCTGCGAACAGAAAACACGGCCCCGCGTCACCGGTCGCTCCGGCTGCTGCCTGCTCAGCACCCGCCAGCCTGGCTGGAGAGGCAGGCACACAGCAGCTGGGCTGTAAAGTCCAGAAAGCTCAGATTTTCTTCTCCTCCCGCTCATCTTCAAGAAAAAATACCCCCCCAAACCCAACAGAAATAAAACCCAAACCCAAACGACAACGACAAAACCTCTGCGGGGAAAAAAAAAAATCACAAGGGGGGGAAAAAAAAAGCTAAACGAGGGAAAGCCACGTCTGGTTTTTTATATATAAACCAGGTTCCCACTGTCTTACGGGTGTCCCAAGCTGAAGAAGCCCCCATTCAGAAGAGCCTCAGCCGTGTTCAGCTGCAGCTTCAGTTACACAGCTCACCCACGGGCAGCCAAGTGACATTCCTGGGCCGTAGGTGAAAGCCCTGCTACGCTCTCACGTTACCAGCAGATCAAATTTTAGAGCCCGTGCTTTCCACGTGTGGTCCCTTGTGATATCCCAGCTCACTTCAGAGACGGTCCAGTTCATTCCGGTTTTTATGTTGTGGTTTGGTTTGGGGTTTTTTTTCCCCCCTTTCCTTGCAGAATTCTGATTCCCATTTAAACACATTCCCAGTTAACTCATTCCTTCGTCCCTGAGAAGAATGGGTCTCCCATTCTCTCCAGTCTAAAAACAGCACAGGAAGGCAGAGGAGAAATCTTACACACCATAACACGGCGAAGATTCTTTCGTATGAAGATGCTGAGGGGTCCGTGAAGGATTTCAATGTCATTATGAATCTAAGGGAACAAAATAAACAGCAGCTTGTCAGCCATCAGTGCTCTGAAGCCACGCTGTTTATGAGAACCGCGCGCGTGCCGTGATCTCCAAAACCAGTCCAGAAGTCAATAACCTGGCACCGAGTGCTTTCTAGGATCTTGAGCAGAGGATGGTGTCTCCAAATGCCTCGAATAGGTGTGGCCCTTTATGGGACTCGCTCTCCTCTTGGTTCATGGGCAACATCCCTACAAGTAGATGTGCTCCATGGGCTCCCTACAGACCTGAGATCCCAGCAGAGGTGCCTCCACTTACTGAAGGTGATATAATAATCTGAGTGTTGCTGGGCAAGACAGACATCTTAGTGGACATGTTTCTTTCTGCCAAAAGAAACAACAAACCAAGCAAGCAAGCAAATCTCCTCTTTGAAAACACAGCCACAGGAAACACTCTCCAACAAGACCAGGAAACAAACAATGTCATTTAAAAAGTTTGAAGTCTACCATAAAAAAAAAACCAAACAAAAAAAACCCCCCAAACTGATAGTTGATTCAACTCTAAGGCAAGAAGGCAAATCAGCTCCTGAAAGCACATAACCTGTAATTTCAGTATGAATAAACTGATAGCTGTTTCTCCTGTACCCCACACACAGTGCCTCGTGTTGAGCTGCCTGGGATATGTCCTACTACCTACCATGGCTGTGAAAGTACATGGTTGTTGAAAGAATCCCCATGAAGATCTCAGAACCATTTAGGTTGGAAAAGACCCTTGGGATCATCGTGTCCAACCGTTAACCCTACTCTACAAGTTCACCCCTAGACCATAAGATGTGCTGGTTTGGAAAAAAAACCCATGTGAGAAACCAGTAAAATCTGCTTTCAATCCACCTAGCAAGACCTTAGGGGCACAAATTCTTTCACACACGATGTTGTTGCTTTGCTTTTTTGTTTTTTAAGGGAAATACTACAGAGCTCACATGCAAAAGCCACTTCAGATGTGGATGAAGTCAAAACTCCTTTGTGTCCTTGACTCCCATAACCAACATCCTTTGGTGTGCCCTGCAAACACCGAGGAGGACACGGTGCCTACCTCTGAGGAGCACCACCAAACCATGGCAAAGGATTTGTGTCTGGTGTCTCCTCCTTCGGTCTGTCTTGCGCATCGACCCGGACCTCTGGGCCACGGTGGGAATTCAGAGCTGCCACGGGTGCAAAGGAGCAAGGCAACTAACCCAACCCCTCTGAAAGTGCTTGCTCAACCACCACGCTTCCACAAAACTCTTACTTGATGAGATCTATGGTGTCGCTGAATATGCTGTAAGCTGATTTTGGGGCTGGGGCATCCGCTTCCAAGGCGATCCCGTATTCAATGAAGGAAAGGGCAGCATCGAGGTACTGAAAGGCCTTTCCAGTCTTGTCAGTCTATTGGGAAGAAAATTCTCAGTTTTAGACTTAAGACAGAAACGACTTCTCTCAAGTGTGCTCACGTTTTGCTTTATCTCCCTGGTTAGGCAAGATTTGAAGGTAGGAAAAGATGCAATTCAGGTCTCGGGGTGATAATTCAAGAGCTCTCCGCAGATTGCATCTCTTCCTCTTGCTCCATGTTTTCCACCAGTTATTCACGATCATCTTCACCTTTTTTTGGCTATCATTGTCTGGGTTTGGAGGCCTGCCTTGTGAAAGGCAGATGGGGCTTTCCCACTGCAGTATTCCCTCACTTCCTTTGCACACTATAAATGGCAAGGGGCAAAGGTATCGGGTCCGAGTGGAAGAGCTGGTTAATATTTCAAGGCTTACCATTGCATCAGCTTTGTGCTTCAGCCTCTTGGCCTCTTCTATGTAGTATTCCACCGGATGCTGCCTGAATTGGGGACAGGGAGAGAGAAGTCAAAACCAAACAGAAAACAGAGAAAAAGGGGAGGATAATTATCAGTTTTACTCACATCTAGCAGATGCTACCAGTCAAAACATCCCATTTTTGGTAAGCCTTTTCCAGCCTCATCCAACACATTTCTAGAGTAGCTTCCCCCCCAAACGAAAAACTGTTCTAAGAAGACCTTTGCTTTCTCGTGGATGGGGTAATTCCCAGCCAGGGCAAGTCTCAGACATCTCTCCCTCTCTCTTTCCTCCCCAAAGAAGTGTTCAATTAAGAAGGAGAAGCCCAGGGTGGCTGCAGGGCCAGACCTGTCTGGTGTCTTCAGAAAGTACAGATGAGAGGTGTAAACCAAAAACTTACTTTTCTACTTTGAGTTGAGGTCTCCTTGGCTTGGAGGTACCATTTGGCAAAGAAGGCACTGGGAAAGGATTTGTGGCATCCCCTGCAGATCCCTGAAAAGACCACAGAGCAGAGGTAAAGCTGGTTAGAGAGATAGGTCTAAACCTAATTCCAAAGCCTGGCTTTCTTCAATTTCAAGAGAAAAATGGTTGTCTACTCTCCAGCCTCTCCCCCTCTTCGTACCTAGCACCCCCTCCTATAATGGAAATGGAAACTTGGCTTCTTACTTGACTGTTAGTAAGGCTTAATAACATTCAAAGTTTTCCCAAGCCTGGAGAAATTAAGTAGTACCTTTCCTTGCAGAATGGATAGTAGTGCTGTGAGCAGCACATGGCCACTAGCCAAGGCAGGACCGAGTAACAGCCACTCACACTTATTTCCAGCTTAACCACACAGCAATTGCTGATTCTCCATTGCCAATTAATTTATCAGGAGAAAGCAAGCAGTCAGGAGCCAACAAATAAACAGCCTGGCTTAACGCAGGCGACGACGTCCTTCCCCACACATCCACCAGTAAAACAGCAGCACAATTGGATTTTACAACCCAAAAATGCAAACTGCTTTGCAAACAAGCTACAAAACCTGACACTCAGACAAAACCACGGGTTGCTTGTTGCTTATTTTTAAGCAACCCACTCTATAAAGACCCTTGTTTTGACACCAGTATTGCTGTTGGCTGCAGTCTGAAGTAGTTACTACCAGCCACACGATTCTGTTGCCTTTGGTTTTCACGTGGTCACCCCTTCTCACTCTGTTTCACTGGTGAGATGAGATGATGGAAAGTCAGCAGAGAAGTTAACAACACAGGCTGAAGCTTCTGGGCTAGCAACATCCAGCCACAGCCAGCCACTGAAGGGGCAAAACTGCTTCCAAGACCTTTCTCTGGTGCCTGCCTGATCTTCCTTTTCAACGTCCTCAGAGCACCTTTCTAAAGAGGATCACACAGCACCCACGGGGAGCAGGAAACACCCCACCAGTGATAAGGGATACCTACTTTGGTGCCCTTGGACAGGTCAGCGTGATTTCTCTCCACTTTCTTGTGCTTGGAGAACAAAGGATCCTTGTGGTTGCTCTTGTTCCTGGCAGTGATATCGACAGCAGGAGGCTCGCCGCTCTCACTTATGGGTCTTTTCTGGGCCACCTTGGTTGGCTTTGGTGCAGGATGTGGAGGAGACATGGGTGGCAGCGGTGGGTGGAGCGGGAGATCTTTCTTCTGGGTTTCAGACGAAGCTTTTGATGCTCTAGAGGTGGGAAGTGAATTCAGCAAGTGGGATGAACACGGTGTACGTATAACGTACGGATTTTCTACAAACAGTTACATCATCTACCAGTTCTGTTTCAATGTCTCTGGAAGTGGGAGATGACTTGTTACCATACAGAATACACCACAGGCAAAAATGAAACTTCAGGCTTCACTGGCCGTTAGATGCCACACCTTCAGCTGCCAGCATGGTACAAATTGGTTCTCAAGTAGGAACAAGCCTTAAGGACTTGCCCCTGGAGTAAAGACTTGCAACCAGAATACCAGTATGTATCCCTTCAACACAGCCCCTTTTCACTGGAAGGAGAGAGGTAATTACAGCAAGTAAAATCCCTGGGGCAAATCACTCACTACCAGAAATGAACTACAAGCACTGCCCCTCTCTCCCCACAAAGACCAGAGAAGGTATCTTCTGTGGTCAGAGTGACTCACCCTGACACCTGATTCTGTACGTGCTTCCAATTAAACTGAGATGTTCCTTTAAGGCTTACCCAGCTCAACTAGACAACACTGGTGAAGTGGAGAGGATTCAAATGAGAGAGCCTTAAAATGCTTTTAAACAGCAGAGACTATCCCATGCAATCATATGGTGGCCTATCACCATGCAGAGTAGAGGGGGAGGAGAACCTCCCTCGACCTGCTGGCCACACTCTTCTTAATGCCCCCCAGGAGACCATTGGCCTTCCTGGCCACAAGGGCCCATTGCTGTCCCATGGAGAATTTTGTCTATTGGGACTCAAAGGTCCTTTTCCATGTTGCTACTCTCTAGCAGATCATCTCCTAAGATGACTGTAGTGGAGAAGGGTACAAAGCCATTTTCTGGACTAGGCTCTGCATGTTTTTACCCCTGTACAAATCTGGGACAGTCAGTGAAAAGCCTGGTGGCACTGTGGCACCTTGGTTTGGTGAGAAAAAGGGAAAGCTGCCTACCCACGTGCTTCTGGAGCATCCCAGTTCAGCAAGGTGAGAAAACAGAGCTCTGCAATATCCACCCCGTTCACCTCTGTGTTCTCCGTGCCCCCCAAAACACCACACAAAGGAACACCTCACCATCCCACTAGTGCATCTCCTGAAGTGCCTCATCTACATGGGTTTTGAACCCCTCCAGGGATGGTGACTCCACCACCTCCCTGGGCAGCCCCTTCCAGCACCTGACAACACTTTCAGTCAAGAAGCAGCCACTCAATTTGTCTGCACCTCAGTTTCTCCATGTGCAAAACGCCTTCTCATTGCTCCCTCACCTTACAGAGACTAAGAGCTTTAAAGACATGTGAAGTGTCATGAGTCTGATCCAAAGCCTTCTGCTGCTTCCCACGCAGTGAGAGCACAAAATGCCCCAAAATAAGCCTGAGGGCAGAACCCAGAACGTGGGAGACAAGAGCAAAGAAAAAGAACTTCCTAGAATTGTAGAATGTACTGGGTTGGGAAAGGACCTTTAAAGGTCATCTAGTCCAACACCTCTACAAGGAGCAGAGACATCTTCAACTAGATGCCAAGTTCTCTTGCTATCCCCCGAACTATCGTGCAGAACGAGGACACGTGGACCAGCTGCCACCTCCCAGATCATCCAGGGCCAGCATCTGCTGGCAGATTGCCACCACAGTGGCCTGGAAAAGGAGAAATGACTCCTGCCATCCCAGAAGGCAGACAGTCTGCCACACTGTCTGCAACTCAAACTACGCATCGTCTTTATTTTTATTTTTTTTTTTTGCACAAATTTCATTTCCCACCCCTGCTCTGAAAGCCAGCAGTGGTCACCTCCCAGCTCAGAAGGCAAAGTAGCACGGGCACAACTGGCAATGCAGTTTCTTGCAGCATAACCAGACCTTTTTGGGTTTTTTGGAGCTACACGAAATACGTGGCTCAGAAGCAGGGAGAGCTGCAAAAGCTGGACGAGGTGGGGGTTCCAAAATGAAGCCTTCATTCCCATCTCAACTGTTGAAAATCAGGACCAACTCTTGCAGCAGTTTACTTCTGCAGCAGTGTAAACCAAGGATGGGAGGACAACCAGCCAGCAAAACAGTCAGCTTATGTTTGACTGATTCAGACCATAATTCTCAGGGAGAGGAGAAGAGGTGACACCCAAGAATAAAAAGGTGAACGAACACATTCCCATAGCTGTGTGGTTGGTTCCAGGATGTACAGACAGACTTTCAGAAGACAAACCATGTTATAAGCAAATTCAGGAGCGTAAGAACAGGAGATATAACTCCTCACCTTAACCTTTTTTAAAGCCAGACTTGGTTTCATGCACCCCTTCTGCCATCCCACCCCTGTATACTCACTTCAATTTACTGGAGTCTGTGTTAGCTGATTTTGTTTCTTTTTCTGATTTCATTTTCTTCCTATCAATCTCCTCCTCCACTTTCCTCTAGCAGGAAATAAAAAGAAATTAAAAAAAAGAATTAAAATCACTCAGGTTTTGAAAGTTCACATAAAGCACAGACTGACACAGCAAAGTTTGATCGATTCTGGATAAAAACAGAAAAGAGATCGGGACTGAGGGAAGTGGAAACCCAGAACACAGTGGATATAGATTCCTGGCTCCCTGACAAGCATCCTAAAATGACATTTCATCTGCTTTTGTTTGGATAGATGAATTATTTCCTACTGGAGGAGACAGAACTGCTGCTGATGCTAACAGCAATGAAAATGAAGGCAGGTCCATTGCTGAAATTAAGCATTTCATCTGTTCTGGATGGGCTTTTTTTTCCTCCTCCTTGGTAGGAATCATCTAGAAATTGGGACTGCTCCTGGCAAAATCATCACCTGCACCCGGTCGTGTTTCCTCGTACACCTGACCAAAGGGAAGGGAAAAACCCAAACCCGCATTCACAGGAGAGTTAGATCACTCAGACGTGCAGGGTTCTTTGGTTTTGTTAACAAAATATCTGATAGAGGTGAAATTTTAAGTGGCAAAAAGCATCCCAGGACTTTGTCTCTCTCTTCCCAAGAGTACATCCAGCTTTATGTCACCGGGATGGAGCTCGGCAGTGGGCTCGGGGCAAAGCTCCAGAGCATCTAGATCATGTCCTTAAGCTGCTTCTCAGCTTGAGCTCCACACTGCCACAGGAGATGTCTGACAGCTGTGCCTGACCTAGCTGGCTGCCGTGGAGCAGGAGCTTCCAAGGACACGGATGCTCGTTGACCTAACACAGACAACGCGGCTCCGAGCTGGGTCCTCCTGCAAGCAGATTGCAAGCGAAGACGCGTCTAACGGCAACGAGTCCCTCTCTTGGGTCTTTGAGCCAACAGGAGAAGTGATGGATTTACTACCTGTTTACCCTCCTCCAGCTGCTGGGCAAGAAGACTTGCCAGGGTCTCTCAAGTTCCTTCACCGTTTGCCTGCTCTTCTCAATCCACCCCCACAACCACGGCAGGTTCTTAGACAAGACTAAAGGAAACCCACGTGGGAACCGAGGTTGCTCGCCAAGCCACCTGCTTTGTGAGGAGGACCAAAAAGGTGCAACCAGGCCCTGAGGAACCCCTAGTGAATAACTGCTCACCCTAAGGCCAGCAGCCCAAACCACTCGTGAGCAACAATCATCTCAGTTCAACAAAAGGCCGTCTTGTAATTCAAGAGAAAACAACTTTTATGGCCAAAGGACTCTGGGAAGCTCCTTACTGGAGACGTGCCTTTTTTAAGCCTTTAGCATCGCTGTCAGAACCACAGCAGCTCCAGGGGACACAGATGGGGGTGGCCCAGGTTGGTTCTGCCTCTGTCAACCCACGTTGTAATGGGTGGCACAGGTGACTGCACGGCCTGGGAGGTGCTTCAGATACCGTGCTGCTCTTGGAGAAGTCACGGGGGACAGGATGGGGTGGGAAGGGGGGGGACACTACAGCCCTACAAAGCTCTGCTTGGGTGGAAAACTGGAGAAAACCACAGATGGTACCAGAGGGCTGACTGGCCACACGTCAAAAGCTCCACCAACATAGGAGGGATGGGGTTTTTGATGTCTGAGAAAACCAGTATTTCAGGGAAACACAGCAAAAAACATTTTCAAGCACCAAAGTACTCGTTAAGCTTACTGGACTTTTCTTTTCCAGGGCTTCTCAGCCAGGGATTTGTGACCAGCAAGAAACATCTCTGGGCAGTTTTGATGCACGTTCCCTTTAGAATTTTCCTAACAGCTTTACGGGAGGGAGCTTAACGGGTCCACTCCCCAACTGTGAAGCAGAAACGAACTCTCCGCCTGGGTTTTTCAAGCACCACCTTGGCTCTTGTACAAACCCCACCTCCACCTCTCACCTTCCTCTTTTGAAGAGCCTTGTCAGGAGTGTCCGTGGTTTTCCTCTCCAAGTCCTGCTTCTTTGCACCAGGGAGCTCCTTGGCATCTGCTCTCTTCTGGTGACTGCCTTTCCCGAGGGGCTGGGGGACTCTTGACAGAAGAGGAAGATGGATTTTCACCATGAGGGACTGAGGGGTGGAGGAGTCCCTCACTGGAGACAGCAACTTATTCTCCCTGACAAGCAAGGGAAGCTTCTCCTTGGGAAAATCCTCTCTGGTGACCACAGCAGGCCTGTGGCCGCTAGTCCTGGGAGGCGTCGAGCCCTGGCCTTGAGGAAGAGGACTGAGAGCAGCGTGCTCCTGGGCACTGCCAAGCAAAACACCCCTGACGAGCTTGGGATCCAAGGAAGGTTTGGCGTCGGTCTGGTGGGAGCTCTTGTGCTTTCTGGTCTCCGAGGGTTCTTGAGGTGCCAGCTTCGGGTCTTTCCTGCTACTGGATTTCGGCTTGGCTTTCGTTTTGACTTTCGGCTTGTCTTTGGAAGACTGGTCTCTGACCTCAAAAGGACCAGGCTCGCTTTCCACCTTCAGGCCTCCCTTGGGCCCCTCGTGCAGCGGGGCCTTGCGGGGTTTTTTGATACCCACGGTCTGCCTGGGCGAGGGCTCCCCGGCCCGCACCGGAGACTTCTGGCAGCTACGTTTGGTCGGCAGCTGAGGCTCCTGAGGAGCCCTGGCTGCTCGGCCGGAGCTCTTGTGATGAAGCTCCCTGGGCTCAGGGGGCTGGTGGGAGGAAGCGCTGCCGACACCCTGCTCCTTGCCTTCCTCGGGTCCGTCCCCGTGGGCGGTTTCACCCAGGCTCTCCGTCGGCGCTGCCGGTGGGTTCACCTTGGTCAGCCAGTTGTCGAGCTGCCACTTATTAGAAGTTGGTGCCTCGGGCTGCAGACAAAAAGAAAAAGGAAGGATGTGAGACTGAGGATTTTAGGAGCCGTTTCCATCCCAGCACAGCTTACCAGAACCCAGTGAAATTTCCCTCTGCTATTAAGAGTTTGAAGACCACGAGACAGTGGGGATGCTCTAGCATGTGCACATCACTTACTTCAGAAACACAGACCTCATTTTTGCATGAGTATGGTGCACAGCACTCCTGGATCTCTGCTTGTCCTACCTGTCGCTCAATAAGGGAACTCTCTACTTGAAAACTTCACTGAAGTTGACCCAGGGCAGGTTGAGGCTGGATCTCAGGAAGCATTTCTTTCCGGAAAGGGTTGTCAGGCGTTGGAATGGGCTGCCCAGGGAGGTGGTGGGGTCACCAACCCTGGAGGTGTTGAAGAACCGGGGAGATGATGTGCTCAGGGACATGGTTTACTGGTTTAGATAGGGCTGGGAGTAAGGTTGGACTGGATGATCTTGAAGGGCTCTTCCAGCCAAAACTATTCTATGATTCTATCTTGCTTGGGCACTAACCAACGTCGTTGCACCATCAGACAGCACATGAAAAAAGGTAGCAATTGTAAAACAAAGCTATTTACCAACAGAAATTGCATGGCTAGCACATCAAGTCCAATCTCTTCCAAGTCCTCTGCCTACACAACCCACCATTAGCTTCTCTCTGGGTCAAAGCAGGAGCAATGACCAGGGTCTGAAGACCTCTGGAGTCATGGGCAGATAACGTGGTTGCTACAAGCCCTGCCTAATCTAACAGTAGTCTGACAAATTCTAGAATCATGGAATTGTCAGGGTTGGCAGGGACCTTAAAGACCATCCAGCTCCAACCCCCCTGCCATGGGCAGGGACACCTCCCACTAGA
>WUAM01000357.1:274554-286282 GCA_024336885.1 Actenoides hombroni
AAGGCGGGAAAAGGGGGGAAAAAGAAGGCGGGAAAAGGGGGGAAAAAGAAGGTGGGAAAAGGGGGAGAAAGAAGGTGGGAAAAGGGGGGGAAAAGAAAGATTTAAAGAAAGGAGTACAAAAGGGAGAGGGAAATAAGAGTCCAATGTCCCTTCTATTCAGTAAATGATAAATATAAGGTTGGTATTCAAGAGCAAATGACAGTGCTACACAGATAGATATTTTCTTTTTACGATTTTCACCTCTCAAGGGCAGAGGATGAAATACATTTCTTTCTGGTTTACAGAATTCACCTGTCTGCCCACACCTGCCAGCAGAAAAGCTCAGCTGCCACGGAGAGAAGTCAGGAAAACATTATTTATCTACAACGGGCTTATTTCTGTCGTCCAAACTTCTTTCCAGGTATTTAGTCGTCACTGTATATTATGCAACAACGATGTTTTCACTAGAAATGTTTCCTGAGGTGAAGAGAGCTCAGTGACAGCAAGCCCACTGGGGACACAGAGGTATCTGTGTGTACCCTGTGCTTCCAGGACAAAAGAAACCCAAGACATCTGGGCTCCTTCCTGGTTTGGGGCTTTCAAAGTGGTTGCTTCCCAGTTTGTAGGTGAAGATGAGAGTTCAGTGAGGTCTCACCGGGTTCACATGGATGAAACTGCCTGAAAAACCAAGCCAAATCTTCAGTGTCCTCCTTAATAAGGCTTGAGGATTTAGAAATACTCTCAAACCAGCCTCACTTGCTTCTTGGTCAAGCCAAGTCCCTTGAAGACATCCCAGTCTTTGTCAATGAAGCGAGACAAGGGTGTCTGCTGGTGCTGTGGCTCTCCCAAAGACATCAGAAGAGAGAGTGGCTTTCAAAGCATCTCTCTGTGCTGGAGCAAGAGATAAATCCTGCTGCATTAAGAGAAGGGCTACATCTGAGCTTCACGTGCGCTGTTATTTTCAAATCTTCTCACAATAAATTTCAAGAGACCGGGGTGAGATTTGAAAGCAAAAGTTTTTTAGCTGGGGAAGAGGGGAAAGAGCTGTTGGGCTTCTTTATGTGAAAGCAAAGTGAGCCAGCACACAGTTAATCCACGTTGGATTAATTCACTCCCCAGTGAATCTACTTGTCTATTCAGGCTGGAAGGCTTAACTTGTCAGTGTTGTCATGAACAGAAGCTGTCAAGAAGGAATCCACAGCTGCAGGTGACACATGCCTTAGAAATTCAATTAGCCAAAAAAACCAAAACCCAAACCCCACGGGGTAGAAGAAATAGCTTTCCTAAACGATGTCAAGGGAGATCACGGGAGAAACTGTACGTGGCATGTGGCTCTTCAATACAGAGCTGGGGCTGAAGAGTTTAAAGAAAATGAGAAAAAACGTGCTCCCAGTTGGTGGGAGGAAGAGAGAAGAGGAGCAAGGTTTCTGCTAGTCTAGACCTATTCACTGCCAGGGTCACAGGAGCCTCCCCACAGCTCCTGTTTCAGAGTACAGATGGAGTAACAAGAAGGGATCTCCTTGTAGCGAAAGAATCATGAAGGAAAGAACCACTTCTTCACTGCCTGGTGAAACAGCAGTTCTGATTCCGGCCATTCCCTTCCCCTCAAGTTTCCTAATGAGTCTCCTAAACACCACACACTTGCTCATTGTGAAGCCACTGGACTTCAGAGCAGGGCCCAAACATAGGAGAGAGATGCTTTCTGAGGTCTTCAGACCAACTCCTCAATCCATCTGCCACCTGCCCTGTACTTTCAAGCGAGAGCCAAAGAAGAGGCCAATCGAACCCAGTCTCTACCACATGCTGCCTATGATCTCTAACCATAGAATCAAAGAATAGTTTGAGCTGGAAGAGCCCTTCAAGATCATCAAGTCCAACCTTACTCCCAGCCCTATCAAAACCACGTCTCTAAGCACAATATCTCCCCAGCTCTTCAACACCTCCAGGGATGGTGACTCCACCACCTCCCTGGGCAGCCCATTCCAATGCCTGAAAAGCCTACTCAAGATGGAAGGAGAACTAGACACACACACACACACAAAAAATAAATCCATATTCTCAGAAGTTTTCTTCCCTCTGGCAGGAGGATTATTCCAGTAGTAGAAGAGCAACACCATTATGTTCAGAATCACAGTAGCTAATCTGCAGTACCCTGCACTCAACCTTCTGGCAACCAATTGAAATGTCTCCACCTGGAAAAGGGCAATCCATGAAAATGATCAAACAAGCAGAATGGAAGACAAGAAAGCCCCTGAAGACAGACATCTAAGTGCAAATTGAAGCTGCAGATTCTAACTGAAGATTGAAATCTAAGCCCCAACACATTATTCAGGGTATCACTTTGCCCTTTTCCTTTCCATCAAACTCCACAAGCAACATACGAATCATAGCAAGGGAAGGAGCCTCTTCAACCATTAAACCTGTCACAGCCTCCCTGAGAAAAATCAAGACAAGCATTGCATTTTTTCACTCTCCAAAAAGAGATCTCAGCAAAAACCAACACCAAAATGCACCTTCTAAACACGGTAACGCGCGCACGGCCATCATTGCTGCTGGTAGCCTCCTCCCCTCCATGTCTTCTTCTCCCACAGCTGAATTGATGCTGCCAGCACCAAAACTCCCCAATAATTGCACTCACCTCTATGGGCTCAGAAGGGATTTCCAATTTGGATAGTTTGGCTTTGGCGTGGGCCTTCAGATCGGAGATTTTTTCATAGGGTTCTCCATGGTATTCCTCCAGGACAGGTTTGAGCTCCGGGGAGTCAACTGGGGCCTGATCTTGGCCATCCATTGGTCTGACGTAGGCGGTTGGTTTCTGCTGCATTGCACTGGTTTTTGATGGCAACGGTGGGGGAAAAGACTGAGAGGAAGGCTGAGTGGTGCTGGTCAGGTTAACGGCCGAGCTGTCCCAACTTTCCTTCTCCTGGGATCCTGCCACTAGGTCCTGAGATGCTTTCGTTTGACTGTAGGTCGGTCCGTGACTTTTGCTGCTATTCTGTGACCTGGAATTGATATGCTGGCTGGAATGTACGGGTGACAAGGGTGCCACAGGAGAAGACAACGATGGCAGCAACGGAGAAAACCCCAAGAGGGAGACCTGTGGTTCATTGGCGCGACCTTCACCGACGGCACGCCGGTCGTTTCTCTTGTGGTGAAAATCCGTGCAGCCTTCCTGGCCACCACGACTGTGTTCTTGCCCTTGGCTCCGACGGCCGGCTAAGCCGTGACTCTTGGCGTGCATACCCGAAGCTGGTTCTGTTCTTGGTTGTGCCTTTTGGTAGCGAACGGAGCGGCTCGGAGGGGGTGGTGCTACAACCGCAGGTCCCATGGGTGGATGTCGGGTCGCGCCGTGGAATGAAGATGGTAAGGTATGGCTGGTCTTTTCAGGGACGTACGGGCGATCGAGCTTTCCTTGGGGGATCAGAGGAGAAACACTTTTTGGAATCCCTATGAGTTCCTGATGGGATTTGTTGCTGATTAACTCCTTGACCTCCTCGTAATCGCCCAGCATGTTCTGAATTCGGCTCGACAACTCATCTTCTTTATTAGTCTGCAACAGAAGAGCAGAGAGGTGGAATCTTAAAAAGCAAGGACCCCCCCCAACCCAAGAGATCCAGCTCAAATAGAGACGTTCTTCAGGATCTTGTTTTAATCACCATGCATCACCACAACCACCAGTCAGGCAAGCTCATCTTGACCCTTGCATGCAGGCTCTCCAAAGAAAGCGGGACTTCTACAGCCAGTTTTAGTTCTTCTGAACCAAAGGAACAGTCATCATACTTTTCAGCTTCAGACCAGTTTCAACCACAGCTGCAGACCAGACAAAGCAACCAAACTGATCTTAAGCATTCTTCCTCAAACTCCCAGACTACAGGAGGCCCCCAAATGAATCTGCCCAGCTCAGTCTGTGCTGTGCTTGCATCATCTCCAGGGCTTCAAGCCCATATCCCGATGACTTTAAGCAGAGAGCAAGATGTTTGCCTGTATCGTGCTCGAGCCTGCTGTACTGCATGCAGAGGCCACAGCTCTTCTCTTCCACCCCAACCCCTCTTTCCTCCTCTTCCTCCACCACACGCTTCCCCTACCATTACCTTGTAGGGCTCTGCAAAGAGGGGAGTCTTATCAGAGAACTTGTCTTTCTCCTGCAGAGCCTCCTGATTCCGCCTTTCTTTCTCTCGGATACGCAGTAAGTTTCTGTCCTCGTTGTACAAGCTTTGGGAAAGAGAAAAAGGAAGGATGGTTAACACTTTACACCCAGAAGTATCAAACCCTGTGCAGAAACCGTGGTTTTCAGACAGCGGTGAAAGTAATTTTGAGATCCACACAGCGGTTGTAGCCGACAAACCGGTTCTGTCAACTATTGGCCACACCACGAGGTGACACACGAGGCACAGCATTTCTACTCCTGATAGCAAACGTCAAGAAAGCTGGGAAGGAGAAGAAAAAAAAACTAAACAACCAAAAACCAAACTATCCATCCATGTAATTGTGAAACACAAGTTGAGAAGTCACCGGTGCGGGCGATAAGCGCCTGAGCTGCCAAATCCAGTTGCAACGGTCAGTATGAAAATGACCTTTTTTGTTCTCCTCCAGACTTTTGCCCCAACTCTTCACCCGAGAGTAAAAAAAAGGAATGGGCTGTTTTGAAGGTATTGCTGCTTTCAGAGAGCAAACTTTGCCCAATTTATAAACAGGCGTGGAAAACTTACTCCCTGCTTTAAACAGACGTTTGGAAAGCTGCTTGCCTGGCAAACCATTTAAAGCAATCGTGTCAATGTGTTTCAAGGGAAGGTCTCAGAAATTTGGAACCCACCAGGCTGAATCCCCCTGTTCCTCCTCAACCACATATGCCTGCACTCCAGTCGGCAAGCCCCACGTCAAAACAGCAATAATGGTGTCACAGACTCACAGAATGGTGGGGGTTGTGAAGGAACCTCTGGAGCTCATCGAGTCCAACCCCCCTGCCAGAGCAGGGTCACCCAGGGCAGTCCACACAGGAACAGATCCAGGGGGGGGTTGGAAAGTCTCCAGAGAAGGGGACTCCACAACCTCTCTGGGCAGCCTCTTCCAGGCTCTGCCACCTTCACACCAAAGAAATTCCTCCTCACATTGAGGTGGAACCTTCTCTGCTCAAGTTGATCCCCATTGTTCCTTGTCCTATTGTTGGGCACCACTGAAAAGAGCCTGGTCCCTTCCGTTTGACACCCACCCTTCAGATATTTACAGACATTCATAAGGTCCCCCTGTGTCAAGTGCACAGCAGGATGACACCATGGGAAACCAGATCCTTTAAACTACACCTTCTCCGTGCAACAGCCCTGCAAAATAAGGGAATCTACTGCTTTTTTCTAGATATTTGGGAAGCAAGGGCATGCAGGCATAGCAGATGTAGGCGTAGATATTGCCTCTCCTCCTTCTACTCTACTACAGTCTACTGCATGCATACAATCCCTATACTCTTCCTAGTAGACTCAAGTGTCCCAGTTTAGAAGGGAAGAGCCTCATCTTCCCCACCAGTGATGTTTTCTCAAATATCACCCCCATCACCACCTTCTGAAAGTTTACTCATCCCTAAAGGAGAGGTAGAGGACTTTTTTTCGCTGGCACAGTTAATCAAGAGGTCTAAGTATTGCAGGGGTGGTTTCCTGACTCAACCTGAGCTCTGGAAAACGCTTCTGGCAAATGATACGGAACCGCAGCAAGAATGCACTTGTGCCACTCAGAAAAAAAAAACCAAATAAACAACAACCAAAAAAAAACCATATTAGGGGTTAGACCGTGCACGTTTAAAAATAGTTTCCAACTTTGTTAGCGCTGAACTGTTTCCAACCCTAGCAAAAGAGAAGTTTCCAGTCAGCTCTATGCACCCTGCTTCTGTAAACGGTGCGAACAATTAAAAAGAAAAAAAAAAACAAAGGGGAAAAAAATAATAAAAAAAAAGGCAATCAGAGCACTGATTCAGTAAATATACACAATCCTTCCTCTGCAAACAACACCTAACAGAGGTGTTTCCTCTGGTGGCCTTTGGAGCCAGCAATTGCAACCCCTATAATCAGCTGGTTGGGCAGCAGTTGCTCCGTGTGCGCCAGGGAAGCTTTGCCCGGTCAGATATGGGAGACAACAACAAAAAATGAGGGGGGATTATAAGGTAACTGAGAAGCGATCTTGGCTCCAGGTACTAATGGCAACTGTATGCAGGAGAAGGACTCTCCGAGGGAACGCGTTTCGAGTTGACAGCGTTTTTTAAATGTATCTGTTCAAGTTACCTGGAAAAGTTTTAGGGAATGAAACAACACTTCCCAAGCATTCCAGGATGTTAAAAATTATCCTGCCAATATCCTTAAAAAAAAATAAATAATCCCCTTCATGGTGAGCATGAAAACAACCACGAAAGATGGTTTTATTGGCGAAGACGTTGGCTTTTGGCATGAAGGAGACCTCTGAAGCCTCCTCTTCACCAACCGGTCACACCCCGGCCCAGGGACAGGAACACAGATGCCAACTGTAGAATGAACTTTGGGTTTGGTTTTTTTTTTTATTGATGGGTACAGTTTAATGTAGATCAATCAGCTCCTCTTCTTCTGCTGCTCCTTAGACCTTTTCCCCCCCCGGCAGCACTTGAGCCAACAGAGTGGGGAGAGCAAAGGACCAAAACCACTGCCCTTGGGGGCAGTTCTTTCTTCTTGCCATTTCCCAGCCTCTCTACCCTTAACAAGTTACACCAGTTTCTTGCAAGGATTCTGATGTGTTTGGACTCATCTTACTGGAATCAGGTTCTCAGCCCCAGTTCTCCCCCTGCCCCCTGACTTTGTCTTTTGGAAGCTTCCACCAAGTAAGTTTTTGAAGGTCCAAAAGGTCCAATTTCCCATCGCCCAACAGGACAATGAGTTTTAACTCCTTGAGCATCAGCATGTTTTGACCCTGTCAGTTCTTCAGCCACAATTTTCATCCTTCGATAGTCAGAGGGACACACAGGAAATTAAAAGTCCCAAAGGGAATTTACTTTTTAGAATGGTGATAACTGTGTTCAGGAAAGCAAAGCTCCTTCTCCTGCTTCGGTTCTCTTGCTACACGGGGCACATTTCGGTCTCCACATCCCTGGAGACATCTCAACCTGCCTCGTTACTATTTCTATCTTGATCCAGACCAGGAAGGGCCAGTTAGTTTTTAACAGGGTGCTTTTGAATACAATCACAACTTTAAATATACATACTTGGGTTTGTTTGTTTTCTCCCTGGTATTTATTGAATTACTCATGGTGTTGGCCGGAGTACACGCGGATATCACGCTGGCTTTCCCCAAAATAAACGTTGAGGGAAATTCTTCTCTGCAATTCTTGGGATCCAGGCCTCCCAGAGACAAGCTGTTGAGCTGGCATAGCTCGCTCCTTCAAGCCCAAGATGATAAGAAATCCAAATGGTTTGAAATGTTCCTCTAAGCAATATGGAAGGAAACAGCCACGGCCAAGAGATTCTTCTGAAATGAGCCAATCTCATTTCTTCTTTCCCAGGAAAGAGATTGCTCTCTTCCAGAGAAAATACGTTAACAGCCACGAGGTTGAACACAAAGCTCTTGGGGAAGATGGTCAAGAGAAACTTCTCTTCTACCAGAACCATTCCCAACCTCTCCAACTACCTCAGTTACCTTGCAAAAACTACTGTCAGACAAGAGTCTACCTCGTCGTTTTATAATGTGCATTATTTAGTAAGGCAAACGCAGTAGCATTTGATCTTTCCTGGTGCTCTGCTGTGGTCGTTGCTATAAAGCACTGAGGACTTGGGGTCACAGCCTCTGCACACTCTAGCACCCTTATCTTGGAATGGCTTCACTATACCTTAGTAATCCAAAAGTGTGTTCCCCCTGCTTCGCTTCTTCACGTAAGGTTTATTAGCAAGGAGATAAAACGCAGGCAATGCTTCCCATGGAGCTCAGTAACAAGCTGGGGATCATTTCCACGTGCCAGATGGCTTGACGTGGAGGGACAGTGGGGATCCACACGCTCACCCGTGTTCTCCCTTGGGGTAATCAACCCCAATTCCCCCAGTGAATAGGGGAATATGGTTGCTGGGGGAAAAGGGCAGGAGCCATAAGCCATTCAAATGACTCACCTCGCAGGAAACTGCAAACCAGCACACAGCTATCAGCAGTAAACCAAGACTGAAAAGCATTAGTGAGGATCTACAAATATCGTGTGTACCTCCCTGACTGGAAGAGCACTGAGAGGCTACATCACTCCTGCTGTCAGACAAGGGGAAATATTCTGTGTTTCATTTGGTTGTTTCAACTTGCAGAGCAGAAGAGTGAGCCAAAGCCCACTGAAAGAGGCAGGAAAAGTCTTACTGGTTTCAGTGGACTTTGTGTTGGGCTTTGTATTCTTTAGTTATGCACAACAGGCCTGAGCAAACCTATGGCAAAAGGAGGGGGAAGTCATCAGTGGGACACTATACATCAGCTCACAAGGTTCAGCTTCTGCACCTTTCGAAAATATGACATAAGAGACAACAAAAAAACAACAAAAAACCCACAAACAAACAAAAAACTTGACAACAACAACAAAAAACCCAATCAAACAAAAAAAAAACCACAAAGAAAAAAAACACCGAACAACAAGAAAACCCCCACAACGCCAAAAAAACCCCAACAGCTAACAACAAAACAACAACAAAAAAAGACAAGCAAATAACCCTTCCCCAAACAGCCAGCCCTTCAAATATTCAAAGTTGAATTGATTTCATAAACAGTAGCCATAAACCAAAGCACTAACACAATATTGCTACTCGTGGATTGCATTCTCTTCACCCTAACATCAAGCTGGAATTATTAAGACAAACCAGCAGAGGTCTGTGCACATACATGAAGGTGTAAATGTTTCCTGGAAAGGAGGGGAACAAGAAAGGAGGTGACAGGTTGGAAGAAACTGGGGAAAACCTCATGGACCATTTTTATTTGATCTCCCAGGATAAAATCTGCTGTCAGCACTGGCCGAGTAGGGTTCTGCTCCAAACGTTTTGCCTTGCTCTGCAGATCTCGGAGCAAGAGAAGCCCAGAGCTTGCAAGGAGATGAAAAGCTAATGAGAGCAATGCCAAAACAAACCCCAAACCACATATTCTGACCCTGCAAATTGTTTTCTCCTCAAACCCTGTGCTACGTCCCCGTGGCTGATGGCTATCCTTCCATTTCTAGGCTGGCAAGCGATCCAACGCCCAGCAGTCGAGCTGTTTTGCACAGAGGTTCTGATTACATTGAGAAGAAAGGAAAATCCTCAAGGACTCTAACTTGTGCCTCTTGAAACAATAATATTGGTGATGAGAAATAATTCTCTTTCCTATACGTATCCCAGCATAGAATGTAAACCATCTCACATGCTGCCTGCTGCAAGACCAGACCTCTAAAGGGCCTTTTCTTCCCCTGAACTTTCCTTGACCCCAAGCTCTCTTCCCAGCAATAAATTCTTTCTTAAAGAGTGTGTGAAAAGAAAAAGAGGAGGGATGGAGAGGGAGGGGATGGAGAGGGAGGGAAGGGATGCTGCCTTTCTGCCACAAGGGCTGGCTACCTGGTCAGCCAGGCAAGGGGTCATCCTCCTTCTTTTGGCTGTTCAAGTTCAACACCCTTTCTGAACCAGATCAAACCAAGTTTCATTTCAAGTTTTCCTCCAACTTCAGTGCAGGTACAGTTTTAAAAGCAGAAGGATAAAGAAATAAACACCGAGGAGCTACTTATTAGGGTCATGCAGTCGAGCTGATCAGCCCCCTCCTTCCTCTTCGGTCACAGACAAGCCCTTAAAATACCTGAAGGCAACAGCTAAACCTCATTTAATTTGTATTTTAATTCATAATTTTATCACGTAGGTGTCACAATTCTGCGCACGCTGCCTCATCTCATACCCAGGAGCTTGGATTTAAAACCAGCTAAGCTGTATTGCACTAGGTGACATTCCTAATGCAGAGCAGAGGCATCTGCTATCTACTGAATCAGAGAATGGATTGGGCTGGAAGGGACCTCTAAAGGTCATCTAGTCCAACCCCCCTGCAATAAGCAGGGACATCTCCAACTAGGGCAGGCTGCTCATCAAGCCTGGCCTTGAATGTCTCCAGGGATGGGGCCTCAACCTGCTCCATCATTAATGTATGCAATAGCTTCAGTCATTTCAACAGCAAGTAAGGTGATGTTGATCAGTGGGATGCAGAAGACCCCAACTGTTAAGAGCTGGGCAGACCACACACTTCCCAGTGAGCAGCTCTCCTCTGTGTACCACACAGTTCCTATGACAATCCACTCCTAACTCTGCATGAGTAGGAAAGGTAAAGACTGATTATTTTTCGTAAGAGTTTTAATTTACTTATTTTTTTTAATCTTTTTCTCAAATTCTGCCTACTTAAAAAAAAATCCATAAGCCTTAAGGAGCTTGGATGAAAATATCAACACCAAGAATTACTTATTGAATTCAAGACAGGCTGATTTGTTTTCAAGTTGACTCCAAACAGAAAGTCTCCTCTGAGTGACAAACACTTCAGCTTTCTGGACCCACCAAACAGTCTCTGGGCCACCTACACCTTTAAACTCACACTGCTAAAAAAAAAATACAACCCCCTTATTTTCTGTATTTTCCTGACTTCCAGCAAAGCCTAAATAAGCAAAATTAAAACACAGTAAACCTAATGCTTAAGCCCAAAGTACTCCTTACTAAGAACCAGGAGATGAACTTAAATCAACTCCCTAAACCAAGGAATTTACAGCATTATTGGATTAATTACATTTCATCAGACCCCCAAACCGAGACGACACGTAAGCCAATCATGAGCCATCTCCAAAATGATCCAGCAGCCCCAGGTCTCGCAGGGAAAAGTGAATTTCAATGAGTTACACAATTTTCAGGGGAACTTCAAACAAACTTGGGCCAGCTACAGTGCTTGTAGTGCAATGGCAGACATGGGAGGTGTGAAACAAAACCGAATTTCTCCGTCCTTTTCCCTCTGAAGGAAATGCAGCTGGTTTCTCAGACCTCTGTGTAACATGAAAGGTTATTCCTTGGAGACAAAACATGCATTGGAGGATCACTTGTTCTCCGTTTCCATAAACATTTGGACAATGGAATTATGTTGTTTTCTCACTGACCAGAACATGACTTTCATTTCACACGTGTAAGAACGTACGCACCGTCATATTTTCTCTCCAGTATCTAACTCAAAACTTCTAACACACACACCTAATGCCATTTCCTTTCCTCCATACTGAGAAATTTAAGAGAAGTTAAAGTTTTTCAGGCCTGAAAACACAGGCATCCTTTTTGAGTTACACACCACCCCCACCCCCCCACCCCCCCCATATCTTCAATGATGTTTGCTTAATAGCCCAGCAGCTGGAGAGGAGGAAAGAAAATGATCAAGGCTCAGGTATTTGAGATGCAGGAAGAAGATACTATCACTATTACTAAATGCTTAGAGAATATATGTTTTGATTTTAAAGGACAATTATTTAAAAATACAGTGAAATAACTTACTACCTCACACAGAGCTATAAATTGCATTCTTTTTCCTTTTTTTTGTTGTTGTCGTGGTTTTGTTTCTCAGCACAGGGAGCAAAAGTTTTCTTTCTCAGCATAGGGAGCAAAAGAGAGCGTTAAAAAGCACAACAGAAGCAAAATGATGTTATTTTCTGTATTTTGGGGTGAACTGTTTCCTGATAGCCTGTTTTGTTTGTCCATTTCTACCCCATAAAAGAACTTCATTTATTATTATTAATATTATT
>WUAM01000357.1:295094-306974 GCA_024336885.1 Actenoides hombroni
TTCATTTCCTTATTCTCCCCTATTCATTTCCTTATTCTCCCCTATTCATTTCCTTATTCTCCCCTATTCATTTCCTTATTCTCCCCTATTCATTTCCTTGTTCTTCCCTCCTCAGTAGCCAGACTAGGATTGGGAATCCAGCCATCCCCCTTCTGATCCAACTCATCAGCCCATACAGGTGGTGACAAAGCAGCAAACTTCCAGTCAGGACTTACAAGGAAGTATGTTTTTATATCTGTTCTTTTTCCTGTTCTCCTTTGCTTGTCCAACCAAACACTGATCCAAAGGTTTTAACTCCTGAAGGTTCTGTAAAGAAGCCAGAACACGGGCATTAGAAAGTGCTGAAGGGTAACAAATGTTCAGAGAAGTTAAGCAGCAAAGTCTTGAACAGAATCACTGAAAAAAAGAACAACAGTCAACCAAATCCTAATGTGGTTATGAAAAATATCCTTCAATATGAAAAATATCCTTCACAGGAAAGAATCTAATTTCTAATTTTCATTAAGAAAACTTCATCCAGCTATGAAAATGAGACAAACAAACAAAAAACCCCACAACTATTCTCCAGTAAATATTTTATCTCATTCTCCTAAAAAAAGATGTTGTAACATGGTTGACTTCAGACTTTGGCAAGGCTGTTTTCACCTTCTGCAGCTTGATTTTTGCAGCTTTTATTTACTTTCTCTATGCCTGTTCACGTCCTATTCACTTGGTAATTTACCCGAGGTAAGAATGATGGAAAACACATTTCAGAATGGAATTCCCAGTTCAAACTAATCTTATCAGCAGCTAGTGGGGGAGACAAGTCTTTGATAAAAGAAGTCTTTTCATCCCTTTAGAGTTGCAAATTAAAGAGCTGTGGTATTTAAGGCAGTAATGACCAGCTCTTCTACTTCTGTTTCATAGCAGGGAAAAGGACAGAAAGGACAAAATGATGACTCACTTCAATCTCTTTGGAAGGGACTCCCTGTTCCAGCAAGCCACGCAACATCCTGATCACTGACTTCAGTTTGGCTCCTGAGTACTTGCCTCCAGGGAGCACGGTCACAGTAGGGAGGGCAGAGATCTCTTCATTTGTCACTGAAGGGCAATCTAGCAGAAGAACAAGATTGATTAACAGAAATGCAGAAATAATCAGCTAAAACTAGGGAAACTTGTTGGATTTTCTCATTGCTGTTCAGCACTGTGCTCCCCGTTTTCTCTAGAATCCCTCCATACACCAGAAAGAATACACAGATAATCACAGAGCCACACTTTGGTTGGAAGAGACCTTCAAGGTCAGTTAGATGTTCTCTCAGTTTGAGAGGCAACCTCAAATTTCAGTAACAAAACCAGCACGGTGCAAAATCAGCTTTGATGTAATCCAGGACGGAAGGGAGTATTTTGCTGAACTTCCAATAAACACCACTTGTTTCAGCTTCAAATACAGTTTAAATGTAAGCTCTTCACACCAAACTGATGAGTGCACACAGGGATGAATTCAGAACTTTCCACTTAAAACATCACAGACTTGGGTTGTAGCGTTTAAAGCATCTTTCAAGTGGTAATGGTAAGATGGGTTAAACACACCTTTTTTTTTCCATTACAGGTTGCTTTCTGTCAGGCCTTCAGTTTCTCTGAAGCACCACAAAATGAATAAACCAAGAGTCTCTCTGGTATCACAACTAAAAGCTTCCTAAATCTACTGACTTAGGGTTGCTGAGCTGTTAGATTTCCCATTAGACCTGTCATTACACCTTCAAAAAGATAACCAGGACGTTTGGAAATTCACTTCTTTCTTTTTTTCCTATTTAATGGGCTCCTTAGTTTTCCACTGATTATTTGTTCAAGTTCTTGCCTTTATTTACATGGTCCTGGCTGACTGATTCAATTGGCAGTTCATCACTTCCCCACGTGATTTCATCTTCATCTACCTGGCTCAGAGGGGGGTGTGGAGATCTGTAAGAGGACAACGTAGGGAAGTTAAAAGAGAGCACCTAGAAACTACCAACGTATTTGCAATCTAAGCAAAAATTGCCAGTGAGTAATTTATAGCTACAAGTACTGGATCCATGCAGGTAATTTCAAAACTTCAACCCCCCCCAAACTTGCTAGAAACTTAATCAAAACATAAAAACAACAATAAAAAAAATACCATAAAACCCATAAATAAATAAAAAAAAAGACATGAATATACTTTGAAGCTTCACTTAGACTAAGGACTGAAATTATTTCACAAAGGAAAACGATTTGGGGAATTTCCAAAGTACAAGGTGATTGAAAGGGACAGCCAGTTCCTTGGCCAGGCATATCCTTAGTTTTCCATGCAGAAAAAATAAGCCCCAAGCACCCAAATGGGAAAAGATGAATCAGTGGAACTGCACGATTTAGTTTCTGTGCTTTAAAACCAGAAGCAGTAACGTTACTGAAGTAGTAACATCAGTGAAGCTTGTCAAGATTCAGCCATGCAAGTGCCAAATCATTAGTGCAAAGCTCCAAATAACTTAATTTGCAGTTTGAACACAGCCCAGTTACTTGCTATAACCACATGTCAAAGGAATAAACAGAACCAGAGCACAGTGAACCACAGAAAGCTGACCAGTATTCAGGCAAATCAGAACCTTTTAATGGGTTTTTACTTTCAAGCAACACTGGAAAAGAAGTCTTACCTTTCTGGCATAGGTTTTACTTCACAATAGTCTTCACAACCATTTACATGTGTTGGCTGGTGGAAGAAATATTTCAAAACATATTTAAGGACATAATTCTAACTCTTCCTCACTGTTAATTTTGAACAGTTCACAATTACATGGACCATTTCCAAAGGGCACCGTTAAGTTCAAAGCACCAGAAAACAAAATACTTTCCCCTTTCAGACATCTCATCAACCCAAAATAACAGAGGATGGGAACACTGAGCACTTGGAAGGAGGCTCTACTGCAGCAGGGCCAAAAAGCTATCTTAAAATCATTCCTGGCTCCCAGCTGCTGTGGAGTCATTTGGTTTTTCTCCAGTTGATTCCCTTTTTGTTGTCGTTGTTTGCTTCTAATATTTAAAAACCCTTTATGAGATCAAGTCTGCTAGTGAAAATGAAAACTTCTGCCTATCAAGGTACCATTCCTCTACAGAACAGAACAGGGCTTTACCTCTAAATGACTGGTGCTCCTATACATGCCTTCCTCAACAGATGATGGAGACTCAGCAGAGAAGGCATGCATAGGAGCACCAGTCATTTAGAGTTTTGCTTCCTTTTTGAGCAAAGTTTTGCTTCCTTTTTTGAGCAAAATTCCACAAAACCATTTATACTGAACTAGGCCAGCTTGCAAATTTCCCCTGCCATACTCAAGAGAATTTTCCTCCTGCATCACCTACAGCACCCAGACACGGAGACAGATTTCCTGCTCTGACTCAGCTCTACTCGCTGGACAGAAAGCTGCTACATCCAGGATGTGCTGGACAAGGTACAGTTCTGCTGCTCTGGAATATGAGGCAAAACCTGGGCACTGATGTAAAAGAGGACATGCAATGATGCAGGGGAAACCACATCTAGAAGTTAATTTAAGTGAATGAACTTATCTGAGCAAGATGCAGGAGGAAAAGAAATCTCCAGTCTCCAAGGTAAACAGTTAAGTCTAACTGCTTCTTTGAGGAGGAATCAAGGGAATGTTTTAGATTAAAAGCCTGAAATAACAAAGTAGTTTATGGTCACCCTTTCTGAAAGGGAGGGGGGGGAAGTGCTGTTGCACTTTATAGAGCCAAAATGACTCCATGTGGTGTTCTCTTCTGTAGTGAATTTATGATAATCCTAAACTGTTTAAAAAAATAAGTTTGTGCATCATTTACAGCTACTATGGACAAAGACATTTTCACTTCCAAAGCCTGTAAAATAATTTCCACCAGGTCTATGCCAACAAGGAAAATAATAAATTGAAAGAGCGTCTGAGAAAGCAAAATCATCAGACAAGTGTCTGCCAGCTTCTTGCCACCCCACCTCTGAGAAGTCTTCAGGTAAAGATGACCCGTCACAGTCTGTGTCTTCAGACTTATCTTCTGCCAGCTTTCCATTCATCTCTGCTGGAACAGGAAAAATCAGGAGATATAGCAGCAGGAAACCAAAAGATGCCCAGGAGCCAACTTCTTACAGGTGTGAATCCTGCTACACGTGTCTGGCACTACACAGGGAATACAGGTGCCAGAATAATCCAAGAAACACCTTTTAAGTCCCTTTGCTACCACTGTGTTGGAAAAGGAGTCTTACTGTAGAGGAGAAGCAGATTTTAGGCTTCTTCTTTTGGTTATTTTTAACTGGAATAGCTGTCATTATATGTGAGGTTGTTTGCATAACTGACAAGAGTATCTGTGCCACAGCTTAATGGAGGGACAGGCTCAAGCTAGGAAGTTATCAGATTTGATTCCCAAGTCAAGAGTGTTTCTGCAATTCAGTTACCTCTAGACCAGCAGGAGGTCTAAACTAAGATTCTACTTGCTCTTTATATTAACAAGACCTAATTAAGATGGGCTGGATAAAATCTGCCTTGTATCTGTTTGCTACAGCAGTTGCCTGATGATGGCATCATTGATACCCACTGGATCTTATGGATTCAATTCATCTTCAACTGCAAAGGTTGCTACAAAAAAAATGGCATTAGTGGAGCTCCAATGATATTCCTCAGCTGATGCCCTCATTTCTAACGTAATGACCAATGACAATAACCCAATGAACTTGAAGAGCAGCAAAAGAGATGAAGCAATTCTAACTTGGGAAGGTATATCTTGAGTTCTAGAAGGAACCTCTACAGGAGTAGCAAGTATCTTGCTTGAACTTTTGGAGTATTCCTATCTAGTGTGACACCACAAAGGAACAACAAATCCCACTCCATGCTGACTTTTGGGGTATTCATACGTAGTGTGACACCACAAAGGAAAGACGAATCCCACTCCATGCTAAATTTCAGGTAATAATAGCTGAAGAGATGGAATGAAGGAAAAGAAAGGGGTACAGACAGAAGCAGGTACTAAAAAAAAGTGGTAAAAAGCAGGCTGGCAAATTGTTTGGTTTTGAGCAATCTCAACACACATGCAAGTTGCACAATCTGCAAGCAATGAAACGTTGAAGAGCATTCCACAACTGTAGCTGTAGAACCAGGTACACCTAAACATCATGAATTCCACTCAAGAGAATTCCAGCAATGGATTCCAGATTACTTAAACCAAAATACAGATTTATCAAACCAGAACTTGACTTACAGAACTGCATCTGAACTTCCCTGGAATCAGCAAACAGTTGCCCGTGTTCTACTTGGGAAACTTTCAGAGTCAACTCTCCCTCTTGTCAAATCAACTCCTTACTTGGCACTTTGCTTCAAACAGTATTTTGCCCTTAACGATATGGTTTTGTAATGGCTCCTGTTACCTGGCAGGTGATATTCTGATGTGGCCTTCTTGAGATGTAGAAGACTCTGAGCCTCTGAAGCTGCATTATTACGATTTAAGAGGTTCTGGGCTTCCTCATCGACAACATCCAACAGATACTGGACAACTTCATTGTGATCATCCTCGTCGTAATCCTCATCATCTGGAACCTCTGTTTCTAAAGAGAACAAGTAGGAAATGACATATTTAGGATGTTCTGGGGAGTAAAAAAAAATTCAAGGGGCAGATACCGTGGCATTATTTCTGTTAGAATGATAAGCTGTTATCATAGTTTTCCTTCATTTCTCTCTAACACAGAATCCAGTTTCCCTAAATCTACTTTCAACATCAACTAACTGCTCTAAGGCAGAGCACACGACTCAGAGCAAATGACAGAAGATGATCTTCTATACCTGTCAATCTAATATTGACTCATTTCAGCCCACTCAACAATGCCTTGCTTCTCCTGTAGACTAAGGAGTGGATAAAGCTGTCCCCACCTCACCTCCTCTTACCTGATTTGTCACTGTGTTTAGAACAATCTGACACCTGATTGGTAAAGCCAAGGGAAGGTGGATCTCTGGATCCTGAGAGATTCATTGCTCCTTCTGTGTGGCAGATACTGTTCTCTGCATTTGCCTGAGAAGCTTCTAGAATGCCATTGCCATTTATCTAAGAAGGTGAAGAACAGTATGAATTAACTCTTTAAGAGTCAGCAAGCAACCCGTAAAAAATTCACCCCTCAGCAGCAAATAAACCCCCCTATTTGTATTGAATTCCCATCTGAGGTAGCTGGGTGATGGGTGGCAGCTTTGAGCTGTGTGTTAGCAGTCAAATAGAAATAAAAATAAATGTTGAAGTAACTAAGCAAAAACCTGCATGTTGATGAAGAAGCAACAAGAGAACAGACAGTGGTATTTAATATTAGTATAACCTCTACAAAATATAGCTGTGCTTCAATATTTTTGGTCCCACAACATACCATTTCTCAGAAAAAAAACCCAACAAAAGGAGAAAAAAAGAAAGAAAACTATCTAGTAAGTAAAACAGGCAGTCATTTGTCAACAGAATGGAGTTGTCTGGATTACAGCCCTGCATCCTTCTCTTAAGACCTTCTGTCTTTTGAGAAAACAGTCCTAAACAAAGGGAAGGTCTACTAAGAAAGACTTGTGCATTTGTTATGATCACTGCTTATTAAAATCAACTGACAACAGTGGGTTTGCATACTTTCATTAGTGGATTGTTCCAATTTACATATTTATTTTTCAAGTGTGTGTAAAGGAGATCCTTTCTGGTTAATGAGAAGAGACACAAGAGAGGAATATTTACCTTGGGCCCATAAGCGTCAGTTGTCTTTTCTGTTTTATCACAGGGATCAGCACAGGAACAGCCCCCAAAAAAACAAAAACAGGGAAAAAAAAAACCCAACAACTTCAGAGGAACTTTTTCACAGTGGTTAAATTAGCCCCCATCAATTCTTTTCATAAAAGAAACAAGGTATTGACTATAATGTCATGAAATGAGTGACATTTCCACCTGCCTGGTTACTGGGCATTGCCAAACTTACTTCTGACAGACTCTAGCATGGCTTTTTGAATGTTATCTTCAATGAGATCAGGAAGCATGAATGCTAATATAGGGAACCAGCTCTAAGAGAAATGCTGCTAAATAGCTCAACAACACAGAGTGGAAACATGCACCTTTGGGAAGCAGGCCAAGGTTCCCTTTCCCTTGAGATGTACAAAACACGACCTTAAGTGTTTTGAAACAAAATGAGTAGGATCCTTGGAAAATCCATGAGCAACACTAAACTGTATGAGTTGCAATCATTTCATAAGGCAAGATCAACGCTCCAAGTTATCTAGACACATCAAAGGAAACATGAAAACCAAGGCTATGATGAATCAAGACAAATGTCAAGTGTAACATCTCCAAGACAAAGGGAATACTTCAGATGCTAAGTAACCACGTAAGGGCTTGCTCTGCACAGAAGCAAATGTAGGTGGTCAAGGATCCTGCAAGGAACTGTTTAACAAATGAAGTTCATCTCAACTCAGGATGTACAAAACAGGGATATTGTCTACAGAACCCTGGAACTAATTTTTCCTGTCTGCTTGGCACTGGTGAGCCTCACTCAATGCTGGGTGTGTGACCAGAAGCATGGAACTTGAACAGGGAAGCAGTGGGATGTCAGCAGCAAGAGGAGCAATAAAATCTACTTGGGCTCCTTTGGTCTTGAAAGTCAAGACCAACAGGAGATCTGAAACCACTTCCAGATATAAAAAATTGGAATTTTTATGCTTGGTCAGAGGAAACAACAACATTATTATTATTACTTATAACAGTGAGGATGATGATAATCCATTGATTTTTATTTTTTTTTTAACTCCCTGAAAGCCTTGGGTTTGGTATTAGAATTTCTAAACTACAAGAGAAATGGCATCATAAAGAGACTATTGTTTTCACAGAGCTTTTAAAAGCAAGTCATCTGCTGGAGCTGACCTCAGCAAGGGGAGTTCTAGTGCAGCCACTGGACTAGGATGGTATCTGAAGGTCCAGTTCACCTCCTTCCATTTTATAAACACGTGCATTTCATTTGCAAGAAGCAAGCAAGCACATCTTACCTTTAGCCTTCATTAGCCATGGATTTGAGTTATTGGGGCTCTTGGATTTTGGAAGCACTGCCTGACCATCTCTGTGGAAAAGAATTGGATATAGAAGTTGTTGTTAACAAAAATCCATCAAGCCATCATAGAAATCACCAGATATTGAATCGAAGACATCCTATCAGGAAAGCTGCCAGTCGTGCTTTCTATTGCAATGGTTTGGGAATACGCCAAATATTCCTTAAATTACTTAAAATTAATTACTTAAAATATTAATTAATACTTAAAATGATATTTTCTTAAAAAAGGGAAATTATGCACTGGTAGTTAGGGTAGTTCCTACTTCAGGGAGCATCAAGTTGCTCCTTAGAGCTGGACTTGCCTTCTAGATTCTGACAAAAAGATTCAACCTTACAGCCTTAGGACTTGGTAACTCTTTCCCCTTCTGAGATAAAACAGAGTGGGAAGGAGAAAGGGAAAGAGGAAGCAAAGAAAGGAAGGCATGGCTGGAAGTAAAAAAAAACCAATTAAAAAAGTGATACTTCCAAAGTGAAGTAAATGTTTCAGTCCCGGATAAATATTAAAAGTGATCAGGAAAGGGTTTTTAGACTGCTGGATTGCCATAAAAGAAGCAGCAGGGATCAGGGAAGACACAGTGGTGGCTCTAGGATCTGTGCCACGGGGTTTTGACATTCACCAGTGTGCTGGGACATCCCCGTTGACAGATCTATTTCAGCACAAGCCAACATTTTCCCTCTTTTTTATGCTTCTAGAACCCTGGCGAGGTCCCATTTTGCAAATGGTGTTTTCAACACTTGCATTACATAGCTGGACACGGCCTCCTCTGCCCAAGCAAGGCCAAGCACACCACGTAGCCTTCTGCTCCACTGAAGGACCAAACCTGCAGACCCTTTTTGAGGCATCAGGCTTCAATAACCTGCCACCTCACACCACTCTGGCCCATCAGTTGTCACACCAGGGCCTTGTTTTCCCCCCCACGTGCTCCTACACGACAGAAAACCCAAGGAACAACCCAAACATACCTGGTTGCTTTGAGCACCACTTTGGGAAGGTAGGTTTCCAGCATTCTTTTGGCTTCTTTCAGAGTCATCCCCTGTGTACTTACTCCATTAATGTAATGGATAATATCTAGTGCACGGAGGCTCTCCTCTCTGGCAGCAACTGATTTGGGGAGAATGTCACTAATATACACAGCTTGGTAAAGGCTGTCGTGACCTCCTGCTAACAACAAACCTTTGCAGAGAAAAAGAAAACACAAATAAGAGGGTGAAGAACAGAAAAAACCAAGCATTTCCTTCGTAGCCGAAGGGAAACATTTTGCCCAGTGTAATCCTGCTGTTACCTAGCTCCTCATCGTGGCATGTCAGTGTAATATCAGGCAGTAAATGAGGCAACACTGGCATCTTGGGGCAGTCCAAAACACGCCCCAGCACTAATCTGACAGTCTTTGGGGCAGCCCGGAGGAAGCTGACTGCGTCGGTGTGGCTCATGTTAGTGACATCAATGTCATTGACCTGCGAAAAAATAAAAGCAACAGATCTCCTTGTTAGGTTCCACCTACACCAGTGTCACTGCAGAAATATTTATCCCTGGTGACATTTGGCACTGAAGAAGACAAGGTGTGTTAGCGATGGCAGCAGTGGTTCGTCGTACTTACCCAAGGAGTCAGAACACATAAATCTGCTTGAACTTTCCCAAGGGGGGAAGAAAAACCCCAGGTTTCCAGTCCAAATATTAAACCATCTGAAGAGGTATATTATTTTTTACTGCTCCTCTTTCAGAAGTTAGAATGTTGTGACTGTGGGGCAACACCTGCAAGTCTGACTGGCAGCCTAATTCAATTTGACTTGTAGTTGCCTAACTTCATCAAGGCTCAACAGTATCCAGCAGTGCTTCTGTGTCCTCATCCAGCAACGGCTCCCACATGGCTGTTTTAGGCACTTTCTCACTACTGCTCAGTGTCTCTAAGCCTAAATGCAAGTTTTCAGCTGATCAGAGGGAGCTGGACAAGCTTGAGAAGTGGGCCCGTGTGAACCTCATGAGGTTCAACAAGGCCAAGTGCAAGGTCTTGGGCAGTCCCCAGTATCAATCCAGGCTGGGGGATGATGGGACAGAGAGCAGCCCTGTGGAGGACTTGGGGGTGTTGGTGAATGAAAAGCTGGACGTGAGCCAGCAATGGATGTTCACAGCTCAGAAGGCCAACCTGGACTGCATCAGAAGAAACGTGGCCAGGGAGGTGATTCTGCCCCTCTACTCTACTCTGGTGAGACCCCACCTGGAGTATTGTGTCCAGCTCTGGAGTCTTCAGCACAGGAAAGCCATGGACCTATTGGGAGTGGGTCCAGAGGAGGGTCATGGAAACAATCAGAGGGCTGGAGCACCTCTCCTACAACACCAGGCTGAGATGGGGATGTCCAGCCTGGAGAAGAGAAGGCTCTGGGGGGACCTTACTGCAGCCTTCCAATACTTAAAAGGTGCTTATAAAAAAGATAGGGGCAAAAATTGTAGCAGGGCCTGTTGTGACAAGACAAGGAGTAATGGTGTTAAATTAAAAGAGGGTAGATTCAGATGAGACACAAGGAAGAAGCTTTTCATGATAAGGGTGGTGAAACACTGGAACAGGTTGTCCAGAGAGGTGGCAGATGGTGGAAACATTCCAGGACAGGTTGGACAGGGCTCTGAGCAACCTCATCTAGTTGAAGATGTCCCCACTCGCTGGAGGGGGGTCGGACCAGACGACCTTTAAAGGTCCCCCTTTCAACCCAAAACATCCCACGATGAACCTATGTGCCACGTGATACGTACCTGGGAAACTTTTCTACAGCAAATCTCTTAAAAAATTTATTTCCTGCCAACATGATAACCATAGATGTATTTGACCAACACCTTATTTAACCGAGGAAGGTTTTTCTCTTTAACCCCCTTTTTGCCACCAGGAATAGTGGTTGCACACATGCCTAGCTGTGGGACATACCCTAACTCCCTTCAGCAACCTTCTCACGTTCTCACACTTGCATTTCTTCTGTCGCAGTGCTATCAAATTATGCCTCTCAGAAGGTGCAGGCCTTTCTTCCTTAACCACATTACTCTGGCTCAAAATAAAGTTCACTTTTTTTTTTTTTTTTTAAAGCAAAATCATTCTTTTCCTACAATTCCTGTACTGGAAAGCATTAATTCTCTCACTTTTATCAGTCGATCTCCAGGTCGTAGCCTCCCATCACTTTTGGCAGGATCCTGAACAATGTCATGAATGTAGCAGCCAACGTTGTCGTTACCTTTGGTCACTGTAAAACCCAGACTGCCCTTCTCTGACTTGGTCATGGTGACTCGGAGCTCTACTTCCTAGGGGAAGAAAACAGCATTTTACAACACGGACAAACAGGGGCAGTTGGAATGCTTTGCTGAATTTAGGACCGTTAGAAAGGGACAATTGATTGACCAACTGGTTTAAGTGGAGCACAAAGCTGGACAGAGCCAAGACATGCATCTCAGCAGGCTCCCAGGATGGTGGGGGTTGGAAGGGACCTCTGAAGATCATCGAGTCCAACCCCCCTGCCAGAGCAGGACACAACTAGAGCAGATCACACAGAAATGCATCCAGACAGGTCTTGAGAGTCTCCAGAGAAGGAGACTCCGCAACCTCTCTGAGCAGCCTCTTCCAGTGCTCTACAGCTCTGACAGTCAAGAAGTTCTTTCTCATGCTGAGGTGGAACTTCCTGTGCTTGAGCTTGAATCTGTTGCCTCTCATCCTAAGCTCAGCTTAGCTGCTTCAAAACTTCAAAACATGGGGTTGTTCAGTCTGGAGAAGAGAAGGCTCCGGGGAGACCTTCTTGTGGCCTTCCAGTATCTGAAGGGGGCTACA
>WUAM01000357.1:313924-328535 GCA_024336885.1 Actenoides hombroni
GCCTTTCCCCCCCCCCCCTCTCTGCCTTCCCCCATGCCCTGCCCTGCTTTTCCCCCATGCCCTGCTCTGCTTTTCCCCCATGCCCTGCTCTGCTTTTCCCCCACGCCCTGGCTTCCTGCACAACTCAGGATAAGCAAACACTAAAGTGAGAGAATGGCACAAAAGCTTTAAGCCACTTGCTCCTGTTTCTTTTGCACCAAGCTGGTCAAGCCCAACAGAAGAGAAAAAAAAGCTGCACAGTTGCCACATGCCCTTCCCCCCCATCCCCTTCCCCCTCTTTTTTTTTTTTTTTTTTTCCAATTACAGATCACAATCTCCACAGCAATGGGGTCAAACTCCATCCCAGCTACACTGGTGCAAGTCTGCATTAACAGCAACTGGAATGCAGACAGATGAAAAGAGGGAACAAAGACAGAATGAGCAGGCAAGCTGACCAAAATAGCACTGCCAGGCTGCATTCAAGGCCAGCCAGCCAAGTCAGCTCTGCTCCAACTAGTGAAGAAATTAGTATAAAGGGCTTTTTCAACCACTGCAGCTTCTAATTAGTGTTTTCTATCCAAAAAGAACACTTTTACATTTCCAACTATGTACACAAATGAGAAGAGGAAGAGACTAAAGGGAAGTTTTGTTCCATACTAGGTCCACCAAACATTAAGTGGAATAAAGAGAGCTTCACCCACAGCTTACAGATGCACCATCAGGAAATGCTCCCTATTGTATTTGCCCTCCCACCATCCCACCTTTGTAGCTGTAATTCCACATCATCAAACCAAGTCCTTTCACATTAAGCAGAAGGTAAAAAAAAAAAAATAAATCCCATTATTGAAACATCTTCAAGTTCTTTCTGAAAGAAAATAAAACTAGAAGCTGGTAATCAAATGGGAAAGTACAATTAGTGACCTATTTTTAGATTCTTTTTATATTAGAGGAGCTGCTGCGTGCCAGCTCTGTGTGATCTGCCAAATCTTTGGGGCTTTTTTTTTTTTAACCCTTTACACAAAACCTAAACCAACTTTAGCCAGCTGATTCTCTTTGTAGTATAAACCCTCCAACTGCAGAGCTCCACAAATGTCAGCACTCAGCAAAACTACTGGAGTTCCAGTTCAGTTTTTCTCCTTGCAAAAATACATAGAGCTATTAACACCTTAGCTATATTACAACAGCCATATTCCATCTAGGTATTACATAGAACATAGGTAATTATTTATTACATATATAACCAACAGAGCATCACAGTCCTTACCAATGTCCTGAGTGTCTTGGTTGCTCTGCCTGGTTCTCATCTGTAGCTGGAATTTATGCTGGGAAGAGCAGAGGTGCAAAAGGTACTGGCAAGTCTTACTGTTGTCAGTCTGAAATGCATGCTTGATACCATCTGATGTGTTCTGCAAAGTTATTTTCTTCTTCTACACAACGGGAAAAGAGAAGAGTTGAAGACCATGATTTCTTTTAGCCTCAAAAGAATTTTGTGTTTGCTCATGCACAGCTACAGCATTCAAACTTTCCTGCAGGCAATTGCACTGGGAGGGATTTCTGTTAAAATAGGGGCTGAAAGTGATTTGAGATTTATCAAGTAGCACTTTAAAGCTACTTCTGGGCCAACTGAGATGGTACTTTATTACTATTTAATCCATCTCTGTTACTGTTAGTGCTGACTAAGGACAGCCAGGCACTTGCTACATTTTACAGGATGAGGTTTTCTAAAGCCTCTGAGGAAGTCACCAGGGGTGCCGAGAAAAAAAAAGAATTAGATGCCCATTTAATTACCAAATCTCTTAGTTAATATTCCAGGCCTTAAGTTTATCTTGAAAAGATAACAGAATAACTTCCAAAAAGTCATTTTTACGCTTCAGTTTACCAATTCCAGTTAAAATCCTGTGGCAAACAGGCTGTAGCTGTTCAAGAAAAGGTATGGGAGATTTAGCAGTGGTGTTTTTCAATAACGTGAAGCTTAAAGCTCATTAAAAGCTGACATCTGACCACCAGATTACGGTGGTTTTCCCCACAGCCCTTCACCTATCTTCACAACAGCTTTTCCCTTAGAAGGCAGAGAAGCCACGTTTCCCAAGCAGAGATTGGCCAAAAGACTGGTGCTAAACTCTGAGGCTGGAACCTAAGCAGTGTAGAATGCGAGCTAAGAAGATGAAAAAGTTAAAATAAATAAAATATAAACATTGAAATAAGAGTTTTGATCATTTAAATGGTATAAGACAACGCAGCCCAGCCACACAAAATAGATCACGCTGTAAAACAGCAGCTTATTTTGCAAAAAAAAAACCCAAAAAAACCCATGCAACACCACCAGTGTCTGGAGATAGAGAGATACAGAGAGAGATGGATGACAAAGACCCACTCACACTGAAGGATATTTTCTTGGTTTCTCTCCAGGGGAAGCGTAGCACAGGACTGCGGGCACCGTTGTGAACTTCAAAAATCACAACCCCTTTGGAGCACACTCCCAGGAGGATACCTGTTTGGGACCTCTTCTCAGGCAACACGTGATGAAGGTGAACCCCATATTCTGTCAGCCTCTGACACAACTGGACAGATCAGTGCAATGCAACGTGTAAGAATATGAAGTTCAGGCTATGGCAAGTTTTTTATACCTCTGCATAAATATTCTACCTCTGTATATATATATATAGATATATACATCCACCTTAATATATGTGTGTATATAGAGACCTTAATATATGTGGATTTTAGCCAAGGGAGGCTACGAGGATGATGAAGGGACTGCAACATCTCTCTTGTGAGGACAGAAGGTTCCACCTCAACGTGAGGAGGAACTTTTTTAACTGTGAGGGTGGCAGAGCCTGGAAGAGGTTGTGGAGTCTCCTTCTCTGGAGACTTTCCAACCCCCCTGGCTCTGTTCCTGTGTGGGCTGCCCTGGGTGACCCTGCTCTGGCAGGGGGGTTGGACTCGATGATCTCCAGAGGTTCTTTCCAACCCCAAACATTCTATGAGTCTACGACTCTTTCAGACTAAACCAAATCTATCTGTGATTATCCCTTTGCTACCATCTTACACAGTACCTGCAGAAGGAAGTCTACTTGGTAACACTTCTGGCTTGCTTCCTACCAAGCACCATAAACAGTATTGGCTGTACCAAAACTTTTCATAATTTAAATACTTAGGTGGGTTTTTTTTTTCTCAACAGAAAGAACAAAGGACATAGGGAATTCAGGGTGTGCATGATCATCATCATCATAGCTTCCACTTGAGTAAACCAAAGGATCAATAGTTGTTTTTAACTAGTATGAGCTAAAATAGGAAGAGGACTGATTGGAAAAAAGAAAAACAAAACACAACAAAAAGAAATCAACTGAAGAGACTTCACTCCCTTCTATTATGATTTCTTTATACCCATAATATTGTGTCTTTTTGAGACTATCATTTCAGCTTTCTGCCTTTCAGTGTTATTCAGAACCTGAGCTGTTTAATGCTTGGTTTAGGGTTTAATGCTCTGTGTTTCAATGCTCTATGTTTCAATGCTTTCACTTACAATCCAGGCACCCATAGTCCCACAAGGAATTTCTTAAGTCCCAGGTTTAGGAATCAAACTGCTGCCCACTTACCTTCAAAAATTCTAATTCTGTCTCTTTTTCAGATGCACCCACGTAAGTGCTATGCAATTTTGGCAGCTCTTCCTTGATGTAGGACAGGTCTAGTTTCTCCATCACTCGAGCTGGGACATAGTGTTCCAGTCTGAAATATGACAGGCCGTGCACCTACAACGTGAAACATTTTTGTGATGGCATCTCCATATCCTAGGCTATAAGCTGGCATTAAGCATAAACATTCAGTTGGCTGGGAATGAGGTTGGACTTGATGATCTTGAAGGTCTCTTCCAGCCCAAACTATTCTATGATTCTGTGATTTTACAGAGAGTCTTGCGTTAGAACGGATTAAAACAGGCCATTTGGAACCTGAATCCCTGACTCAGAGCTTATTTTCATGTATGGTTTCCTCCTACTCAAGCCTGACTACTGCCCCTGAAGAGCAAGGCTTCAACATCCAGATCTTGAACTACGTTCTGCAACAGCCCTGTGTTAGACTGGAATAAAACTTGACCAACTGCCAACTCAGCTTCCAGTCCAGCGCAAAGCTGTGAAGCACGTGCACCGTTGGTTCTTTAATAAAGCAGCAAGAATAGCTTCTCAAAGGAGAAATTGATGGTGTACCTCTGCCTGGTAATCTCCATACTCAGCTTGGAGAGCTAGAGATGCCAGTAATAAGGCTGTCTCATCATCACAGTGCATCCTGTCTTCCAGGATGTCCTTCCGCAACTGCAGATAATACTGGTGACAAGTCAGCGTGTGCCTACGACAGGAAAACAAAACAAAAACCACAGGAAAAACCCACACCATCTTTGGTACTCTTCCTGTTACAGCACTGGATTAACATCCAATTTCTATCCGCAAATTTAGGGCTTAGAAACACAAAAAGAAATGTTTCATACACTCACTGTATAAGGCTGACATCATCCACAAAGAACTTGATGCGAAAAAACAGGGTGAAGTTGACAGGGGGCTTGTTTTTTTTCTTTGGTTCTTCTTTCCATCCTTCTGGAGCTACTTTACTTAGCTTTATGTCAGGATCGACGAAGAAAAACTCGTTGTCTGCCGTGAATGTTAAAAAAAAAAAAAGAGAAGCACAAGGGTGAAAACATGAAAACCAGATTATTTTTTCCAGCTGGAGGATCAAAACCAGATTCACGACTCTGAATTTTGGCTTTGAAAAACCAAATGAAGGTTTTCTGCTACTTTACAGGGGTTTATAAGCACCATAACTATTAAAGGAGACACTGAATAAGGGCAGAAGAAATGATTTTAGCAATCCCAAAGACACCAGGGGGGGAAAAAAAAAAGAAAAATATAAAGGAAGAAGTTACCTTCCATGATAGCTACAAAATAGGAGCTAAAGTATCCTTAATTTCAAATTTTTAGACCATAGGAAATGAAAAAAATCTGCCATTCCTTCCCTCCCTTACTACTTCTGTCCCATTTAGCCTTCTGCAAAATGTTTTCAAGGCTTTCCAGCCTGCCAAGAGCACCAGGAGCCTGCCATGGAGAGAGTAAGCTCTTGGGCTGCTAAGAGCTTCTTCTATCACATGCCAATATTCTGAAAGCTCCAGTTCTGCAACAGATGTGGTGACAAGAAGCTTGGGTCTGACCACGTCACTTCTGTCACAATGACCTTTTACCCAGTCACAAAAAAATAAAAAAGGTCCAATTTCTGGTCTGTTCTCATAGCAAAAAATTAGCAGCTCAGCAGCAAATCCTTTCTTCAAGGCAGTTCCTTCTATAGTAAGAACCCTCCAATGCATCCCAACAGGCTGCAACATAGTTTAGGGCACACCAACAAGAACAAAACCCTTTCATGTCCTCTGAGGGCTACTGGGCAGAATGAAATTAAGCAGCAGAGAAGGGAACTTGGCCACCAAGGGGAAAAAGCTGCTCAAGGTGAGCTGCCACTACTCACACAAACAGAGAATTCATTGTGCCAAGTTGTTCTTCATCAAGGAATGTTGTCTTGCCTCAATACAAGAGAGTGCAACTCAAAGCAAACACTTTGTAGATGCCAGATAGTCTCTGCTTCTCTTTTCTCAACACCACGTAGCTTGTCAACTACAGCAAATTATCATTCTTACCTCTTAAAGTAGCCAATCCAAACAAGTGATGCTCCACCAAGCCAATATGGGCAACAACCATATCAAAGACATCTTTACAGATCGTTTTGGTGTCACAGGTCAGCTCCAGCTTCTGCCCACTCAGAAGCATCACGTTTACTTTTCTCCTGGTGTCATCGTTCTTCCCTTTCTTAGTCTACATTTTGTCAAATAAAAGAGCCCAACATTCACGCTTGTGATAAAAGGGCATTTGTTGGTTTAACACACTTCCCCCTGCAGCTGATTGCTGAACAGCCCCTTTCTTACCAAGATAGACTTTGGTAGATCCAAGGAGATGAACGGCTCGATCGTCATCTTCACAAACTCTGGGCCAAAGAAGTTCTGCAAAGCACAAGAGTACGAATGAACACGGTGATGCCAGAGAAACAGGCTGAGCACGCTTAACTCCTGCACTACTAATGCCAAAAACAAAGGCCAAAACTGAAAAAAAACCCCAAAAAATTGTACTGAATTCCTCCCATGAGCTGGTAAATCTTAAGGTTCTGGTTTTGCCAGCGTGTGCCAGATACCACCACCAAGCTACAGTGTCAGTGACATTATCACTCTGCACATTTTCCTGTCTTCTCTGGGCAAAAACCCAACACTGGAATATGATTTGTCTTCCTTAAAGTACAGGCTGTGGGCTGCATACTGGGACTACCTGGGTTCATCTCGGTAGGAAACTGCCTGACACGACCGAAGTTTGCTTCACTGGTGACAATTCCACCTTGACAGATCTCTGCCTGTGACGCCCCAGTCTCATCTCCCACAGACTGAAATGTTTCGGCTGAATTCTACGTGCTGTGGTCAAGAAGAGATACTGCACACCTTCTGATGGAGGTCCCTTCCAACCCCTAACGTTCTGTGATCCTGTAGACAAATAAATGTTCTACTAATTCACCCTGGAAATTGTAGAACTGCCAAAGGAAGACCTCTGCACAACACCCACTTCAATACCACGTGGAAAAAAAGTGGCCCTTGATTCACTTTTTGAGGGAAAACCTTCATTGGCTACTCCCTACTGTGTATTACACATAAAACACCAGCACAGAGACCTCTTAAGGGCCTGGGGTGGAGAACCAAACTGGTTAAAGCCTATGTGAACTAACTGGTCAAAGTGCTATGGACTGGAGACAGATACAGCAACTATTACCCTGGATTAGGAGAAGCAAATTCACCTGAGTCTTGTTTCAAGTTTTCCCATCCTTAAAAAAAAAATAATGATCAATAAACCCACTTCGCCAGAAACAGCAGCAGAGGGCATCAAGCCATCATCTCTTGTAAACATCAGCCACTCTACACATCTGTCTCCCTCTTTCTCTGTAATCTTACATTTCAACCACGTGCCAAGAGAGCTGAGAAAGGAAAGGGGAGTTTGCACAGTGATTCAGGGTGAACCCCAGGGCCAAATGAATGCTCTCTGCCTTTCTTTACTTTTCCAGCTTGCTCACTTAATAACCTTTGATGCTGGTGGGACACATCCATATGCCATTAAGTGAAATAAATGCCAACTGAAGTGGCTGAAAACACCAGAGACTGGAGGAGAAAATTACACCTTACCTTTGTTAGGACGCTCTATTGTTTAATGGGCGAGATCTTTAGTCAAGGCTTGCTGTCTGGTTTAGCATCTCTTGATGCTGCTTTAGGCTACGTAGCCACTAATGCCACACAACCTCAGAAGTTTACCCTGTGAGAGTTGCTCTTTCCTATCAGGGCCACACCAAACACCCAGCATTTAATCTGCTGCTGACTGATTATTACAGGACTCGGTTAATGAATCGAGTTTCACTCGAGACACTTCTCTGTTTCAATGCAAGCAAGAGTTCACCCGAGATCAGGGCATTACCCTCAGTTTTCTCTGTGTCATGGCTGTTTCCAGGGCTATTTCTCTCAGTGGATCTCTGGTGATGTCGAGCACTGAGGACCTAATTGCCTCTCCTGGGTAGAGGTTAGGTCGGGACTGCCTGAGAGCCATTCGAGCTTGCAGTTGCATCATTTCTTCTTCCTGACGCTTTAGCATCACCTCTTGACTTATCAGATTGCCTTCAAACGATGCTTCATGTTGCCTGCAAGGGAATGAAAGAGATTAGTAGCTAAGCCCAAGACATCCTGCTGCTTTAAGCATCTACCTAAGTGGAAAGCCAGGACACAAAACCTGAGCAGCAAATACTACACTAAACAGCACACTGATTCAGCAGTCAGGAGGTGAGCACTGGACAGCAGGCCAGCAGTACAGAAGATAAGCAAACATGCCAAGTTTTTACAGCTGCCTGTCAGTTATTTATATGAAAATAGATATATAAACCTGACAGACAGATAGATGATAGATATAAACCTGATAGATAGATAGATAGATAGATGATAGATATAAACCTGATAGATAGATAGATAGATAGATGATAGATATAAACCTGATAGATAGATAGATGATAGATATAAACCTGATAGATAGATATAAACATCATATATATAAATCTGATATATACCTGATGCTACAAAGACAGTGAATCAGCACCAAGCCAGTGAACACAGGCAGAATTAAAATAGTAATGCTTGGAACGTATCTTTAATTTCTCTGTTCCAGCAGGGATTGTGAAAAAAGCAGCCTTGAAAACATGCTGGTAAAGAAAAACTAAAATATTAGTGTACTGTATATAAAGTCAATATTGCTCCAATCATTTGCTCTGCAGCAATTCCTTATGAACTCTTTGCACAGCACTGTTATTTATTGCCCAATTTTTTCCTGGGCAGTAGTATAGCTTTAATTATTTATATAAATGTTTCATATATATCAACATCCTATACACTAAATTATTCTAGATACTGTACTCTAATGTTTTCATCATTGTACTTTGCTGAAGAAAAAAAGAACCTCTTTTCTTTTCAGCTCCTAAGAATGGCTTGGTTGACACACAGCCACTGCAAAAAAATGGATTAAATTTGAGTCATAATTAAAGGAACAAAAAGAGGAAAAAAAAACCAAACAAAAAACTCCCATCTGTATTTCTGAAAAACACAGCAATCTATCTTCCAGTTCTTCTCAGCAGATATGGATCCCAAATGTCCTAACTGTTTTCATTCCCTGTAGAAGGAAAGAAATCCATGTCCCATTTTGGGGGGACACAAGTGATTTTTTTCGTTTGACAATCAGGAGGTTAGGAAATGTGAAGAAAGGAGAAATCCAAGAAAAATAATATAAAACCCTGCCCTCCCTCTTTGCCAAGCTTACAGAAAAAAAACCCAAACCACCTTTGAACCCCAAACAAATCGAAACCACTCGAGGTTTCTTAATAAATCCTAATACAGGAAAAAAACCCCAACCCAACGTTTGCCCTCTGAGAAAGGGGGAATTTTCCAACACAAATGGATGGGGGAAACTAAGAAGACTTTCAGCCACCAGACCCCACTTTCAACAATTCTAAGCTAAGAGTTTGTTTAGATGGTACATGAGAAAGTGTTCTGGAGCCTCCACGGCATTGCACTGAAGTTTCACAAGGCAGATAAACAGGGAGTTAAGTCCTACACTGAGCTACAGCCCTTGGTAGTAAAAAGGAATCTGCAGATTTTAAATTAGACACCTACTTTTCAATTTTAGGAGGTAAAAATCCATCAATAAACTAAGAAAAAAAATAAACTAAAATGCACTCTCCAGCCAGTACAGTTGTCTGTGCTAATGGGTGGACGTGATTTCCATTTGATTTTGGTTTTTTGGCTGGTTTACAGCCAAGTTTCTAATGCCTGCCAATAGTGTGAGCAGTGCACTTAATTTTCTAAATTAGAGTAAGACTCTAAAAGAGAGTCTCTTCATCTTTTTCATACTAAAAGTTTGATTAGCTAGCACACAAACCCAGCATTATTCAGTTGTGTTACCGTGAGAGTCCAAAGAATAAAATGCCACTGATGTGCCACAAACTGAAGCAAAAGAATGCTGAAGCTCCTCAAATGGAATTGCAGGGAAGATAAGAGTTACAGAAAAATGTATTTATGTAAGCACATCATCCTTTCTGTTGTCCAGGGCTTTCGTAGCATCACCTCCTTTCTCCCTCCTCGGCTCCTTTCTGCGACAGACTGAGTAACGTGCACCTAAAAGGACAAAGCCCTCAGACCTGCAAAGACTTGTGCACGTGCTTAGCTTTTCAGCAAGAGGCAGCTTACTAAGTTCACAATGAACTAAGTTAAATACACCCAGGAGCACCCTTCAGATCAAGGTCTAAGGATGGGCTCTGAAATCAGCTGAAACCAAACACTTTCTGAGCAGGAGTATCCATGGGTTATCAGAGATGATATGAAAAATATCCTAATAATCAATAACAAGACATGGTGCAACTGGCTGTATCTGATTTCATCCAGAGAAGAGCAACCAAGCTGGTGAAGGGTCTGGAGAACTATGAGGAGAGGCTGATGGAACTGGGGTTGTTTAGTCTGAAGACCAGTCTGAAGAAGAGGAGGCTGAGGGGAGACCTTCTCACTCTCTACAACACCCTGACAGGAGGTTGTAGAGAAGTAGGTGCTGGTCTCTCCTCACAAGTAACCAGTGACAGAACAAGAGGGAATGGCCTCAAGCTGCACCAGGGGAGGTTTAAACTGGACATTAGGAAGAAATTTCTCACTGAAAGGGTTGTTGGGCATGGAACAGGCTGCCCAGGGAAGGGGTTGAGTCCCCATCCCTGGAGGTGTTTAAAATCCACCTAGATGTGGTGGCTGGGGATATGGCTGAGTGGTGGCCTTGGCAGGATAAGGTTAATGGTTGGACTTGATGCCCTTAAAGGTCTTTTCCAACCTTGATGATTCTATGAAAGCACTTGCTAATGTGAAAACCCCATCTGCAGAAAAAACACTGTCTTTTTAATAACATGGACTTCTGTGCAATACAAGCAGCCCTAAGTTACTTTATAAAACATCATCATCACGCTGGTTTATCATCTTAGATGTCATGCATTAGTTTCTCTGAAAACTGGGGGGTGTGTATGTGTGAGGAGGGAGGAAACTCAAAAACCTAATGGGTTACAAATTTTCCTAACTTAGTGTATAACCACCATCACCACCTAGAAATCAACACACTTTAGTACCCTAGGGCAGTAAAACTAACCCTGGCTTGGTCAAACTGTTATTGTCTACGCAGGGTATCAGCAGGATGCCCTCTTTAGGTTCTCATTCTACAGAAGAGGAGATCCTGTTGACAGACACAGGTAGAGCTCTTCCACAAAGTCCACGAGATGCAAATACTATCACTCCAGCAACAACAAAAAAAAGATGTCCAAAGATGTCCTAAGAGGTAACATTATAAAAGTGTGTTTCTTAAGGTATTTCATCAGTGCTTGGCTGTTACTCTGGAGTTTCATCCAGGTCTGACTGCAAACCAGAACCTCACAGTTACTTACTAACCTGGAGATGGTAGGTGAGCAGTGACTGCTGACTCCTATCCAAGAGGCAAATGAATTATCTCCTCACCAAGTTTACTTACCAAGAAATCAGCAGGTATTGGATCAGAGGAGGAAGCTGGAAGAAGGGAAGCAGGTAGGCATTCTCTACTGATTAGTGCAGTGGAAAGGGCAGGAAGAGATTGAGAAAGATGGATACCTTTTGGTAGGAAGGACATAGGAATTACATCTAGTGGAAAGAAAAGGCAACAGAGGAAGAGATCTGTGTCAGCTGCTGCTCCTAGAGAGAAAAAGGAAGAAAGAGTAAAGGGAGGAAAAAACAAAAAGAGGACAAAAATAAGGAATACAAGAAGCAAAAGAGGGAACACAGACACAAGTACCCACTGCTAAGAGGAAAGCATTCCAAGAAATTTAAGGGATAACACCAGTCACAGATCACAAGAAGGGTTTGAGTGCACTACTGACAAAAAGCAATCTAGTTTAGCCAACCCATCCAAAGAGCACAAGTCATGCAAGGCTGGTAAACTCTCAACACCTTTGCTGGGCTTTTTTTTTTTAATATTGGTGGCAAACTCCCTCCAATCCAAATTTCCCTACTTGATTTACAACTCAGCATTACAAGGATAATTCCATGAATAATTAAGGACAGGAGCAGTAAATTTAGTATGTATTAAAGTACAGGTGGTATCTCTGAACACAGAGAAAAATCACACTCCTGACTGCCGATGGAATTCAAGTAATGGATTAAGTTGCACGTACTTCCCCAAACCCTGAAATCAAAAGACCAGCCAAAAAATGTCAACTCGGAGAATCTGCTCCTTGGAACTACTTGTTACCATGATTTGTATTTATTTTATTTTTTTGCCTCTGAGAGCTTTTGCTTCTGAAGTTAAAAAAGCCACGAGGACATTTTAAAGCAGCAACGTGCCGTGTTCTGGATAAAAACACTGAAGTTGTGTTCTGAGAAATCTCCTTCCTTAACTAAGCTACCGACTTCGACAGTATTTCTTTTTACACTTGTTAATATTTCTTTTCACCCTTGTTAATATTTCTTTTTACACTCGTTAACACTGGGAAGTTTTCACAGCTGACAGAAAGAGAGAGCACGCGCTCTTTCCTATTCAGCTCACATAATTAAATGAGATATTATTGAAGTATTACCATAGGAGCAAATTCTGCTCGTGGCTGCTTTCCTGTTTCTAAGAGGGCTACCAAAAAAGATAATAAGACTAGTTTTCAGGAGTTCAGCCTCATGTCTCCATCTTCAATATAATTCCTAGCCTGCTACTGAGATGGAGGAAAAAAATCCCACTTTCTTTTGCTTTATGAACACAAGGGAACAACTATGAACTCAGTAAAGAATGATCTGTGGTACCTTACCATGATATTTTTGTGCAAGTGTTGTCTTTTAGCATAGGCACAGAGAGGAGGCCAAGCCAAAACAGAAGATTCAAGAAAATACTAAGCCTTGAAGTCAGACTGCAGAGTTAAATAGATGTAAAATCCATCCCATTGCTCAGCACAACAGGTAAGTCTATGCTGCATTTAAACAACAGTATTTTCCCTCTAGATTTCATATACAAATTATGCTCATTAAAGGTACCAGTCTTAACAGAGCAATATAAAGTAAAATAAAGTGAACCAGGAAAAAGTATAGAGTGTTTTACCATGGCATTTTCACTTCCATAATGGTTCGTGGTCAGTGTTGTCACTGATTCATTGACAACAAAGTGACTCATCTACATACTGGCTACTTGCCTCACCTACATGCTGGCTACTTGCCATTTCTGAACCATCTTGTAAACAGAAACACAAGTTCTCCCCCAGCGTCCACAAATTACCGCCGGTTTATTTTGAAGCACAGCTACAGTGTGGAATTGGCAGCTTCCCAGGGGTCAAGTCAAAGAAGAATGAAGGTTGACTTCGGGGTATCGGCCAAAAGAAAAATAAAAAGGCAAATAAGACAGTGAAGATTTGCCCTAAAAGCTCAGGTATGAGCCAAAATCCTCTCCCGTTATGGAAGGCTGGATTTCTAAGGCTGCTGGCACACCTACACTTCTCTGTGAATGGATATAGCACTCCTGCCAACCACTCAGTGTTGACCCAGCTAAGCAACACCTAAATACTTCTCCCTTGCAAGAAAAGCCAATATATACATTTCTAAATGACTTGGTGGTTGGTTTTCTTGCAGGCAAAGTGCGAGTAGTAAGCGGAGCTGCTCAGCAGAGCACCGAAAGCTCTAAGATCTCCAAGTAACTGTTCTCTTGTTCATCTGCAGATACAGACCCTGCCTTATTCAGATCCATTTAAGGCACCCAAGGTAGAGCAAGAAGCAGATGTTCATTTATTTTCACCTCCACTTTCAAAGCATGGCTTTAAGCCCTGCTCACTGCCCATCAATCTGTATGTGAAATGATCACAAACATCCGACAGCCTTGCCACATCACCTGACCCAGTTCCAATCTCCAGATGCCTCTTAATAGCATAAAGCACTCGTGCCAAAAGCATATCAATATCCAAAAATATGGAGCACGGCAGCAATCTTTCTCCTGATCTACCCCAAACAAAGATAAAAAGCTGCTGAGGGAAGGTTCTCTTGTTGTAACGTGGTGAGGGAAGAGGGGGAAAAAATACGTGCCTATTTATTTCTCCTGCACAACAAAAATTATCCGAATCATTTTGATGTAATATCCCAAGGTGATTCAGCATCTGGCAGAGTCTAGAAGAAAATTTTCCATGCCAAAAAGCTCGTGCCAATAAAAATTCTCCACCATTGAGAAAGGAACCACCCTCAAAACCCAACAGGTATGGCGAGATGCTGTAGGAGGTGACGTCGCATAAGGTGATGTACAAAGCAGATCCTACTTTTTAAAGCCATATAGGTGAACAGCACTTGAATAAACAAAACCCAAACAGATATAATATTCAAATCCAAATGTCTGGATTTTGGGTTATTTCAAAGAAATCAGGATGTTACCCTTTCCTTACTAAATTCTACAATGCAAAATCATCTGTATGAATACCAACACTGTCCAACACTTGATAGTAAATAAGTATAGTAAAAAAAAAAAAAAAGTGAATGTAATAAATATGTAATCAATAACAGAAATAAAAATGCAATAAATAACAATATAATAAAAGTAAAATCAAAATAAAAAGTGCTTGATCTTTCCAAGCAGAACATAGCCCCTGATCTTGTGATCGAGTGCAACCCAGTTTCCATTAAAAGCTGGAACTGAATTTGGACTCCTATCTGGAACACTTACCTCTATAGGACACTACAGCATGAGACTGCAAGAAGTTTTAGTTCAGACTGCTATATTTCTTTCTGAAATGCTGTTTTCTTTCAAATGCAACTGGACTTTTGGGTTTTTTTACTCTTAAACTGTGATGGGGTGCTTCCTTTGCTGAAGACAAAGCACTCCAAGACATAGTGTTTTCCCAGGGCTTACCTTGCCCTCTGAGAATTAGCTTGACTTGCTGTGGAGAGATCATCAGCAGCTGGCAAAGCACCACTGGCATCATCCCTCTTGAAACCTTCATTTTTTCTACCTAGCAA
>WUAM01000358.1:108666-121443 GCA_024336885.1 Actenoides hombroni
AAGCAGGGAAAAGCTTCAGCACCAGCCCCCAGAATAGCAGAAGCCATAATGACTATTTGAAAGTATCCATTAGAAATAGGCATGAACTCAGCGTACGCGTGAACGGACCGGGTCACTCCGAGAGCCAAGGCCAAGATAAACACAGGAACAGAGGAAGATTCACACAGTGATCTAGTAGCTGTAAACACCTTTAAAATGAGAAAGTTTGAATAGCTTGATCTCCTTTACTCCTCAACGGAGATGAGGTGCTCACCGGAGAGGTGCTAAGGTATGGGGAAGACATCTGACCGCAAGGCTTTCCAATTACTGCACCACACAGACAAGCTAATAACGGGAAGATTAAATTAGGCAGAGCAACACTGAGGTGAAAGACAGCTCCTAGCAGCGAGGGTAATGAAAAAGCTCATGAGGAGGTGGCAGATTCCACCACAGACGAGAGGAGCAGAGACTTGCAGCCTGCTGAGCTCATGGGCCCACAGGCAGCATGTCCCAGCAGGGACCGGCAAGGACAGGTTCACCCGCACCCCTTCCTGCTAGTGCCAGCCCTAAATCAGGGCTGACTTTGCAACTCCAGGTGGTTAATGGATTTTTATTTTCATGAGGAAGACGAGGTTGATTTACCTGTAATTCCCAGTAGGCCTGAAGAGACAACTGTTGGACTCGATGATCTTAAAGGTCTTTTCCAACCTAAATGATTCTATGATTAAGAAATGAGCCCCCACGAGCAAGCCTTGTCATATATTTAGCACATCCAAAAAGCTGAGCCCTGTAGAGGTGACACCTCCCCTGCATCTGGAGAAGCCAGCAAGGTGGTGGGGACAGTCACTGAGTGCAGCAAGTCACACCCGGAGGTGCCGATCTCACCCATGGAAGATGTCCACTCTAAGAGGACTGATAGGCATTGCAATCACTGATAGTTTATTTTTGTTGCAAACCATGCTTTTAAAATCTGGATTACGAGCAAGCTTTTAATTAACCTGAAGTATAGGAAAGGTCAGAAGAAGCTGGGTTATGAAGTTACCTGATCATTAAGGATAACAAGGAGACAAAGAACAGATAACAGATTTCTCAGAGGTCCAAAGCTATCATAGAATCATAGAATGGCAGGGGTTGGAAGGGACGTCTGGAGATCACCAAGCCCAACCCCTCTGCCAGAGCAGGGTCACCCAGGGCAGCCCACACAGGAACAGAGCCAGGGGGGCTGGAAAGTCTCCAGAGGAAGAGACTCCACAACCTCTCTGGGCAGCCTGGCACAGGCTCTGGCACTCCCCCAGTGAAGAAGTTTTAACTCATGTTGAGGCAGAGCTTTCTGTGTTTCACCTTGCTACCATTTTAATTTTAAACGATTGTAATGTTAAAAGTTAACAAACATACTTTTAAATGCTAAAGAAAAAAGTTTTGCCCCTCATAGAGCACATGCAGTCAGTTTGTGGAAGATGTGCCGCATTTCGAATACATAACAGGCTGAATAACCGCTCCAAGTGCCAACAGGAACTCCACACCTCCATAGACTATTTTAATTTCTACTACAGTAGGGCTTGAAAACAAAATCATCAGGCTCTGAACACCCTGACAGAACCCACAGCCCTGGCAATCCAAACGTTTGACAGGGGCCAAGAGACGGAGGAGGACGGGGTTACCGCTGGAGTGACGACAAGAAAAGTACAGCGCTAATTAATAAAAATAGCACTGCAGACATCCTCACACCAGCTGCAGTTTTCGGCATTAGTTAGGGCTAAGACTTTCAAACAGGTCAATCTACAGATGTTGTTTTTGTGTTTTACACGTCGAGGAGTGAGGGCGGCAGCAGGCGCCTCGGCCAGCAGCAGAGTACCCACCGGATTCATCGCTCCCTTCCCAGCATTCGTCGCGCTCAGCACCTACAATCTACAGAACTGGAATTAAATTCACTGATTTCTCTGACCTCACGAGATATGATGTCACACTAATAAGTTAGAAATCCAAACCCTGCCAGCTAAAATTTCATTCAAATGAGAAAAGTCACAGTTAACTGAAGGCATTTCTTTAACAAAATCACTCCATTTGAGAATATTCTGTTGCCTGGGCAACGTGACTGCAAATTGCAGAGTTCAGACCGTGCTGTCTATTTTAAAGCAACGAGATACAAATCTTTGAAGAAAATACATCTAACAACCTGTTTGTATTGTACCAAAAGCTGATCCAAACGGTATGTTGGGATAACATCGAAGCGCAAACCTTTAAGGATTTGAGGAGGACCATTCCCAGTGCTGCAAGGGCCAGTCATATGTGTGACAGATGCCAAGGAGGTTGAGAAAGGCCAAGGTAGAAGTCGGGGCCCAAGGAGCGAGGCGTGCCCAGGACAGCGGGGCCCGGGCAGGCTGGAGCCAGCCGGGCACAGGAGAGCGGTGGCACCGCGGGCACTGGAAGGGTTCCAGCCATGTCCTCCACCACCAGCTGCGGTCCTGCGGCAAACGCCACCGGAGCAGCAGATTGGCTGGGCCTCACAAAAAGTGCCACGCGGTATCTGGGGCACTATCTGCCTCTGCACCTGGTTCTGCAATCGCTTTGCTTTCCGCCAAAGCGCCAGAGGTCTGCGGACCACGAGCTGAGTCACGCTGCCAAGAACCTGCTGGGAGCGGCCTCAGGCGCTAGCGGTGAGCTCTGGTCATCTGCGGTGAGCTCTGATCGTCCGCGGTGAGCTCTGGCCGTCCGCGGTGCTTCTCAGATCCCTGGAAAAGATGGGGAGTTACACCCGGCTTTAAAGGCGCGGCGCAAGGAGAGGAACCAGGCGACTGCATTTTAGTGTCCAGAAAAACGCTGGGCAAAGCAGATGGTTTGCAAACAGAGACGATCCACCACAGCAAGTCGTAGAGAGCAAACCAACCTGGTTACTTCTCAGAGAGGGCAGCCGGCCAGGCTTTGTGAGGAGGGAAGAAACTGAAGACATCATATAGCTGTCTTCTGCAAAAATTTTGACAGCCTTATGTGACATTCTCAGAAACAACAGAAATTAAATCTAGCTGAAACTCCTGCCAAGTGATGAAAAACTGATCAGAAAACTAATTCATGACTAACTGTCAGACTAAAAATGTACGTTAAATGGATTTCACGGGACCCTACCCCGGGTTCAGTAGTATTCAATTTTCTCATTATCAACCCAGATGATAAAGTGCAGAATACACTTATTAAATTCATCAATGTGACCACACTGGAAGGAGGTGCAAAGTCATTAGAGGGTTAGAATTGAAATGATTCTCAAGCAGCAGGCGGGGGGGGAAGATTTAACCAATAGAGACAAATGTAATGACAGTTTATGTAGAGGGATTACAGAAGATGGAGCCAGCCTCTTCCCCAAGGTGTACAGAGAACAGGAGCTAATGGGGAAGCGTCGTCTGGGCATAATGAAAAGGCTCTTCCCCAGGGTGCACGGCCGAGCGTGGGATCAAACCCAGGGTGGGAGCGCTTCAGGCGTGGGGACTTCCCGACCCTGGCCAGGAAAGGCCCTGAGCCCCCCTGGCAGCCGTGGGGCTGGGCTGGTGGAGCAGGAGACACATCCCTGGGTGTCCCCGGCCCGGGAGGCTGAGCGAGCCTGCAGCCCCAGGCACAACGGCCAGCGAGGAGCCCCTGGCAGCAGCCCTGCTGGAGAAGATCTGAGGATGGCATGATCACAAGCTGGAAATGAGTCAACAAAGTCACGCTGTGACAGAAAAGGGAAAAGAGCACAGGATCTACAATTAGCAGCCTCGCCTCTAACGCGTGCAGCGTAACCCCTCGGCTCTGCATGGAACAGGTTCGGTTTCAGCTGGAGAAGGCTACCTTTAGGAACAGAGTGAAATAAAAGATAGAGGGAGAATCCAGAGTAAACCAATAGCAACGATCGGATGAGGCTTTCAAGGTCTCTGCAGGAGACTCCGCATGCTCTGGGACATTCAGCCCGGAGAACAGAAGATCAGGTGGGGAAGGGCTGCTTTGACTGCAAGAACAGAAAGAAGGCAGTTGCAGCAAGGACAAAAATAATCTGTTCTCCACAACCATGGAAAAGAAATGGGCTTAAAATTCAGTCGGAAAGATTCAGGTTAGATATCAGGAAACACTGTCCGAGGGGGCAGGCAGCCACTGGAACAGGAGCAGATCCCCTCGGGAGGCTGCAGCCAGCCCCCAGCCTGGGGGGGGTCACCTGGCATAAAACTTGCAGACAGAGCTGATCCTGGCGAGGGGCAGAAGAGCCGAAGAAAACATTGCTCAGGTTCCTGCCCAGTTCTGGATTCCCACCACCTCCTCCAGCAGGGCAGCTGGCTCTGAGAAGAGCGGGGTGCAGGAAAGGTTGTCCACCCCGACCTCAGGAAGGTGCTTGGTGTGGTCCCCATAGCATCCGTACTGAAAAATGGGACAGGGATGGTTTGGGCAGGTGGAAAATGAGGTGGGTGTAAAGCTGGCAGGACCAGGAGGCTCAAAAGGGTGGTGATGGACTGTGGGGGAGAGGCTGAGCGTTGGGTTTGCTCAGCAGGGTGGGGAGAGAGCACGGAGCCAGGCTCCTCCCAGAAGTGCCACAATGAAATGAGAGGCACAAGCTTTGGCTAGGGATGTTCTCCATCCATGGCAGCAAAAGCACTTCAACAGAGGCAGGTCAGGCACCAACCGTGACCCGAAAGGCCGTGGCGTCTCTGCCCTTGGAGACACTTGGCACTCGCCTGGCCACAGCCCGGAGCAGCCCATGCTGATGGTCGCTGCTCCCCATGGGGCTGGACCTCAGCAGTCCCCTCTTCACCTCCCCGATTCTGCTGGTTTACAATGCTCTTAATTTTACATGTGATGCTGTCACAGCTACTTTATCACCCAGGAGCTACAGGAGAAGCTGAGCTGTGACACCAAGACACACGTCCTGCTCTGCGATGTGTTTGAGGACGAATCACACCCATGCCCAGAGATGGACCTCAGCTCCCTACGCAAGACACTGCTGCCCGGGGCACCGTGGCCATCTCTGCCAGCCAGCACATCCCCTGCCCTGCATCCGACCATCACCAACACCAAGCACCACCTCAGCTCTGCAGGGTGGCTATCTCCCCACACATACCCCTGACTCGGGCCATGATCTCCTTACATCAAGCCAAACATTTGTCTGAAGTGCTCACAGTCCTGACTCAAACCTCCAACACGTGCTTCAGGTTCCTGGCCAAGGTCAGTCTTCCCAGTTACGGATGCCAGCACAAGTGACTGAGCCCACCACAGCCAGAGCATCTCTACAGTGACAGCACATGTACCATACATAACAATAAACTTTGTTTACTCATAGCACAATAGACAACTTTTTGACACAAAAGCAGCAGCCCTGGTTGTTAAATTCCAGTGAAATGAGAAGAAACTCAAAGCAACTACTTGCAGACTATTTTTATACTCTGCATATGATAATCCTGGAGATGTATAAATGGAAAAGTTCAACCACGAGGATCATGAGGACAAAGAAATTTGTACAAAACTGACATTTACTGATCGTTAAGAAATTTGTCAGCACTCCTAAAGCCCACATCAGATGTCCGAGATGAGCCAACACAAGCGATCCCACAGCTCCACAGGCAAACAAGTTCAACAGGAAAGAAGCCACGATCCGCGTTTAGTTTCAGCTTGATGCCAGAGGCACCTGCTCAGACAGAGAAGCAAATCTTTAGATCAACATGAAAGAAAACTATGAGGGTTTTTTTGTTGTTTTTTTCTTTTTAATAAAACCCACTAAATTATTATCTCTTGATAATCATCTGAGTTCACATTTTAGTAGATCCTCACAAACATTTTGACTGTAAAAGTCACATCTACACCAAGCTCACACATTTATAATAATTTTCCAGTGTATACCTTGGAAACATAAATGGTCCAAAGCAGAGTGGAAACAGAGACTACTGGCTACACTGTTTTATAGGGCATTTTTCTTATATGGCATAATTTTGGTATGATAAGCAGCGTTCGGTCACCAACAGCACTGGGCCCTGAAGGCCACAGTCTGGACATCAGAAATGTTGCTGAGGAGACAAGGGAAAAGCCACCTTCGAATTTGGCCAAACAACGTGATTTGTGGAAAACACAGATGAGAAGACTCCACCCAGAAAAGGCACATCGAGGGTGCAGTGGAGTATCTTCTATCGCTGCTGGGAAAGGATTGGAAGAACATATGCAGAAATAAAGATGACTACCTAACTTCTTGATGGGATGCTGGAGCCAGGGGAGGTCAGGCTCTGCTCCCAAGGAACAAGCAGTAGAACAAGAGGAAACAGCCTCAAGTTGCCCCAGGGCAGGTGTAGGTTGGACAAGAGGAACAATTTCTTCCCACCTCCCTGCAGGGTTGTCCAGGGCTGTCCCAGGGCAACGGTGGAGTCCCCATGATCCCTGGAGGGGTTTCCAAGCCCCCCGTGGAGCTGTGGTGCTGAGTTCCAGGTGCCCACACCAGAAATATCAAGGCTGGAGATATTTAACAGGTGATTGTGAAGTCACTTGGGCACTGAAAGCACTCCTCTGGCTAGGACTGGCGCCCCTTCACTATAGCCAGTTACAGCAAGGTCTATCATATGGCCACCGTGATTGACCCGCAGACCTTCCAGGAACATACAGGAGCAGCATAAGCAACCTCCAAAACTTTCCAGACAAGAAATTTTGATCTTGACGTAGAGAACACAAAGTTCAGACTCCACGTCAGAGATGTGAGATTTGGAAGAAGAAACCTGGGAAGTCAGCACTGTGAACAGGAGAAAGCTTGGAATCTTCATAGAAGGAAACTTTTGGTACCTCTTAACAGGCCACTGAAAAATACAGCGCAAGGAAGGTGATGACCTGGCTGCAAGGACTCAGACTTTGCCTGCTTTTTACACCAGAGGAAAGGCAGCTGGAAAAGCTACTTTCATTAAACAGAAAGTGAAAAAATGACCTAGAAGTTCAGGGCTGCCAGCGTGTGACACCTGGTTTAATCCCATCAGAACTGCGCTCCTGAGAAAGAAAGCACTTAAGGGAGTGCTTAGGACATCAGAAAACCAGGGAGGAAAAGGAAAGCAAGACCTGAGGCACTGGCAGAGATGAAACAGGTGCTAAGAAGCCAAAGGACTTCACCCAGCTAAGGCAAGGTCTGAACCCCAGCTCACACCAGTCACATGGAGCAGCTGGGACTGACTGGGAAGCAGATGCACTGGGAGCAGAGACAAACTGTTGGTCCAGCTTCTGAAGAGCAGCAGTTTGGGATTCTCCAGCTGTTTACGGGGAGATCTCCACGTGGAGGAGAGCAGGGTTCCTGCAGCAGCAGCAAGGCTCCAGACCCACACCTTGTGTCGGGTTGCTGAGGGACAGCAGTGGCCCAACCCCTCTGACAGAGGCAGGAAACCAGCGGTTCTCTCAGAGGACACAGGGACATCAGACAGATGGAGCCTTCCACGTCTCATCTGTATCTGTGCAGAAATGAGGACATTACAGTACGAAGGGGTGGGCAGCTAGGTGGGAAAAACGGGCTGGATGGTTAGGCAGAGAGAGGGGGTGTAATGGGTCATGCTCTACCCAATGGCCAGGGACAGGGGAGCTTCACAGAGGTCACGTTTGCAGGTAACACCAAGCTGGGGGCTATGGTCAATACCCACAGGGGCCGGGTCACCATCCAGAGGGAACTGGAGGCTGGAGGAACAGACCAGCAGGACCCCGTGAAACTGAAAAAGAACAAACGCAGAGTCCCGTGACTGAGAAAGCAGCAGCTTTGGCAATGACACAGGCTGGGGAGCAGGTCAGCTGAAAAGGCCCTGTCTACCTGTGGTAGACAGCACCTGGATGAGGTGCATGGGGACAGTGACCATTGCAAGAGCAGACGGTATCTCCTTCCCTCTCGAACACTAGTTACAACAATGCCACCAAACCATTTCTCATCAGCTGGACGGCAAACCCCAGCGTGCCACAGGAAGGTTGCCTTGCATGGCCTGTCCCCAGCACCAGGTGGGGATCAGCATTCTGAAGAAGTTCAGCTTACAGAGGTAAAGGATTTCATTTCCAAGTCAAACTGTGTGATTTGCATGCTCAGAGAGGGACACGGTCACTCTCTGAAGCTGAAAGGTCTCCCCTTCTGCAGTCACTGTCAACCTGACACTAAGGAAACTGAAGAGAGAACCCCGAAGCGCTGCTAGCCGAACTAGCTCTCCATACTTCTGTGAGAACACAAGAAGCTGCAGACAGGCTGACCTGGGGGACTTCAAGATGCCAATAGTGCCACGCATGAAAAAGACTGAGGGTGGTAACCTTACCATGTTATAATAAAAAAGCACCTCTTGAAGAATAAGACTTAGAGACAAGTCTTCACCCTCCTAAGAGGCAAAACATTGCCAGCCTGCACTTACCATTATGAACACAGGATTTCAGCTCCCTGAGATCCAGCACAAATCGCCAGTAGGAGAGAAGGAGGGAGGACACCATTGGCTGGGTGGTGTCCACCAAGGGGGCTACAAGAAAGCTGGGGAGGCACTTTTTACAAGGGCTTGTAGTGATAGGACATGGGATGATGGCTTCAAACTGGCAGAGGGGAGATTTAGGTTAGAAATGAGGAAGAAGCTCTTCACTCTGAGGGTGCTGAGACCCTGGCACAGGTTGCCCAGGGAAGCTGTGGCTGCTCCATCACTAGAGGTATTCCAAGACCAGGCTGGATGGGGCTTTGGGCAACCTGCTCTAGTGGGAGGTGTCCCTGCCCATGGCAGAGGGGTTGGAACTGGATGATCTTTAAGGTCCCTTCCAGCTCAAACCCTCCCATGATTGTATGAATGACTCAGCCACCACTCATGGCACTTGCACAACTGCCCACCCGTGTGTCTGTCCATGTATTCCAGTCCTCCGCTGGGTACCTTCCTGCTTTTTAGGCAGGATGGTGGGTTCACCACATCCACAACACTGACTGCTAGTTTTCACAGCCCCGGCCTGAGTGCTTCTCCTTCCCATCGCAGGTTCCCAACACACTCCAGGGGCTAACGCTCCAAGTCTGACTGGAACAACTCAAAGAAAAAAAGAAAACCAACAAAAAAAACCCCACACTCCAACTTTCTTTTCATTCAGCACATTTTGAGCATGCAACTTGATACCTGAAAAATGATGTCTCCATCCTTCCGTGAGAAGAATGCATTTGCATGAGGATGGGGAGCTCTGGGAAGGGCTGTGTCTGCACTGGGGACTCAGGTAATTTGTGGACGACAAGCCAGCTAAGCGCAATCGAAGACAGATGTAGGTACAAACTTGGTTCAGGAAAATCTCAGAGATGCAGACTGCCGAAGCTGGAAGACTCACCCCGCAACACCCTGCTCTCGCAGTCCTCCCAGAATCCTGCTCCCAGCCTCAGAGGTGAGACCATTCCCGGCACTCCCACCCCACCACCCTGCGCCCCAGGAGCGGGGTCGGGGCCCTTGGCAGCAGGAGGAACTCAGCACGGGAGTGGTCAGTGCTGATTGCCTCGGGGAAGATGACCGAGCAGATTACAGCTACTAAACCCTCTGAATTACTCACTGCTATCTCAAGTCATCTCGGGCCACTGTCACCGAGCCATCTGATTAAGCGCAGCAAGCAAAGGAACAGGAAGGACGTGCGGTGCGCGAGTGAAGAGCTGCACAGCAGCAGAGGTGTCCACCTCCTGGAGCTGGAGCTCCAGCAGCCCCAGGGTACAGCCTCAGCTCTCCTCTCCTGCACCCCAACTCCATCGCAGAGAGGCGGCACCCCGGGATCGCAGCCACACAAAAGGCAGCACCCCAGGTCCGTGGCCACGTGAAGACAACACAAGAGAAAGCACCAGATGTTGCAGCAGACAGTGACTTAATGGCATGGAGTCTGGAGCAAGCAATCCAAGCGGGGAGTGGGAGAGTTCCCCTTTGAAAGCTGGGAGCTGAAGGGAGCCCGTCACACTAACATCAAATTCTGATTTGGATTTGCCAATAAACAAGCTGGTTGGATTTTACGAACCACAGTTTTCTTTCTCTGGAACAGAAATTCCCAGTTAGTCACAGCACTTCAAAAAGGAAAAGCCAAACACTGGTTTTCCCCTCATTAAGACCCAGAAGGACTCTGGAGAACAGAAGCAAAACCAGAACAGGAGCTGTTTGCCTCCCTCCACCCAGTGCTACACCACTACCTGTCCTGCAAATGCCCCAAGCAAAAAGATTGTCCCCCCTCCAGCTCTTGATTCCAAAGGCTCAGCTCATCTCAAAAAGGAGGCAGCCATTTCCTACAAGAAGCCTTTCCCTGGAAACATGTATTTTTACATTAAACCTGAGAGTAGTCAGGTGGGACAGCCCTCAGTCTCCAGAGCAAAGCTCCACAGAGAGCAGCAGTCTCTACAAACCCTGCCACATCAAGGCCTTTCACAACCCACCTCTCAGGGCAGGGGACAACACAGAACTGACAGGAGAAGGTCTGAGCTGAGGTGGACTCAGAGACTGGGGCTGCCCACCACAGGCTGAGCTCCAGCATCCTTCAGCTGTGGTTAGCAAGGTCCCACCAGTCACCCAGGGCAAAGCTGTGGTGGCCCTTGGCTTGTATCCATGAGCACCACACCAGAGCAAATCAGCCTACATTCACAGGGCCACCGTGGAGGGGAGGACAAATATCCCCTCCCTGCAGACAGGCACCCACGCTTCAGCACACAAATGACACTCCCAGCTACGAAGCTCCATCAGCTACAACCAGAGAACCACCAATTAGCAGGTGAATTAATTAATTGCACAGTGCAGCTCTCAAGTTCCTGTGCACTATACCAGACCACCGATAAGGAAGCTCAGGGCGACCTTCGGGCCCTTTTTCTTATCAGCATCCAAGCCAACATGTAGCACAGCTCGGAAGGAACACGGCCTCAGCCTTAATGAGGAAATCGGCGAAACAAGACTCGACACTACACAGACATTTCCTGAGACCACATAAGCAGTTGTAGTTCCTCACACCACACACGAGTGATTCACAACCGAGCATCTCGGCACGGCTGCCTGCTCCCCGCACACAGTCACGGTGAGGACACGCGTGCCTTCTGCGTGCTCATACACTTCATTTGCATTAAAATATACTTCAAACCCAAACAAAACACCCCGACGCAGAGCAGAGCAGCGCTGCAGCAGCTGGGGGCAGGGGCTTTGAGGAGACCCACAGCCAGTTCACACCAGCGAGCGCTGGGTCAGCTCAGAGGGAGCTTCGGTTCCCCCGTGGACTCGCGGCGCAGTGACCCGGAGCATCTTCCACGGAGTCAGTCCCTTGGCACGCACGAGGCTCGCTGGATGTCCCCACCGCTTCTGCGTGGCAGGCGGTGCGGGCGCAGCACGGCTCAGGGTGCTGGGTCTCCAGCACAGGCAGAGCAGCTGCCCGGCCCTTCCCTGCCCACCTCACCCAGCCACAGCACCTGCCACCAAAGCGACTGCGTCTGCAACAAGGCTTCTCTCTCATGGGTGTTTGCAGCGACTCTGTGACACCGCTGTGGTCACACTCCACAGAACTCCAGCATGGCAGGGGCTGGAAGGTCCCTCTGGAGATGCTCTGGTGTCCCCACCCTGCTCCATCCAGCAGGGTCACCCAGAGCAGGGGGCCCAGCAGCGCAGTGTCCAGCCGGGCTGGGAATCTCTCCAGACAAGGAGACTCCACAACCACTTGCTAGTCTGTGGCCTAAAGCCGCTGCAAACAACTGGAGAAGTGAGAAAAAGCATTTCTAAAGGGCTAATAATCAGCAAGTTCACCCACAGCTACCCAAGCTGGTCTACGAGTGAGATGTGACAGATGCCCTCTGCTCCCAAGGGACACCTGAAAACTAGTATTAGTTGGACCCCGAGTCACAACATTTCTGAGAGGTCCTCAGGCAAACGCCTGTGAGTGAAGGACAGCGCAGACAGAAGGGCTATGCCAAGTTCAAACACTTTGATAGAGAAGGGCAAAGCACAGCTTGGGTGGGACGAGACCTCCCACATCACAAACCGGAGCCTGCCTGCAGCCACTGCCCATGAGTCACAGGCTTCTGGAAGGAGTCACGCTGCCAAACGACCCCTTTTCCACCTGTGGTACCTGGCATAGTTCCTAGAAAGCTATCCCAGAGCTTCGTTCCTCTTGTGGCCTTCTAACCTGAGGTCTCCTCACGCCCAGCTTCAGTCCATTAGCAGCAAGTCGAGGTGCGCTCGTCTCTGTGCCAACTCCATCCTTTATTTCTAAGGATTCTGCTCCTTCCCTAACTTTTACAGCAACATTTCTACAGACAGCAGTGACTTCTCCTTTCCACTTCCATTACACATGGCCAGACAAGTCAACCTCTTCCAGTATCCCACCACAAAACACCACAGCCCTTCCCACATGTAGCACATGTTCCCTTTCCTCCCTCCCACCCCAGCAATGCAGCCGGGGTCAGGAGAGACATCCCGAATCCGGGGTGCTGTTCCAGCGAGCTTCACCCCATGTGTGCCCATGACCGTGAAGCTGCCCTAGCGGAGCTGGCGGGAGGGCCGGGCGCTGCCTCACCTGGAAGGCGGTCTGGCTGTTGTAGTTGCGGATCTCTTTGCTCGCACCGCGGAAGAGGAGAACCCGAGCGCAGCTCTCCTGGGGAAGCAAGCAAGGGGGGAAGGGGAAGAGACTGATTAGCCCTGTGGAGAGTGGCAGCAGAGCAGCAAACCACGCGGTTCCATCGCCGCTCCTTTGGCACGAGCGCAGAAGGACGCTCAGCCTCGACAAACTGGTCGCCCCCAACCCCGAGCTGACCGAGACCCCCCAGCTGTGCGTGGCACTGGCACCGCGGCCGTGCCCGCACACCAGCCCCAAAGCACAGCTACGGGCACCGCG